>JASGCC010000031.1:2287787-2353907 GCA_030067915.1 Hydractinia echinata
CGTTCATATTAGAGTTTGGAGCGTTATCATATTTAACTGGTAAGATTTATCATGTTCAAGTGTGGAATTGTGTAAAAGATAAAAACAATCAATCATTGTGTTTATTTCAGGTGATGAGAGATTTATGGTAGCTGCTAGAAAGGCTTTAGATGGTTTATGGAAAAGTAGATCCAAACTGGGGTTGGTACGTTACTTTTTTTCACCTTGCATATCTGTTGTCTGGGTTTTACAGGAATTGTTTGGAATATATTTTTTAAAAATTCATATTAGTGTTTTAAATTTTTTTAAGACCAAAACTCCCAAAACAAAAATGATTCCCCCATAAAATATAAAATTTGAAAATTTAAAAGTTGAATCACTATGTTTTTTTTTTAAAGTTTTTCCTTCAAAATATTTCTAAACACCTGGTTTGAGTTAAACCTCTCCTAAAACAAAAACAAAAAACAGACAGATAAAATAGAGTGAGAAGATAATTGAAAAGTTTGACTCTTTATTTAATTCATCAAAACTGTGAAACTGTTTTCATTCAGGTTGGGAATCATATAAATGTTGAAACAGGCATTTGGACTGCAGTTGATGCTGGGATTGGAGCAGGTGTTGATTCATATTTCGAATACTTAGTAAAAGGATCAGTGCTATTTAACGAACCTATGTTGATGGACATGTTTAAAGGTATTCATTTATTTATGCCAAATGTTGGCTTATATACCTTAAGTTGGTTAATGTTAGCAGATATTTCACGAATCTTAACCCTATTTGCGAAAATTTGTCTGTGCAAAAAATTTCTGGAAATATTAAATATTATTAATTTCGCGAAATATTAATTCGCGAAATGTCTAGAACAAACATATTCACTAAAATTAATTGTTGCGAATGATTTTTTAAGAAATTATTCTCTTGTTCTTATTGGTAAATTTTCTTTTTTGTAGTTGGTAAAAGTTTCTATGATATATTAGTAAGTTTAATTAAAGACAACCTTACCTCAAAAAATAGCCCTAAAAATTTAAAATTGTGAAAAAAGTACCAGCAGATTCTTCAAAAAAACCTTAAAACGGTTCATTTACGAAAAAAAATCTTTGCGAAATATCTGGACATGACTTCATCTTGGCAAAATGAAATTTTGGGGGCCTCATAAAAGTCTTTGTGAGAATCAATCAGCATAAGTGAGTAATTCAAGTTTTAAAACCAAACTGAATTGTGTGCAAATATTTCTCATTTATCACTGTACAGCACGATGAAACTTTCCATTAATAGCTGTTAATAATTTCTTCTTTGTATTTTTAGAATTCAGCAACAGTATATATAAACACTTAAAATATGACGATTGGTACATTTGGACTCATATGGAAACTGGCAAAATATCACTTCCAATATTTCAGTCACTTGATGCTTATTGGCCTGGTGTCGAGGTTCGTTTTGTTTAAAAAATATCCATTAAAAGTTATTACCATTGTTCAATAACTTTCCTATTCAAATGAGATCTATATTTTATATTTAGGTTCTAATAGGAAAAATCGGGGAAGCCTCAAAAACATTTCATAATTATTATCAAGTTTGGAAGCAATATGGAGGAACACCTGAATTTTATCAGTTAGGCGAAAATAAACCTTTCAATAAAAGGGAAGGATACCCACTTCGTCCAGGTTTGTGTTTTAAGCTTTAATCATAGCCAAAAGTCAAAAAAATTCTGACCCATCAGCACATTTTTAGGTAACCCATATTTTAACATAGAATATCTCCTCGTAGACAAGTCGGAAAATTAAATTGTGCCGTTTACCACAGGAATACTGACATTAGCAGAAAAAGTTAATTTAGGCTGGGTTTTTTTCTTCGAGATTGATCCAGTATTGCAAGTAGTTTTTCATATAGTAACTTTACTATTTTGATCTGCAGAATGTCACAAGGCACAAATAAAATTACTTTAGCATCACAAGCATGAAAATTTACCTTGAGACATTTACTGCTTTCCGCCATGTGTAAAAATTACTATTTTGTCCCAAAAAGAAAGTTTACTCCTGTACAACTTCTGACGACCAAGTTGCATTTTGCCATTCTCACAATATATTTGCTGGTGCTTTTAAATTATCTGTATTGCTTCCGTATTTTTAGTTATCTTTCACCCTATGTACTTTTAACACGTTTATTTATATGCAATTGGTGAGTAGCTACGATGTCAACCCTGTTTGACTTAATTTTTATAACATTCTTTTTTAAGAACTTATTGAAAGTGCGATGTATTTGTACCAAGCTACGAAAGATCCATTCTTTTTGGAAGCTGGACGAGACATCTTGGATGCAATAAATAACATTGCTTGGACACCCTGTGGATATGCAACAGTATGTTGCTGATTTTTATGTTTGTAAATGTCATTTGCGTTTAAACACGTCACTGAAAATTTGCAGGTTAACGTTTGTGTAGGTGGATAGGTTTTGTATGCTTGAAAGAAAATGGCTTACAATATTGGACAGAATCGTTGAAACAAGGCATTTTCCTCTTTCTTTGACAAAAATTGCAAAATTGCCACTTTTGCACACGGGTAAGCCAGGTAGACAACCTTTAAGATTTGCTGATTCTATTTTCTAGCACGTGTGGACAACTGAAATAATCCATGTCGGGGCCCACCAAGAACCTGAATTTCTGAGAAAACAGTCATGGTTATGTCAACAACAATTAGTTCATTTTATGATTTAAGTCTGCTCTGAAAGTTGACAATTGAACTTTGACAAACTGAAAATGCATGGATCTGATATAAAAATAATTTACTTGGGGCATCAAACTTAAAAGCTGTCTTGTCTTAATTTTTGATTTACTCAGTGAAACTAAGAAAGCTGATAATTTGCCATATTCATAACTGCTATATACATATATTCAAGGTGTGTGGTAGCGTGTGGTAATGCATAGTAGGCTCCTGTTTAAAGGACACATGGTGTCAATATTATGTATTGTGTTACTTTCAGATAAAGAATGTCGATTCTCACCAATTAGATGACAGAATGGAATCCTTCTTTCTAGCCGAAACAACAAAAATACTTATACTTGCTTTTCGATGAGAACAATTTCATCCACCAAAATAATGCTGGATTTTACAACTTCAGTGAATATTGGGCTGACTTTAACTATGATCAAAATGATTGTTTTGCCGGTAGTTCTGGTTATGTCTTCAACACCGAAGCTCATCCGATAGATATTGCGAGTTTACAATGTTGCAAACATAAACATGATAAAAATTCGAACACATTTAAGCAAAGGAGATTTACAAGTAAAGATGGCTGTCGTAGGAGACCCTTTCATCAAAAGATGTTTGGGTTGGGCACATACACTGAAGACCATAGCAAGCATTTTGATACTTCTTCCAATACGAATTTATAGTGTTTTTATAGTTATTATTTATCTTTATAAAGCCAAAATGTACTTAACCTTCTTTTTTGTTCTGTTCTATACCGTTGCCTGGTTTCTTTCTACATACATATTTATTATGAAAGAAGATTCTGTTTCTTTAACTTATTTAATGCATTCATTGGAGTTAATACCTAATACATCTTGTCTTCAATTAGATTCTGTCTATGTAATCCTTGGTTTATTGCATAGTTTGTTTCTGAAATATTAACAAAGCACAAAGATTAATAATATTGTGTGAACATAAGATTTTTTTGGCTTTTAAAGTTTAGCATAGTTTGGTCGCTACATTAATTCGTGAAATGTTCGCATGTTGTAATTTTTAAACAGAGTAACTAGTTGTGCCAAAATACTACTTTTTAGCACCCTTTTGCTGCGTAAAATTTAGATTGTCAAAACCTAATAATCAGATTGAATAATGAGTTAGGGTTAATAATAAGTCTCATAACTCTTTCTTCCACACTAAATTAAGGTTCGTCATTATGTACAATTTGGTTTGTTTGACGTACATCTAAAATTGTTAAAGTTTTTAAGCTCCAATCAGCCATGCAAAATGATCCGTTTATAAAGAAAACTTTTAAGAAATTGGTAAGCTGTATTAGCTGTAAGAATTGCACAAAAACTAAGTCTAGATACGCGACACGCAGATGCGCGAAAATTAAATGCGTAAAAAAAGGCGTGTTCAATTGAAACCCACGAATTAAGATACCTGAAATTTTCATTTCCAAACATTTTTTTTTGTAATTAAAACCTCTCATTAATTTTTCTTGAAAATGTCTTCATATCCTATAGAGAAAAATTAAATTATGCAACGATCTCGATGTCTATGGCGTTTGGTGCTTAAGCCAAGGCAACCACAAAGAGAATTACATGTTGGACAAATATGTGCTGCCGCTGCTGTGAAAGGTAATTTAACTTTCTTCTCGTTGTAAAATATAATTTCCATTTCATAAATAATCATAAGACTGGCAAAATAAATTTAGTACTAAAACTGTTTTTACGAAAACAAAAATGTCCTACATTGATTTCTTTCAGAAGTTAATCAATTTGAGATGAAACCGCTATATTTGGACGCACAAGCTACAACACCATTGGTATGTCGTGTTTAAAAATGTTTTTTCATGTTTGCCATGGAAATATCAACCTGACACTAGAAAGATTTGGAACTTCATAAGTACAGCTCTTGTTCGGTAGCAGGCAACTCTAGTTGGAGGTATTTTTTACATTGTTTATATAAATTTTTGCTATGATTATTTAGGATCCCAGGGTATTAGATGCCATGTTACCTTATTCCATTTCACAGTATGGTAATCCACACTCCAGAACTCATTTTTATGGATGGGAAGCAGAGGAGGCTGTAGAAACAGCACGAGAGGTGACAAATGTTGTTTTGCTTTCTGTAGTCACAAACCAACTATGATGAAATGGTCAAAGTTTAACTCAAAAGACTTAATAAATCGTTACCCTAAATGATCGATTCAGGGCCCACACTCTAATTAGCGCCCCTCTCGAATAAGCGCCCAATATTTTTTTGTTTTTGTTTTTCATAAATGTTTTGGAAATTGGTAGAAAGGCCTTTTACTAAAAACAGCTTTGTTCTTAAAATCATCTACAACATGAAATTTCATGTCAAAATTTTTTATCTATCTTTCCGTTTAAGCAGTTCGTTATTACTTCATTCATGTAGAGGAAATTTAACCATAAATATTTACACTCGGGACATGTTATTTATGCTTGTTACATAATCTTTTGGTTTTATATGTTACAACATTTACCAATTACCTAAAAAGGAAGCTTTTACATGACAAATTGATTCTTTTATAAGCGTCCCTTTTGATTTATCACCCCTCACAAATAAGCACCCACCCTAAAAAAAAAATTAAAATAATTGAGCATTTATGGTATGCAATGTTATAAGAAAGAAAAGATTTAAATTAAACGATAGTGCTTTTACCTGCTTTAAATATCTGTCAATGTATTAAAAACACCAACTTTTACACAAACGTTTTTGGGTTTCTCAAATTTTTAAAATTGTGTGTCCTAAATTTTAGTAAGTAAGTAATTATGTAACGGGAAGTTTTAACGTCCTTGGGGATTCCATCCTAACGGTTGGCTCTTCCTCCCCTCCGACTGTAACTATGTTACATTACCGCCAGAGATACGGAGGAGTGGGGACTCGAACCTGAAACCTTATGATTACAAGTCGAATGCGCTACCACTACACCATCTCCGCTAAATTTTAAATTTTTTAATGATAACATAATTAAAAAAAGTAGAAAAACAACGATACTGTAACGGCACACATTTTTTTGTGCTAACATCAAATTTGATTCTGATATGGGTGATTCCAAATGTAAATAATTTTTCATCAATTTTTGTTTTCTTTCTCCACCCAAGGGGGTATGCCTAAGAAATTCTTTGTATTTGTTTACGCTCTTAAGTGTATCATGTATTAAGAGCATGATTATAATAATGTGGTGTGTATTTAGCATGTTGCAAATTTGATTGGTGCTGACCCAAAAGAAATCATATTTACAAGTGGAGCTACTGAATCTAATAATATTGCTGTGAAAGTGAGTTCTGTTCTATCTATTCAAATTAATATTTATTCTTGAAAAGGTGTCTCGAATTATATTCTATTTACCCCTCTAAAAATAACTTTACTCTAGCTTGTTTCACACAACGAAGGTTCCAAAAATGTAAAGAAGTCCACATGAGATTGAAAAGTTGTTAGGATCAAACACCAAACCGTAGATGGTATCTTTTGGGATTAGATATTTCTATTTTAATTTTCTATTTCTGTTTTGTAGGGTGTTGCAAGATTCAATCGACGAAAGAAGAAACACATCATCACTACACAAACAGTGTGTATTTTATGTTACTTTAAAACATTTAGAATAACCCATTTCAACGGATTTAGAATTCACTTCTTTTGTATCATCACCTAGGAACACAAATGTGTATTGGACTCGTGTCGATATTTGGAAGGTGATGGGTTTGAAGTAACATATCTACCTGTTAAGTCAAATGGAGTGCTTGATTTAAAAGTAAGTTCGTGTTAGGCCATCTTACATTTAATATTTGATGGTTGATTGATGAATACCATAATGTTTAAAATATGACATCGATAACGACAAGACTAGTTTTTCAGTGTCTTCAAAATACGCAAATACAGGTGACCTTCATTTTGAGCGTACATCGTTTTTGCCAATTTTTTTCGGTAAATTAATCAAAAAATCGTGTGAACACGACTTTTTGGTCAATATACTGAACTATGAAATGTAAAGCGGAACACCATTGTACACAAACTCGATTTTAACAAGTTTCTTGGTAAGTCAAAAAGAATATCCATCCTTTATTAAATTATGTCATAACGCTGGTCAAACGAGTGCAACATTTATGCAGTATTTATGCGACAGTGATGCAGAAAATTTTACGATCCAATGAACATGCTCATTTTGTTGAATCGATGTTGAAACAAAAATCGTTTAATTTATGTTGTTGCATTTTTTTACCATGCCCACGCAACATTTTGTGCGTGGGCATGGTAAATCGTTTATTGAAAGAGAAAAAATCGCGAGAATTAATTTTGGTTAATTTCGCGAATACCGACTTTTTTAAGTAATTTTTGCGAAATTGTGAAAATTAATTTCCTTAAGTAGTATTATTAATGCCAAGTTATTTGCACTGACATGAAAGAAAAAATAGACCGACTGTGAAGTAGACCTGGTAATTGACTTATGTAATGCCGGTGTGACCTCTCGAACACTTTCGTTAGAACGACAGGAAGAAAATGTGCCAAAAAAAGTGGCAACGAAAACTACAGTCAACTATTCTTTCGCGTTTAATTTTGCAGCACGTCTTATCTCGTTAGTCTGTCTCCATGTTCAAAAAAGACTTTTTGGTTCACACGAATGTTATTTAACCCTTTTTTACATTTTTTTTTGCTGTTAGTATTCGAAAAGACCAAATATTGCAAAGAATGTTGCGTGGGTATGGTTAACGAATGCAACAACACAAATTAAACCATTTTTGTTTCAACATCAATCCAACGAAATAACATGTTCATTAAGTGAACATGAACAATAGTACTATTTGTTGTATCTATAATTTAAATCAAAAAAACGTTAATGGAACCTAGTTTTTTAATGATGCTTAAAGTGCAAATGCCAATATTAATAACTAAGTAATTAAACTTGTCAATTTGGTCTAAATTGTATGTTTTTTTAGGTGCTGTTCGTATGAGAAGTATTTCCTTTGGAACCAGGAAAATATTTTGGCATGATTTAAAGTCGAGATTTCGGCAAACTACTTTGAAAATTTAATTGCATTCATAGGAAAAAACATTAACCCGCCTACTGAGATCTTGGGTGCGCATGAACAAATTTTTTCTCAGTAGGCGGGATAAATTTGTTGGTTTAGCATAAATTTTTAAAACAAATAAATTCTCACAAAGAATAGACGCTTATCACTTGGTATTTTCTCAGCCGGAGAAGCGCTTTCTCGCCCATACCATACGAACAAACTAAAAACCATATACTGCAGAAACATTTTCCCGGTTCCCGAAGAAATATATTTTTGAAAATGTATTTTATTTTTAAAAGGGGTCAAATTTTCTAAAACTTAATTTTTATTAATTTTTTTTAAGACATTTCAAGATGCTATTCGACCAGACACATCTCTAGTCTCTGTTATGACAGTCAACAATGAGATTGGAGTGAGACAACCAGTTGAAGAAATTGGTAAGAGAAGGAAATTCTCGTGAATTTATGTGGACGTTCAGCATTTTTGTGTAGATTATTTTTGCGTTGGTCAGATTGGTATTCAATGTATAGCGCTATAGCAATGAAAGATACTGACTTTTTTTTATCTCTAGGGGCAGTTTGTAAAGAGAAGAAAATATTTTTTCACACAGACGCTGCACAAGTATGTTTCTCTGTCGATTTTACCCTTGTTTGAAAACAGATTAAACTGCTATATTTTTTGTATCCTTTATTATCAACATTTAATGCCATTTATCAAGAAATGATAAACCTTTAACAATAATAGGAACATCGAACAGATGAACCGAAATAATTTCTTCAAACTTTCAATGCCTGGTTTGATTTTTTTTAAAGCGTCAACTCGGGATGGAAAGAACAAGAAACTCTTTTATCCACTACATTTATTGCATCTTAATAAAAGCTGCAAATAGCTTCCATTTAACTTTTCACTACAGATTCACACCTCATGAAAGTATATATTATCATGAAATTATACAATAAATCAAAACAGCATCCAGTTTGAATGATCACATCTGGTTGCTTATTAAACCTATTTTCTTAGTCACTTAAAAATTATATATATCATGTTTTCATTTTAGGCTGTGGGCAAGATACCAGTCGATGTAAATGCGATGAATATCGATTTGTTATCTATTAGTGGGCATAAAATTTATGGACCAAAAGGTAAAAACATGTTTTGTCCCTTTTGTCCTGTTTATGCAACATTGAACATTGTCTTTATATTTAAAGTTACCTGAGGGCGACATTAGTTATCGCGATGTAAGAAACAGGCCCCCCTACATAAGGGGAGGTAACAAGAAGGCCAGGTCACACTTCCCCAACGTTTTTTCTAGTGTTTTTATCATGTATGGTGTTGTGCAGGTGTATTTATTTCTAGCTATGATGTTGTTATAGGAATTGGTGCTCTGTATGTACGCAGAAGACCACGTGTTCGATTAGAACCTTTAATGAGTGGTGGTGGCCAAGAGAGGTAAGTGAGAAACACCTACATTTAATCAGGGCATAGAGTTCCATATAAAGCATAAACCAATTAAATCACAGGATCTTTTTATACTAACCAGTTTTTTGTATCAATCAGGTAATAAATAAACCAAAGCAAACAGTTAGAAAAGTTTTTATACCATGTAAGATTTCTTTAAATGCAGGCATCCTGCAGCTCGATACATCTGCAAGCGACAATAATACTGCGGTTGATAACAGACCGAAAAAGCTTAATAAAATACCCAACCAGTTTTCCTTTCTGTGGTAGCAATGAGTCTTAAACCTTGGTCTATATTTTTTATTTGTGTAGAGGTTTACGTAGTGGAACACTTCCAGCGCCACTTGTTGTTGGTTTTGGAAAAGCATGTGAAATCGCCTTGCAAGAGATGGAGGTTAGTAGGCTGTAAAAATATGTCCATTGTATATCACTGTAATATCTTTTAGAAATTTAGTTGCGTCTTTTGAACCCTTTTTTCGGGAATTGTGCATTAAAACTTCACGAAATTCATTTATTCTTATGTAAAAATTTGTTTCGCGAAATTGTTTTTTTCTCAGTTGGCAATGGGTTTTTGACTAAAATCTTGTATTTCACGTTAATTTGTGGTGTGGAAAGATGACGTTAAGGTCTTCAAGAAAAACATCGATCTTCATAATTCCCTTAAACCACAAAAATTATTTTCGTGAATTTTACCATATACAGCGCCATTGTAAACTTCCTTAAATTTTTACTCCTAGTTATCGGGATAATCAATCCCACGAAAATTACTGTCCTCAAAGTAAGACAATGAACCTAAACGGATACGCCGAAAATAATTTTAGTCAATATGCTTATTACCTCAACACTAGCTAGGACCTGGCGTCGCACGCCGGGTGTATGCCTACAGGATAACTGCACTGCGCCCTTTTAGTTGGTCACTGTCATTCCTACCAGATATGATTTCTCAAATATTAGTTAAGCGGTTACCATAAAAATTTCCTCAATTTAATCCGTATTCATCATATAGTCATGGTTAATCATATTTTTACTGGCATAATTCTATGGTGGTATATTCCGACACCGCGCTGTAAAAGTGCACACCTAATTTTTCTGAAATAGATAAAATATTTAGCCTCAAACCTATAACATGTCTTATTTCGACCCTATCTGACTTGATTTGGAAACTCAAGAAATATGATGATAGGTCAAAAAATTTCGGCTCTCGTGATTGGTCAACAACGCGCTAGCGGTGAAAAAAACAAAGCCGTTAAAAATTAGGTACTGTGAGTACTTTCCAAAATGATGCTGTGCGCAACCATTTTAAACAGAATAAGGCTATTATTAAAGAGAAAATCCACGGGTTCGCCCGTCCTTTAAATTTACCCGTCGCATCAAAGTGGACAAAAATATATCGCATTTGATATTCGTGTTTCCGTAGCACGATTTCCTAACTCAGCGGGAGGTCCGCGCAGAGACAGACAAAATACGGCTATTATTAAAGAGATGTTGTTATTGTGCGATTTTGTTTTCAGTACGATCGGAAGCACGTAGAAAGTCTTTCCGCAAGATTAATAAACGGCATCATGGCAAAGATTGATCACGTCGTACGTAATGGTGACGCCGACATGACGTATCCAGGTTGTGTCAATCTATCATTTTCGTGCATTGAAGGAGAGAGTTTACTGATGGCTTTAAAAGATATCGCATTGTCTTCAGGAAGGTGATTATTTCGCTACATGCTCGCCAATTGTTATTAGTGTGTTAAAAGCGTCTTACTTAAACGATCAGATTATGCTGAAACAGGATTTATTGTATAAATTTTGGTATTACTTTATAACTAGTCGACAAGGCCCGTGGAAAAATCCACTTAGGCAAAAAAATCAATGCAAAAATAGGTTGTTTCAGATGCTTTGCCGACGTCAGCAGTGCATATAGAAAAAAAAATTGCCGAAAATTAATTCATTCGTTGCCTCTATTGTGTAGAGCTTAAAACGCTGATCAAGAAAATGTATATGATCATGTGCTTTTGATGAGCGGTTAATGAGACATAAGGGTTTTAAAATTTTGCTGACGTCAGCATTGGCCCGTCAAAACCCAAAAAATTTTTTTAGAAATTTGTACACCTGTTGCCTTCAACGCATAGATCTTGAAACACTGATCAAGAAAATGTATAGGATCGTGTATGTTTGACAAACGGTTGCAGAGATATTAGGGTTTAAAGGTTTTTTGATGACGTCATCAACCCGTCCATTCCGAAACGGATTTAGGGACCCAGGTTTAGGAAACTTACCCAAATTGGTCCCAGGTGGTCCCTAGTTACCCACGCGGTGAAAAATCATTGACGTCACCACCTCGTTTCCAAGTTATTTGGCCTCAAAGTTTTAGGTGCACTGTAATGGCTTCATTAATTTAATATAGGATATTAACGTTAAAGTAGTGTTATTGACGTGGCGACGTAACGTCAGAAAATTTAACATATTAGACATGCATTTTTCGGCAACATCAAAGCAAAATGAAGAAATCCACTTTGCCTGTTACAGACACACAAACACACAGACACACTCTCCGTATTATTATAAGAGATTAAGTTCTCAAATGAGTAATAAGTTGTAAAAACCTATTTATTAACTATTTCATGCCTTTCCCCTCAATATTACAAACATGCAAAGCTGCCAGATTTTAAAACATGTCAAATTGCGTAAGCTTTGTTGTGTGGAGTTGTTGTTTCTCACGAACATCGCTTTTCTTATAGCGCTTGCACATCAGCTTCGTTGGAACCATCCTACGTGTTGCGAGCATTAGGAGCTGACGATGAGATGGCCCACTCCTCCATCAGGTAAAAATACGATGAAACTTTTTTTGTTTGTTCTTCAGTACATGTTTCTACGTCGTATTGAACTAGAACTACTTCGGGCATCGCTGACATACTGCCTGACAACAAACGGGATTTGATCTGCGGTCCCAAAACTAGCAGCCGCAGACGAACCCACTACACTACGTGCGGCAATATGTCAATCCACATGTCCATTCTCAACAGAGAATAGTGATGTGTAAAGTAGTTCTAATTTAATATGATTTACACCTATTATACTCGCTGCCGTGATTGGAGGTTCGATTGGGGTGAAACATTCCCTGTTTAAAATGGACACGGATGTGCCATGATAAAAATTTACCTATATGTTTCTTCGTGTTTTCTCTTCTTCAAGGTTTGGTATTGGAAGATTCACAACACAAGAAGAAATTGATTACACCATGGAGAAGTGTATTCATAATGTGAACAGGTTGCGTGAGATGAGGTTAGCATCATGATTTTAATATTGCCTTTGTTATTTTTTAGACTTCTAAACATTGTTGAGTTCTTGATATCATCTGTCTATATAGTAAAAACTATGCCATATTTAAAATTCATTTTTAGACCTCTGATCTTAGTTTCTTTCTCTGTCTCCATTATTTCTATCTAACGTCTATCCCCTCCATCAATCAAGTCATGTAAAGCTATGGTACTAAGCAAAGGACTACAAGGTCAATTGTGTTTATTTTTAGTCCGCTGTGGGAGATGATTCAAGAAGGAATTGATATAAAGACAATAGAATGGGCACAACATTAAACGCCACTGGTGTGCTGAGCGCGAATGGATGGCGTATCTTACACTGTTTTTCATCAGCGTTCTTTATGCTATCTTTATTGTACAAAATATCTCCATGTAAATAATAACATCGAAAACATTAGCTATCTTTTTGTAGAAAATTGTTTTCTCTCTACGTTTGTTTTCCTTTCGCTGACTTTCACTGTTGTGTAACTAATTATTCTCCCTGATGTTGTAGAAAAATCCAATTGAAGTGTTAATCTTCAGATTTATTTCGAATTATTTTTTAAAATAAGTTTTTTATAAGAAGCTATTAACCAAAGTTCAAGGGAAGTGGTTCGAGATAATAAGTTCGAGTTCTCCGGTGTTCGAGTTACCGAAAGGTAACTGTAATTTTTTAGTGGTGTAGTGAAGACTAATTTTCGCAAACTAGTACTTCTTGCATTTTTTACGCGGATTGGTTTTTGCAAATTATAAGCAAAAAGAGATATCAACAAAATTGTGGGCACAAACAAATGACTGTGTATACAGCAGTGCGATCGATGTACGACACCAGCTGACGGAGGTTTTTTGAAAACGCGGTAATGTATGCTGCGAAGGAAATAATAGATGGTGTAAGGCTTTAGCAAATGATTGTATCTATGAAGGTGGCAGATCAGAAATGTTTGATGCAAATTTCAGAATGTTCGTATTCAAACAATACTCCGCACGACATATTTCAAACTGCTAATTCGAGAAAATTGACCTCGCGAAACTTTATAGCGTTCTTTGATTCGCGAAAATTAATTAGCAAAAAACAAAGTGCTAGACGAATAATTGTTATTAACGAGATCCTTTGTTTGGTATCGGGACAAAATTCAATTATTTGTTGGAAAGGTGTGGCATTATAAGAATAAATCAAAAATGCAATTGCGAAGTGAATCCAACAACACACCAATCACAATATTTATAAAAAATTTATTTATTTTCATTATTACAGCACATCCATCGAAAAAGATAATTACAGAAAAAAAATTAAAAAATCTAACACTCTAAAATATAATCAAGGTTATAAATCGACTCACAACTCTTATGACGAAAATAATATGCGAATCAAAGAGATA
Source organism: Hydractinia echinata (assembly GCA_030067915.1). Taxonomy (NCBI): domain Eukaryota; kingdom Metazoa; phylum Cnidaria; class Hydrozoa; order Anthoathecata; family Hydractiniidae; genus Hydractinia; species Hydractinia echinata. The sequence continues at coordinate 2,301,616 of JASGCC010000031.1, forward strand.
ATGAATGAGAAGAGGCAGTCGTTGTTCATTTTTTATCCGAATTTACTTGGAAATTCAATCTTCAATGTTTGATGTCTGCGCAAAATTTTATTCCAGTCAATAGACTGTATTTTTCGGTAGATATGACCATAATATCCATGGTTGAATCCAGTTTATGCTGCATTTCCGTATTTGGATACATTGAATCTTCGTAAATAATTGCCTAAAATGACGTTGATATAAAAATCACATCACATAAACATTAAAAACTTTCCATTTTGTTGATTTTGTTGTTGTTGTTGTTGATCCTACTGTTGTATTGCCTATAGTGCTGGTTTTGTGTTTTTGTAGGTGATGGTGATGGTCGTTTTGTTGCTGTTATTGTCTGGTGGTTGTGATTGTGGTGGTGATGGTGGTGGTGGTGGTTGTGGTGGTAATGTGATGCTTTTGCTCCTATTGTATCTGCTTCCGATCTTTCTGTGTCTGCAAAGAAGTTTTTTCATAGCTTCTTTTATATCAGTTAATGTCAGACAAATTAGTAAAGGGTTCAATAATGATTTAAGTGAACTCAGTACCAAAGCCCATAATATCAGCGCGTACAGAAAAGGAGAAAACTTCATCTTTTCCACTAACCATAAAACGCTCATCACCCAGAGTGGTGTAAAACAAACAGATACAGTTAGTATCATCGCAGCTGTGATCTTTGCTAAACGTATCTCTTTCATTTTCTGTGTAACGTCTTGTCTCAGATGACGTGCTGTGGCTCGATCACGGTTATTTAACTCCTTTACTGTAAGAAACACCTTTGTGTAAACAAACGAGCACCAACTGATTGTGAAGGGAATTGAAATGGCAGCATTTATAAGTAGGATTAAAAAATTTGGCGTCAGATGGTTTAATCCTATCAGTATTGCAGTCATCATCCACTGGAAAATAATAAATTTAACGTATACCTTTAAATTTCCAGTTATGTTTTCGCTGTAGTAATAAGGTTTGTATATAGCTATGTATCGATCCACTGCAATCACATCAATATTGACAAAACTTATCGTGCCACAGTAATAACCCAATGTATTCAAAGCAACAAATAAGAAACAAGAATGAGTTTGTTGACGCGCCATTATTAAACATGGCAGCCAAAAAACGAGGTGTGTCAGTCCAAGTATAGCATCTGAGATTGTACTGTTTAGCAACAATATATTTGAAGGTGTGCGGAGTTTTTTTGCGCGCATAATAACGATTGAAACAAGTGTGTTTAACACACAACTGGAGAAATTGATGATGAATTGAAGAATGATGTTGATGTATATGTTTACTGCATATCCGCCATTTATGGAAAACATGAACTCAAGGTTGTCACAAACTATTTCATATGTGGAAATTGTTTTATTGAACATGACTTTCTGTGTAACTAGATATTCTGAAAAAGAAACCGTATAAAAAAGGTTTGTAATAGACGCGTTACATGTGTCTATATACCGTAATTATTCTAATTTAGTGCGGCCTCTAATTAGTGCGGATGGCCTTTTTTTCGAAAATTGAACAATTTATTTTCCTCTTATTATTAGTGCGGATGGAATGTTGGTAATTTTCAATTTTCCTCTTATTTAGTGCGGGAAGGGTCAAAAATTCCTCTAATTATAGTGCGGGTTGACACCAAAACATCAAACATCAAACGAAACTTTATTTAATCAAATGAAGGAAAAGACATTGGTGGAAATTGAAAAGTTTGAGAAGGAGAGAAAGCAGAAAGAAGAAGAGAAGAAAAAGAAAAAGAAACCTAAAAAAAAAATAATTAAAAAAATATAAAATTAAATATTTATCAAAAAATAATATGTGTATTTTTTTCCCTCTTATTTAGTGCGGTAATGATAAAATTTTCCTCTTATTATTAGTGCGGTCTTGAGTTGATGATTTGATGGTAATTTATCTCCTCTAATTATTAATGCGACATGTCCAAAATCATTATTTTTCCGGCCGCACTAAATTAGAATAATTACGGTAGTGAAGGAAATAAATACTAAGTTAAAACCAATTGTAAACTTTTACTTCCTGAAAAACCCAATAGACGTATTTGCATATCCGTTTTCGTTCCGCGAAATACGCATACGAAAATGCAGAATAACATGAAAGTTATGAACTTAATTCGAGATGTTAGTTGTTTACATGCAAGTTTGAAGAATGCATCAACAAAATGTTGATTTTTACTTAATGGTAGTTTCACAAAATTGTAGTTAACACAGTTATAAAGAGGGTTTGGTATATTATGCACTGACAAAAAACTTAAAATATTGCAGATTTTAAGTCCGTATCTTTATAGACTATGATGTTAGCTTAACACGCCCAGTTCGTGTATTTTTTTGCAGATGTTATTTGAAACATAAGGTACACTCAGTAACTAAAAACACAGGATATATATCACCATATTTTATAAACAACTTGGAATTTCACGTTTGTTTAAAATAAGCCAACTATACCTAGCTCATTTAACACCAAGAATAATAAAGAACGATCCAGCGTCTGGCAGATACATACTATTTTCCCATATTATCACCAAATGTTGTGATTAGATTGTAAATAATGCTAGTAAACAAACCATATAATGCACTTCTTCGCTGCAATCTAAAAATTTGGTCATGACTAATCTCGTTTTCATGTTATTCGGTATTTTGGTATGTATATTTCGCGAAACGAAAATGGATTTGGTAATCGGTTTAACAATATCTTAATCGAAAAAACTTCTTGCAGAAATCTTATTTCTGAATTTAGGAGCTTGTCCTTAAATTTCTTTACAAAAAATTCGGAGGGATTTTTTATATAAAATTCAAAACTTATTTTCGCGATTGGAAGCTCTCATTGAGGAATTACAAAACTAATGTTGCTGACATTTTTTTGAAATTTTCGTTTGCCTATTTTTGTGATTTGCTTTAAAAAGTGCGAAATAAATTTAGCATAGACCATTCTTCCCCCGAAAGTTTCTCTTTCACACCTAGGAGTATTATTTTTCTTCAAATTTGAATTTAAAATCTACCAAGCCTTTGCGAGTCTTAAGCATTACTTAATGTACAGTACATAATACAGAATGAAAGACTCCACACTATAAAATATAGAGCTGAAGACTATCCAAATGAATTTCGAAGTGAAACAAAACGATTCACCTGGATGAGATAAGTTACTTGGCTACACAACAAAGTCACCTGGCGTATCTGTCTTTTATAACTATCTACTTTATTATCTAATAATATATCTTGATATCTGCTTTTTAATGGTCTATCACAATTAAGAGATAAAAAAAACAAGTATCAAAATAACAATACTCTCTATTATGCATTAAACAACGAATGAAAATGTTTGATAATGTTATCGTTTAAAATAAAACAATAACAAAAGTAAAAACTAATATATAAAGTAAAAAAACAGTAATATATAAAAATAATAGGTAAATTAAGGATATAAAAATGAAAAAACCGAAAAGAATATTCGGTATAAAACAGTTCTATGAATATACCACGATTTATGTTCAAAAATATGTTTTTCGTGATTTTTAAGTTAAATTCCATGTATTTTTCTAGTACTTGTGGCTACTCTAATCAATGTTGCTACCTGCACAGAGTGTTTTAGCAAGGTTGATTGTCTTTTTTAATTGTACAAGGAAGTGCTAAAAAAACTATGAAAACTCTTGTTAATACACGCGCTGACTGAAAATTATAATCTGCCATGTAATACCAGAAAATAACGTGGAGATAGATTGAACATTGATCGATTGATCGCAATAATTAATCAGCGCGAAATTTTCCATCGCATTGTTTAGACGAATAAGTGCCATGAACGAGATTCCCCTGCTCCATGTCAGAACAAAATTCCATTGCGTATTAGAAAACATAAAATGCAATTACCATTGTTACTTTTGTTCATTCTGTTGTTATTATTGATGTTACTGTTGTGTTGTCGATAGTTGTGGTTCTGCCTGTGGTTGTGTTTTCGTTGTTGTCGGTGGTGGTGCTGCTGGTAGTTGTGGTGGGGGTGGTGATGCTTCTGCTCCGATTGTATCTCTGTTTCTGCAAAGAAAATTTTTGATTATTATTATATTATTATTCCAAGTATTTATACAGGATATAGCCACTACAGTGGTATCAATGTGGGCCCTGTGTTCGGAATGTATACATTAAGTATACACCAGTAATACCTACCCTATTTCCCTCGCATGGCATGGGTTGACCTGTAGCTGTGGTAAAGGCACTTGCTAAACATGCCCGCGCTGTGGACCGAACCACGGACCTTGTGATTGCGAAGCGAACTCCATAACCACAAATCCACGCGCCACATAGATAGCTTTTTCCATATTAGTTAATCTGAAACAAAGTAGTACAGGGTTTAACAATGATTTGAGTGAACTCAATACCAAAGCCAATAAGGTCAGCACTTTCATCAAAGGAGAAAACTTCATCTTTGCCACTAACCACAAAACGCTCATCACACAGAGCGGTGTACAACAAATACATAAAGTTAATATCATTGCAGCTGTGATCTTTGCTAAAGGTATCTCTTTTATTTTCTGTGTATCCATTTGTGTCAGATGACGTGATGTTGCTCGGTCACGGTTATTTAACTCCTTTACCGTGAGAAGCTTTATGTAAACACTAGTCGCTAACCCGTGGAAAAATCCACGGGGTCGTCAGTCTTTAAATTACACGCTATTTTGTGTGCCCGTGCACAACACTTTTTTGTTGACAAACAGACAAAATACGGTTATTATTTTAGAGATGAGCAAGGACCAACTCATTGTAAAGAGAATTAAAATGGCAGCATATAGTAGTAAGATTGAAAATTCACCTGTTGTGTTTCACGCGCCGATTCGGTTAGTCTCACCTTGCTATGTTTCGCATCACTGCAACATTTCTCTTTGAAGTAAAATGACTTATCTTGGAGAGCTTGATAGAAGACAATTTATCCATCGGCATTATAAATCTCCTTCAACTTGTATCTGGTTGATAGATAAGTCTCACTCCAGCTTGCTGTCATTTTTGGGCTTACAATGTTCTCTTCTCCCGAACAGCTTTAAAATTGACATTGTGCTATTTTTTTTATTTATCCAACCAATCATCAGAAGTTGGGTGCGTCGTTATTTTTGACGAAGACAGCCTTTTTTTTTGACGACGATACCGTTAATAAGTATACTGTTGGAGCGTGCATTATTAGACCAGATAAAAACAGTTTAATTGACCTGGCTAGATTTATAAGTCTCTGTAATTTTTGTTTTGTTTGAGATCCATGTCGAAAGAGTTATCTTCTTTACACCGCATTCCTCGGCGATTCTCTCTTTTTTGTAGTTCTACCCTCTGCAATCTTCTATAATGCTTAATATTGTCTGGGATTGAAATGTTTACTTTTTTCATTTTCATAATAACTTTCTGACTACCTCTGCTCTTAGCTGACTAAAAGCAGAGAACACCTTGGTTCAATTTTTTTTTTTATGTTTTACGGCAATTCGAGCGCGAACTCCAAATGTTACTATAATTCGACCTGTTCGATTTGGATGGCATTGCATTCTTTTGTTTGTGACAGAACAATTTCCCCTTGGATAATTACCCCCAGATAATAGTCCCCTGCTAATCACCCCCATGGATGACTTATCCCCGGATAGAGCTTACCTAGAATAAACCCCTGGATAATTTGTATTTTTTGCCTACAGTTCGTTATATCGAGGTATTTTGGTCTCAGGAAATAATTTAATTCGTTAAATCGAGGTTCGTTATGTGTAACGAATTTATAAGCGTTTCTTAAGGCCAAATCCAAAGGAAACGGCTTCAGTTCGTGATACAGAAGATGTTCGCTATGTCAGGGTTCGTTATGCCAGGAGGAGACATACTGCAAAAATACTGCAAGAATATTACAAAAAATAATTAAACTAATATTCTTCATGATTATTCTTAGCCCGCCTTAAAAGGTTGTTATGAGATATGTGAAACTTATAGAAAGCCAACAGGAAACTCCTATCAAAAATATTAGAAACTAATTCTTTTTTGCAACAGATAACTTTAATTTTGCATTTGGAATATTTGCCAAATAAAATGATAAGTCATATTTAAAGAACATCGTCTTCGAAGATACCAAATTTTTTTCCAATTTAATAGATTTTAGAAATTAAACTTTTGACTACATTTTTCGGAATTTACTTATGCGAGTCGCTCTAGAACTTCAAAAAGCAATATTTCCAATAGGGGTAAAATCGCCAAAATAAGTTCCGCAATAGTTTCTTTCAGACAAAAAAAAGTTCTTCCCCTGAAATATTCTCTTCCTCGTATAGGAGTATTATTTTTTGCCAATGTGCAGTACAGAATACAGCCTGGAAGACTTCACACTATAGAATACAGACCTAAAGAATATCCAAAATAAATTCCAATGTAAAGGAAAACGATATACCTGGATGAAGTTACTTGGCTGCTAAAAAAAGTCACATGGCGTACTTCTTCTCTTCTTTAATTACCTAAACTGCTATCTTAAACAAATACTAGATGAGGCTGTTTTAAAAATTATTTAGTCGGGCTGGTGATATTCAAAGAGGCTTTGACCGAGTTGAATATCATCAAAGCGACACTGAGTATAATTTTGATATCTGATTTCACCAAATTAAATATCTCTTTATCATCCACTTCAAGATACTTCGACGAATTATGCATAAAACTAGTTTCATATTAAATGTATAACATAAATTTCAACAATAACAATTCTACTTTATAATAATATTTATACTTTATAATAATAATTTATAGCATTTTTCCCCGTAATTCTCCTCCTTTCAGATTATTTAAAACAATAGAATGCTTTTGCAAAGACAAAAAGAGGAGGGCTGTCAAAATAATTCCGATATCGAATATCTAGAATTATTCGACGGAGCAATTTTCTTATGGGTGGGTGATTAAGTAATATATCTTGACATCTGACAATTTGATGATGACAATTTGATGATGACAATTAAGAAAAAAAAAAGGAAAATAACAAGAATATCAATATGTCTTATTTTATTTCATTGTTACTTTAATTGAAACTAATTTTATTTTATGTTTTATTTCATTTTTTATTTATTTATTTTTGAGAAGAAAAAAGGCGGAAGAAGCCATTTTTTTTTAATTTTTGATAGCTATCTTTGGAATTATTCATAGTATGTAGTTAAAGAATTTAGGGAGAACAAGAGCCTTATGGCGCGAACACGGTTGCAATTTCCCAAACAAAGATGGCGGATCGAGTGTCTCGAATTCTCTGTAGTGTAATGAGTTATCACACGTCAAAAAAAAAAGAGAAAAACTTTAAAAAAGTTAGAAAAAATGTTTCATTTAGGGGCTGATTACATGGAGAATTTCAGCCCGGGTCGAAATTTCAACTCGGGGCAGGGCTGAAAAATGTTTTGCTATTACATGGAGATCGAGCACATGCGCATGGTTGTTTTCAACCCCGGTTAAAAATGATTTTGCGATTATACGACATTTCCGCCCCAGGGCGAAAATCCTAGCCCGGTTAGTTAGCTCTACTCAAGTTGAAATTTCAGCCCGGGCTTAAATTCTCCATTTAATCAGCCCCTTAGCTAGGAATTTGACTTACGGCAGACTTACTCCCGCTGATTTTCTTACCATAAAACCTAGCCCTAACCCACTAACATACGGGGGAGTGAGTCTGCCGTAAGTAAAATTCCTTAGTTATCAGTATATAGCTTTTACCCCCTTCCCTCGCAGTGTTTTTCTTTATTCAATATGCAAGGTAGAGGCAAGAAAAGCAGTTACGATTGAGGGAGTTCAATATCTATAAAATATATTCTGAATTCGAGCCTAATAATGATGTATAGAGATCGGGTCCATCATGAAGTTCATTGTTGTCATTACCAGGCTCCCTTCTCAGCAATCTGGTGTTCTAATATTTATGGTGCGAATAAGCTGCACAAGCTTTCTACTATCAGGTGTTCTAGTATTTATGGTGCGAATAAGCTGCGCTGACTCTAAAGGTGCAAAAGATAGATAGCTAGCTAGTAGCTAGCTATAAAACCTTGAAAAAATAATAATAAGCAGTAGCTAATTGGATCTAGCTACTGTAAATAGTTGGTACCTACCAAAATAAAATAGATAGCTAGCTAGCTAAAAAAAAAACACGTTTAAAAAAAGCATAGGAAACAAAATGAATAGACACAGACCAACAGAATCCGAATCAAAATTTGAAGTCACGTTTTTTTGTGTGTTTATTTTGTGATCTGACTCACGCACTTTAAATTCCATAATACACATAGAAAACGTAAATGCGTAAGTTCGACCAATGATTCAGCATGTAGCCTCGACCCCGTTAAAGGCTAAAACACAGGCTACATTCCCATTTCGCGCGTCGTAGTTGTAGGAGTTGCCCGATGATTTTAAACACGATTCCACTGCGTTGCAACCGTGAATTAAAAAAATAATACGCAAATATACCTATTGTTTAAAGGGGCTACGAAACGATTCAATAAGCTCAATCCCCGCAATCTCTGGAGAATGACGTGTAATAAAAGGACCACTCCAAAAGGTCAAGATGCAAGAAATTATACACACGTTAGAACCACATAGACGTCTAGACAACCTGTTTACAAATAATTATTTTTTATAATGAATTTGCTATTATTATTTTTTTTATTTTCTAAGATTCTCAGTTATATTTGGATGCCAATATGATATTTAAGATGATTTAAGTTGTTGTTTTCATCCACAGTGATCATAAACTTTTCTACCGCCATAAGCTCGACTTTCGTGTAACTCACTAAAGTCGAAAACCAACAACCGTTTTGCAGCCCCTTTAAATATCTTATCAAGATGAATTAAATCAAACCAGAATTTACTTCACTTAATATTCTTCATGAATACTGTTACATGTAAGTCTTGATTCAGATTGATACAAGCATTGATGCTTCTTCTGCTACTGAAAGGAAGATGGTGCTTCATTTATTTAAAAAAAGTTTATTTATTTCCCTAGGAGCTATTTGAAGACGAGACATTTTTTACTATCTTCGACTGGTTGCTTATAATAACATCAATTAAACGTGATTTTTAATTCCCCTTTAATTTGTTTCCAAAAAGGTGTTTTCTATGACCACTTTAATTCAATGAGGTTTATAATTTCCATACTTGTGATGTTTATTAAATCTTGCCGAGCGTGATTTATTTAAACAGCCCATGCCGTCATGGTTAATTTCATTTTCAACCATACTATACACTGCACATTTATTATGCACTGATTTTTCAGCGCATTTTAATTTCACGGTTGGACTTAAAATTCATTTTTTTGTGGCATTTTGTTTTCGCGGTTTTAGAAAGACACCGCGAAACCTGTGGGAGTTAATTAAGACTTTGAAGTGGTGTCCCGCGATTGTCAAAATTTGTTCCCCCATGAAATTATTCCAATTAATTTTGAGAACATCTGAAGTTCTTTTTTTGATTGAATTTATGTTCAAATGTTCACATGTAGGCATGCAACCCTTTTTTATAATGTGTCTATTACGTGTTTGCGCTTCTTAGCCACATGCGTTTAAGTTATGTGCAAGTTGTATTCATTAGAAAATCCGTCCAATAGAGTGTAATAATAAAATAATTATTAGTATCGACTAAATCCTATATTTCGAGTCTAATTATACGTGTACTATTTTTATACCATTTCGCTTGTTATTAGAAATAAAAATGCCTGTTTACTTTACCAAAGAATTTTAAATTTGTCGTCATCTTAACATTCTTCTATTTTAAAAAAAAATTCGCTGAATTTTATTCTTACCAATTGCTAATTTATCTTAGTTTCGCGGATTATATTTACTCGAATTGCCAGTTTTAGGTTTGATTTCGCAGAATTTAATTTCGCGGAATTTTTCCTTAAGGTACTTGATTTCGACGAACGAAGAGAGTGTTATTATTATTGTTATTATTGTTTTACTATATTTCCCATTAAAAATAATATTGACGGAGCTATAAGAGATCCAGTTTATACCAGTATCCATATTAACAATTTTATAGTATATCACATTATACTTTGCATTAAAAGTTTTCATTGTCGCTGGTGCTGTCGTCGTGACAGTTTTTTCTTTGTAAACAGTCACTCAACACTTTATTGTTTTCTCGACACTTATTCAGTGGAGCGACTGATTGACTTATACAAAAAATAGAGCTAAGGTGAGGAGTGACTGTTTTAATGTAGAGCACACATTAAGGCGTGGAGCCTCTGTTAAAGTGTGAAGCCACTGAATGAGTGTGGAGGCAACGATAAAATGTGAAGCCACTGCGGTGTGGCTTTGATGGCGGTGGTGGCGGTGGTGATTTCTGACCAAACCATCCAAGAATGCTCTGATAATTTTGTGTTCCTTGTCTACATATAGTCAGGTAGATGCACCTTTGCCCTTTGAGTGTTAACAGTATAGAGAAGTCTGTGTAATGTTTGATAGTACTACATAATTATTGTTTTCCGACTTCTAATTTTAAAACTTTTGCCGAAAGTTATTATGTGTTGAAATGTTTTCGGCAATGACGAGTTATCGGAAACTTGTTGTTGTCGTTCGTGCTGGTGTGGATGACGGTGGTTGCGATTGTGGTAGTCGTGCTTATGTTGTTGTTTTGGGTGGTTTAGCTGTTTTTGTTGTTATTGTTGTTGTTCTAGTGGTGATGTTAGTGGCGGCGGCGTTGACAGTGTTTCCATTACTATTGTTTTTGTTATTTCCGATCCTTCTGTGTCTGCAAAGAAGGTCTTTAATAGCTTCCTTTATGTCAGTTAACGTGAGACAAAATAGTACAGGATTTAATAATGATTTGAGTGACACCAGTAATAAAGCCCACAAAGTCAGCGCGTACACCAAAGGAGAAAACTTCACTTTTGCAACCAACCACAAAACGCTAGTCAAACAAAACGGTGTAAGACAAGCACATAAAGTTAGTATCATTGCTGCTGTGATCTTTGCCAAACGTATCTCCTTCATTTTCTGTGTATCTTCTTGGTTTAAATGTCGTGATGTGGCTCGGTCACGGCTATTTAACTCCTTTACTGTGAGAAACACCTTCGTGTAAACAAACGAGCACCAACTGATTGTGAAAGGAATTGTAATGATAGCACATATTAGCACGATTAAAAAGTTTGGCGTCAGATGGCTTAATCCTATCAGTACTGCAGTTATCACCCACTGGAATATAATAAATTTAACGTATACCTTTAAATTTCCAGTTATGTTTTCGCTGTAGTAATAAGGTTTGTATATAGCTACATATCGATCCACTGCAATCACATCAACATTGACCAAACTTATTGCGCCACAATAATAACCCAATGTGTTCATAGCAACAAATAAAACACACGAATGAGTTTGATAAAGCGCCATTATTAAACATGGCAGCCAAAAGACGAGGTGCATGAATCCAACAAGAGCATCGGAAATAGTATTGTTTAATAATAATATATTTGAAGGAGTGCGAAGTTTTTTTTGGCGTATAATAACGATTGACACAAGCGTGTTTAACACGCAACTGGAGAAATTGATGATGAATTGAAGAATGATGTTTATGTAGATGTTTACTGCATATCCGCCATTTATGGAAAATATGAACTCAAGGTTGTCACAAACTATGTCATATGTGGAAATTGTTTTATTGCTCATGATTTCTATGTCACTGGATGCTCTATAAAACGTAGAACCCATATATTATATACGTGTTCTAAATGTGCTAAAAGCTTAAAAAACAAACCGCCTTAAAAGACTGAAAGTCCGTCCGTCCGACCGTCCGTCTTTCATATTGTTGAAATGGTATATGAAACATCTTTTAATCCTTGGAGTTTTAGAAGGCTGTTTCTGATATCCTTTTTTTTAACTCAATCCTACCGGGAAGGTTGCTCATTCTGCACCCCCTCTGTAACAATCATTTGTTATTTTTTAAGTCATTTCTCTTGCGTACTGAAATTTTCTGACTTTTAATGTCTTCTTATCTCTCAAATTTTAAATTAAAAAAAAATAAAAATATTGACTGATTGGTCAATGTCATCATTTTGTCATCAATGGTCATGTGACATAAAGTAATATTTTCCTTTCTTCGTGTTATCATCACATGTACCTATTTATTATGTTGCCACACTTGGAAACACAACATATAATAAGGCGAAAAACGGTTTTAATTTGACGATTTTGGTCATTGGTAAGTAATTTCGGTTTCGTGTCGAATTAAGGTCCCCTTTCGACTATGCATATACGAGGGCAGCAGCAACGGCCGCCAGTATGGATTTTTAACATTATTTTCTTGAATTTGTGAGAAAATAAGTGGGACTTACAATTGACAAAGTTTTAATATTGTAGCTTTTCTTAAGAAAAAATTACAAGGGGGTGCTCTTTAAGCACTTTTCCGGTTCTATCAGGGACAAAAATGTCCTGGTAGGAATAGGGTTAACCTTTTTTCATGTATGTTCCGTACAACATTTTTTTTTGGATTTTTTAAAATTCAATGTGCAGACATTCTTATTAATTTTATCCAACCTCAAATGTGCTTATAAACATTATGCTTACCTAACGCTGCATTGAAGAAGAGGTGAAAAAAATAATGTGAAAAATGCAACCATTGAGATAAATATGTTAAGTATGTTTTTAAAACTTTAAAAATGTTTTGAATTAAGAAGATTTCTTGTAAAAATATTTACCTGTCTTGTTTTGCTTTAGCCCATCAAAATCTTCAGATTGTAATTTGATTTTTCAGCGCTATAAATTATTTAAAAAAATACAAACATCTGTATTTGCATCACAAATAAAGGACAAAAAAGAAACTATCAATACAGTCTAAATTCTGTTTATTTTTTTTTATTTTTTAGGAAAAGAAAATCTATTAAAAACAAAATGATATATTGTGTAAATATAAGAAATGTTAAAACCATTTTTGATTTTATTAGTAAAGGGGCTACTAAATGAACGCGAAATTCGAGCTAGCTAGCAAGAATAGAAAGTCGATGAGCAACGAGGACAGAAACAACATCTCCAATCATCTTCGGAATCATATTGAACACCGATTATATTGGGCAATATAACTTAAAAAGCCAGAAAAGTACCTTACAAATACCATTATTTATTCTATATACGCGCTTAACTTGCTTTTAAATAAAGTCTTCTGGTAAAACAAACTTTGAAATATACCTAGCTAGCTAGCCAGCTATTTTCTTGTAAATTCTGGAAAGAAACATGCCAAATTTAGGGGCCGATCTAAGACTTGTCAAATAAAATGTTTGGACTGAGACTTGACCATGACAGCTGAGGGTCTCTGGAGGCTCGGTAAGCAGCCCAAGTGGGGTCTGGGGCGATGCCCAAAAAACCTTTGCCATTTCAACCTTTGCTGGTAAAAGAAATAGCTAGAATTTTTTTTCCAGCTATTTTTTTTTAGAACTGTTAAATATCACGTGATTCGCGTTGAATTTTAAGTTAGAGGTCCCCATGTTTATGGATTATTATGGATAAGTATTGCACCAGTGTTGACAAGAGAGAATAACAAAGAGTATATAAGTTTTGTTGATAACATTATAAGGGCAGATCTCCCAGATTGTGACACAAAACCAGGGTTATTTAGTGTTGTAAAAATGCTTGAGATTCATTACCATTCTAAAATGCTGGTTTAATTTTAGCCTCTCAGTGATTCATTTTGCACACAAGAATGAAGTTTTATAAAAAAGAAAAGAAATATTGGACAAAATCAAGAAATATTTAAGTCCCAACCTTTTTTCTAGGAAACGGAACATGACAGATTCTCGAAGTAATATTTTAAAACCTCCAGAAAGTATACTTGATATATTGAAAAGTTTAAATATGTCCCGGGATGAATTTCGTCCCAGGACGAGTTTACCCCGATTTCTAGTGAAAACCCTCACAACGTTTACACGTTTCAGGCAGGACGAAATTTCGTCCCGAGATGAGTTTATCCCTGTGCTAAAGACAGGGATAAACAATAGTTTTTTTTACACAATAGTTTTTTCTTCCCGGGATGAGAAAGCTGAATGCACACTTTTTCACACTCTTTGAACATGATTTTAGATATAGGAGCCATAAAAACATTTTGCTCTTTCTTTTCGTGAAGATGAAGAAAACACTTGGAATTAAAAATGATATAAAGAGGTTGGTTTGAACTTTTTTTGTTAATTTATATACCTTCAAATTTTGTTATTTTATTTTAATGAACAGTTAAGTAAAATTTATCCTAAATTTGTCCCAGTTCAACCATTATTTATAATTCGACCATTATGCGATATATCCTTGTATTGTTTTTATACGAGAAATTGCGTTTCTCGTTTGACTTTTATAGTCACAAATTAAAAAAAATCCCTGGATGAGATCATTCATCTCGGGATGAAAATATGCTTATTTTATTCCGGGACGAGGCTCACGTGTAAACACTTTTTATTTCACCCCTGGATGAGATTTCATCCTCACTGCATGTAAACGTGGCCTAAGTAGTAATTTGGCGAAGACCGTTTCAGAATGTGAAAAAAAGAATGAACTTAAGAGATACCTAATGACAGTGTTGATATATTTGAACCATAAACATGCTTGATCATTACTTAATCAGACCTAATACTGCTTTTAAAAGTTTAAGTTAAAATTTGCTATGTAGAATTTTTAGCAGTTATAGACACCACAAAATCTGAATTGGGTGATAACGGTAACTAACTTATCATCTTAAATGACGAGTCCATGCAAATTAATAACATTCTTTTTGCGTATCTAACACCAGTGCCGTAAAGTCCGTGCTTGTGTTCATCATATACACCCAACCACAAACTCGGTCAGAAGAGTAGGCTCGTCACTTGTTTTTTTTTATAGTATCCTTTTAGTTTTAAATCTAATTTGCTTAATGGTACTTACAGGAGCAGGTTAACCATCTGGGAGCTTTGAATATTGTCAATACGAACAAACAAACACTGAAGCCATTTGGTGAAATTAATGATCAAGCTTTGGCAACTTTTAGAGCTAATATGGACACTAATCAAAATCCGTTTGAGAGATAGGGAAATGTATGTTCTAGCACAGTCGCAGTGCGCGAGTGCGCGCCCACAACTACACGTCACGGCAAGTCCCAACAAATCGACATCATGCCATGCCCCTCCAGTGTAAATCCCTAATAATCAATGCTTATCCCTATATATCAAAAATCAATGCTGCAAATGAGTAAAAAATTTCTAACACAATTCCCTAAAATTCCACCGCACATTGATGACGTCATCATATACCCATAAATATCATCATATTCCCATAAATATCAACACACCCCCTCCCCCCTATAAAAAATCCTCTAAATATCATCAAAAATCAACGCATGCGCAATAAGATGTGTTAGTATTGAGCAAACATAAAATCCACCGACAACGTTAAAAATGCATAGAATAAAGAATGAATCAGTTCATAGTGTACCCAGATATATTTAGGTATATACCAGACCAGTTCAAGACTCAAGAAATGCACAATTGGGTGGCCGGGGAGAAGCGGGACCTATTCAACAAAACCGTTGAAAAAAAAACCCGCATGCTTCGGCATGTGCCGGACAGGTTTAAGACACAGGGCATGTGTAGCAAAGCTGTTGAGGAGGATCCACGCCAGCTCAGGCATGTACCAGATCATATAAAGACGCAAGACATGTGCAATAGGGCGATTGAGGATAATCCCTATACGCTCGAATATGTACCTGATAAATTCAAGACCCAGGACATGTGCAACGAAGCCGTTGGGGAGGATCCCTACATGTTCGAATATGTGCCGGATCAGTTCAAAACGCAAGACATGTGTAATGAGATGTTTGAAAAACACTCCTGGCTGTTTAGGGCCGTACCAGACTGGTTCAAAACGGAGTACATGTGTGGTATTAACTACATCAATTCTGAACTACTCTCTGCCTATCGCCAGAGGAAAGCCGAAAAGGCCAGAATTAAGGAGGATCTTCTTCCGGTAGCCTGGCATCCTGACAGGGTCATCGATTGGTGCTTTTCAGAGGATGAAAAGGCAGACCTCGAACAATTGTGGAGTTGAATTGAGATGAAATTAATAAATTATCTTACAACCCTTCGGGGCTGTAAGATGAAATCAGGTACTATAATAAAGATATGTGTCAGGGAAAATTTGATATATTTGAAATCGTCGTCATCATGACCTTTATGGCTGGCATCTCCCTACCACTAATGGCCCTAACCCTGGTACAAGAATCAGAGAAAGATAAGTATAATAGTCGGAGGATTCAGGATCTTTGGGAACGTCTTGATGACCTAGAAGATGATCGTCCTTGTAATTGTAATATAAATGGAAGAACAATGTAAGGACTGTGAACGTATTCTGGATGAGTATGACAGATGTACATGCGGGCGAAGGCTCATGGCAAATGTTAAATTGTTATGCTGGTACTGCTACCAGGAATACATCACATATAATGGAGGTGGATGTGTATGTACGATGACATGCAATTCTCTGAAGTCTTTCGAATTACAATAAAACAAAATGCTGAAATTTGAAAATGAGATTGTCAACCCCAAATTATTCTACTCATTTGCCGCTACGTTTACAGACATCAATGATATCAACGTGGACTACCTGACAGTGTCAGATCCAGTACCAGCCAATGGGGGTAAGGATCAACGGTATATTATAGGGTACCATACAATAGACCTCGTGGTAGCACTTAGGGTAAAGACGCCTAAAATCTGGTCCCCGAATGGAGTGACCCGGTACAATGCCAATGCCGTACCGGCGATGAGTCTTGATTTTGAAGAGTACCCCTACTGGATTGCGAAATATTGTCAAATATGGAGCAAAATCGAAGAGTTGATTTCTGAGCAATTGACGACGGAGCCTGTCAAAAAGGACCGTTACGTGAATACCAAGCTCAAATATTACAAGGATGTGATAACGACCAAATTCCACGGTATGCCGGTACCCTATGACGAGCCCTGTCAAGCCAATGCCATTCTGGCTATTTCATCAGTGTATGTGCAGGGCAAAAACCACTACCCCCAGGCACATGTTGTGGAATGCCGGTACAAGGACTTCAAATAGGAATTTTTGCTGAATGAGGATTTGAAAAAACCCAATATTTTATAGGCCACACAGTACCTATAAAATATATAAAAAAATTAAGGCTTATACTCAGGTGGGGAATCTAGGTAGTGCTTGCATACTGTACAGATTGCAGTTTTTTTAAGACATCTTGCCTGCCCTCCTCCCGACCCTTTGCAACTAGCTGGGCACGCTCCTGTTCATTGATGGCGTTGACAATATGGTTAAAACGCTGTCGCATCTGTTCCTTTAACAACATATATTTCTGCTTCTCTTGCGTGATCAGACTAAATTCGTAGTTTCTGATGACTCCATTCTCGATGGCTTTTGAAATCAGGTCAATGATGGAGTTCAACTTTGATTCCGCCAATAGTCTTATATTCTCATGTTTCCTGGCCTTCACACCAAGCCTTTTTCCAGCAGTCCTCAGACCCGCCTGTCCTACCCCTACAGCCACGGTCAGGCCAGTCATTGCCACTGCTAATGGTACACCTATCCCGGATAACAGGGTACCGATACCGATCCCGGACGTGATCACGCCTATACCCAACAGACCATGGTCACAGTAGCGTACCCAGGTCCCATGCATCTTAAACTTTTTTGCAAGTTTGTCCCGCTCCTTAATTTCACCCCTTAGAAATGCCTCAATCCCTCTTATCTCGGCAAGTCTAAAATTCTGGCTTTCATCCTGCATGTCCGCACCTTCTGCAGGTGCACTTGTATTTGGGTACAAC
This sequence comes from Hydractinia echinata, assembly GCA_030067915.1. Taxonomy (NCBI): domain Eukaryota; kingdom Metazoa; phylum Cnidaria; class Hydrozoa; order Anthoathecata; family Hydractiniidae; genus Hydractinia; species Hydractinia echinata. The sequence goes on from JASGCC010000031.1 coordinate 2,319,376, forward strand.
TTGGTTATATCAGCCATTTATTTATTTAATCTATGAGAAGGCACATTGTTATCCCGGTGAACGAAACGTTTTTGTCGTGGTGGAATTCGTCTGTTAGCATGAACTCGAGGCGATCCGTAGAGCCTTTTAAGGGCATGTAAATTGGGGTATCAAAAGTCCAGGTCAGCATATCACCCCAAGCCTTTAATTCCTTGGTGGGGAGTAAAGCCAGAATTTTAGACTTTTTACCATCTAGCAGGCAGTCGCCCTCTTCCAACTGGGGACAAACAAGTCTCAATCTGTGGTAGATATCAGTCTTGTAGAAGGAATCATAGTCTCCCTTCTGATAGTACTTTTTACTAGGGTCGTAGGATAGACCCAGGAGCTCTTGCAGCTGTCGATGAATCACCACCGTGTACCCGTCGGCGACACGGAGCCTACAGAGTCCATTTTGTAGGACAAAGAGTTTTATTCTGTCCTGTGCCTGACTTTTCACGATAGCCGCTAAATCCTCGATCCTATACAGACCGTTCATGATCTCAATTCTAATTTCCCTCTGATTGGGTCCTATTTTACGGATAACAAATTCATTATCACTATAAAGATTAAGCCATACGGGTCGAATACTGATGGATTTCAGGGCTATCTTACTATCCTGCCCCAGGTAGTCTTCAAATATGGTGGGTTTGTATATATCGGTAATGTAGAGTTGCTTCATTCCTTTCTTCTAACAACAAAGGAATGAACATGTATTCGTACAACCCCAACGCAAAGTACAAATCCAACAGGGGTGAATGGCCACAGGCTGTAACCAACTTGGAGCATCAGGATCTGTATGTATCGACGGAGTCACACATTTCCGTGGCATTTCCCGAGCTCACCAAATATCCCATCAAGGTTACAAGTACCTACCTGAACGACCCTGTCATTCAGGGCTGGACAAAAGGACAAGCCTTAGAGTACTGGAATATTCAGGTTAATTTCGCTACCCATTGCGCAAGCACAGCATTAGGCATCTCCGCCAAACATCTAACGGGATCCGTGCCCCTTGTCAACTCCATTTTTAAATTCCATATATACTACCACATGCGTCACATTCTAGCAAGAATGAAGGTACCCATGTCTTTCAATTATGGGTTTTCACAATACAAAAACCCATATTCAACCTCTGGATATGCGCAGATATGTAGAGAATATGGCGCGGATCCCAATGGCCTGTACAAGACCAAGTCGGTAGGTGCATCATTGACTAACGGAAGATGGTGGCCACAGGTTGAGGGTGATTGGGCTAAATTCATCACCCCAGCAAGTCAGGGTTTGACATCGGAAGGTCTGACCAAGCTGAGTGAGAGTATTCGCGTCTACGTGGTCTTGTTGCTTGGATCGCAGGCAGGTGCCAAAGCATCCCTACTCGGGTCTGGCGCGGATAACAATACAGCAAGGCAGATTTTGATGAAATTTGAGGCCATGGTACAGCGTCAAGAGAACGTAGGGCATGATAATACAGAATTCCAGAAGGTGCTACAATTGCAAGGACCCCAGTAAACTTCGCCGTCATGCCCAGCGTCTACATGTTGCCCTCTGATATGAACCTCCGCATAGACAAAATTGAGGGATATAACAATAATATTTTGATCGCACCCGCCAATGTAAATGTGGGGGTACAAGTTGATGTGAATAACAAGCCTATTGTAAGGCATGCCACACCTCCCATACATACTACAAAGCATACCACACCACCTATACATACTACACCCCCTAGGCATACCATCAAACCACCCATGCATACTACACCCCTTAGGCATACCGAGCATACCATCAGACATGTGGCACATATCAAACTACCTCCCAAGCATGTTACGCCTCCTATTCATGCCACTGAACAACCCCCGCAAAATCAGCATGAGGATACCAAGGCAGCCTTGATTACGACAGGGGTGGGGATCATTATTGCCTACATTTGGCTGAAAAAATAGTTTTATATTTAAACCTTTCCAACATAAAGGACGACAAACCCAGCAGCGGACGCGATGGCCATGTACAGATGTTTTGCCACGTATTCCACGACTGTTGCCGCTACCCTCAAAAAGAACGAGACTATGGTACTCATAATCCCAGGTAATGCAACACCTGCCTTACCTGCTAGGTATTTCAGGAATTTTCCGAGCCTTTCAAGCTGTTTTTCTACAAACCCCTTCCCTGCAGCACTTCCTCCTGCAGCACCCGCTGCGGCACCCCCTCCCGTAGCTGCAAGTACGATGGTGCTTATTAATAGGCCAATAGCGGAGACGATGCTGGCTATAGTGATCCCCTGTTCCTTGAACAAGATTTTAAGCTTCTCGAGCAAAGACGTGTCATCTCCAGCGATTTTCATCAGGGTCTCCTTGATAGTCCTCAGCGGAGGACCAAGCCATGTGCATCTTGCGTGAGCCTCTTTTGATCCTTCAATATTTTAATATCATCCTCAAGCTCCTTGATTTTCCCATCGAGTTCTTTCACCCTACCCTCATTTGCCCCGGCTTTCTGCTTCTCGAGTTCTTTCACCCTGTCCTTTGCCTTGTCGATCTCGCTATCATATGTGATCATCTTACTTTTCAGGCTTTTCAGGTTACCTCTTATAGCTTGGAGCTCAAGATTAAGTCCCCTCATTTCACGTTCAGTGATACCTTCTTCATCATTACCACCAAATGAGGTATCTTCTATAAAGCTGTCCGCGGCATCTACAAATTCCTCCATTGATTCTATAGATTGCATCGATATGGCATCACCCCTGTCATTCCCCACAATGTCATCAATCTGTTGCCCAAGTTCCTGGGCCGCTGCCCTACCTCTGTTGGGTGTGGTGACAAAGTCCGGGAAACCCATAGCCCGCACGATGTCTACCTTCAAATTTGAGGTTATAGCTCCGGTCGATCTAAACCCGGCACTTTTTTCTTTGTGGATAAAATCTGTAATATCATGCTCCCTAAAATATAGACGTTCCTCCTCCAACCGAAAATCGTCATAGGGTATCATAATAAGCTTTCCCATCAACCTTGTATCCTGACTAAGGTGAGCGTAGAGGCTATCAACTTTTGATTTTAATATTTTTTTTCTCTGCTCCTCAAGCATAGACCCCGGGGCACCCTGCTGTTCTCCTTGGGTTGAAGACCCTGGCGTTGATGGAAGTTGCTGCGCTGATGGAATTTTTGGCGTTGACGTAGTATCGGGCCTATCATCCCTCCCACCCACCTCATCCGGAAGATCGTGATTAAATACTGGATTAGTTGTCATTTATTTAAATATTTTCCATATAATAAATATGAGTGTATTTGGAAGCATATTAAACCCCTATGCAGAAACGAAACAGCTCCTTGCTATCAAAGGGAAACGGCAGCGCGTCAAGGTGAGTCACATACCCAGTACAATCAACCAGAATAAGGACTTGTACGTGGAAATTCCCAACTTAGGACAGAATGATGTCATATTTCCAGGGAGCCTGAGGCTCCTATTTGACCTGGTGTTGACGGGCACAAATACAAAACGTACGATCGTAAGTAACATAGGCAAAAGCCTGGTTAAAAATCTGCGAGTTACCCTGAATGGCAATGAGATACAAAATATCAGCGATTACAATATCCTGGCATTGTACCGGGACTTGTGGCTGCCCAAATTTGACAGGTAAAACAACATAATTTTAGAAGGCATAAACCCCAACGATGGTACAATCAGAGCCCTGCAGGTCAAGGCTACCGAGTATGTTGGGACAGATGAAGAAAAAGCCATCGCTGCGGCCTATGGCAACACTTTCTGCATTCCAATAGGCAAAATGTTTGAACTAACGAGGGACTTACCGTACTATCAAGCGGGATTATACGACAGATTGCAGTTTGTCCTACATTTCGCGTCGTACGGTGATGTGATCACGGATGCGGGCACGACATCCGTGGGAAGTACGACAGCTAAGGCAGCCGACGCCGCCTATAAAATAACCAATATTTCCCTAGAGTTCGACAAGGTCAACCATGAGGGTCTCGCGAGCGCCATGATGTCCCGGTATAGTAGTCTGGCGTTACCCTATGAAAGAATACTAAGAAGTAAGGTAGTGACCATGAAAAAGGCTGATACAAGCTATAACCTCCAAATCGATACCCCTGCCAAGAGTCTGAGAGGTGTCTTGCTACTGTTTGTAGACCCTGGGAAGGTGAAGGCTTATTCCGGTGTAAACGAAGTCTTCCATAATCCCAAAATCGAAAAAATATCCATCACGGTGGAAGGTGAACCTAATGAACTATATAGTCATGCTATGCTTCCAAAAGATCACCTGGAGGGGGTTGCGAACCTTTTCGGTAGTCACGACTCGAATGTGACAATTGGCCAATTTTTCAATGAACGATATGCGTTGTTTATCGATTTCCGAACCTCTCCCGACCATACCCTACATGGCTCTGTAAGGCCCCTACAGGGGCTTAGTGATGGCATCACGTTGCATATGACTAAGAAAGCCGACGGAGCCGGGGATATTCGATGCTATGTGTACCTGCTTCAAGATGCCCAACTAAACATCTTCGATGGTAGGTTTCATTCCGTAGTGTATTAAAATTAATGGTAACGATAGCTGTTCTTGTTGCAGGCGCAGCAATCAATGCATTAGCATTTAGCGGTACAAATTATTTGTTCAGCAAGCTCTCAGGACACGGCGAGGCGGAGAGAAAACGGCATGATGAGGCCGTCGAAAAAATGAGGCCCAGGCTCAATGGATACGTAAAAGGCAGGCCAAATTGGACTGGTTTTCCAAGCAAAGGGAACTGCAAATTAAAGCTAGTAAAAGCCTTCGTGAACTCGCCAACGACATGTATTGCCTCTGAAAAATAGTGCCCCGCAATTGAAAAATTTTTACACACCTTCAAAGGAGCAACAGGATGGGGAATTGAGCTTCATTGTTGGATCATTGTCTCTGCTGGGATTCGTGGCCTACAAGTATCTGTAACAACGTGCGTTTTTTGACATGTATAATAAACATGTCAAAACATACTCTTACCGAGGAAAAGGCCGAAAAACTAAGTCAAATATACTATACCCCGGAACATCTGTGGGTTGGACGAAAAGCCATCAAATTACTCGCGAAAGAGAGCGGTCTCTCCAAAAAGCTAGTAACCCATTGGTTGTCTCGTCAACTGCTATGGTTGAGACACATTAAAGGCCCTTAAAAATTTGACTATCCCCATTTTACCATTACGGCACCCAATGAGATGCATCAGTTCGATCTGCTGTACATGCCCCATGATCGGTTGTATGGCAATACATACAAGTATATTCTGACGGGTATTGATGTGGCCTCGAGATATAAGGTAGCTAGGCCCCTGCGTACCAAGAAGGCCAGCGAGGTCGCGGAGATGATCAAAAATATCTACAAGGCGGGACCCCTTCAATACCCTAAAACCTTCCAATGTGATAACGGTAGTGAATTCAAATCAGATGTAACAGAATTGCTGGAGGGTAAAGGGGTTGAGATTAAACGGGCCACCACTAAGTACCACCATACATTTACGGCCTTTGTAGAGTCCTACAACAAGGTACTCGCGGAAAGACTATTCAAGCCTCAGGATGCACGGGAGCTTCTCTCTGGGGAGCCTAGTAGCATATGGGTGAAACACCTATACACTATCGTCAAAAGTCTAAACGGTAGCAAGATTGCCATGATTGGCCTAAAACCTAACGGGGCAGTCAAGCTTGAGGAGGTACCGCTCGCAAAAAGCGAAGAATACCCCGGGGAAAAGCCCTTACCTGATGATGGTTTATACTTATATCTGCTACAACCAGGAGAGGAGCACGGTGACTCTAAAAGACGCGCCACCGACGCTTTTTACAGCAAACATACTTACAGACTGGACCGTATTGTGGCGGGTAGTCGTCTTTTGTACTATTTAAAGGATGGTCCCGATCGCAGCTTCGTCTCAGAGGAATTGATGCTTATTCCAGATGATGTTCGAGTACCTCCGGAACATATCAAGGATTGGTAAAGAGTAATTTCAGGAGTACCTCTAGAGGTTCATCCTCCAACTCTTTACTCGGATCCCTTATATACAGCAAAGGGAGCAGGGTATAGAATGGGTATCCATAAACGATGCCTTTAATGACATCAGGCTCAATATCCAAATCAATATCAACCAAGCGTCTATCTGGTATAGGAAAATTGAGTATATTGCCTATTGTTTCTATGTCGGCCAAATCTGATAGCTTCAGCCCCTTATCTTTGATAACCTCGTAGCATAGTGCTCCATACCTATTCTCCTTAACTGAAACGATATAGAGCCCTAGGGCTTGAATATCATCCTCGAGTTCCTCATCGATCTCGCTTCTTCCAAATGTACCCCACGCTTTCATGCCTGACGCTAGCCTGTTTAAAAGGTCGTCATCGGTAGTGTATTCAAAACCTTCATAGTATTTCCCATTTCGATACCTAAAATTTTCAAGGCAGGTATTGCAATAACCTGTCACTGATCCTGCCTTTATGCAGCATCGTAGTACAGGTACGCGGATATCATAATCCTTTTGCATTTTTTGTACATAGGCTTCCATTTTTTTGATATTTCAATACCTTTTAACATACAGCCAAACTGGTCAAAAAGGTAGGGGTTGGGAACCCACCACTAAATGAGGCTTTTTCCTTCTTCTAAGGGGGCCCATGGGAAATGCCCCACTTTTGCATATAATTGTTACTGCCCGTAGGAGTAGTAAAAATTAGTGCCCGCTTACGACATGTTAATGTCAAACATGCCTTCAAATAGATCCCGCGTATCATCGTCAGGCAACGTGAAGTGATTTAGGTAATAATTCCCAATGCCTAGGGTATCGTCTCTGAATCGGCACCAGGCATGTACGGCATTCGGATCATCGCATTCCGGTTTCCTTACGGTCATCTCATGGTACATTGCCTTTAAGGTGCTTATTCTTGTGCTGAGTTGCTTACGCTGGCATCGGATCATATAATGCCCATGCATACCTTTTTTTCCATGCTCGTGAGGATCGTTTTTATCAACCACGCATAGCACGGTATCATATTGATATCGGTGTGGAACATGTCTTTCCTTAAGTCTCGCATTTTCCTTGGCCTGTACCTCAAGTTCATCCCCGAGTACCATGAGCTGACTATCTCTGCCATCTAGATCATCCTCGAGTATAGCGACGGCAATATCTCTGTCCTCGAGGGCCTGGCGCTGCTCTTTTATTACATCTTGTAGTTTCCGGACGCCTGCCCTGGCGAGCCATTTGATGACCCCCACGGCTTTTGGTTTCCTAGAACGGCGAACGATCTCCAAGGCTCCGTTCAATGTGACAAAGACGTCATGCCCATTTTGGCCTTCATTTTGGGTGTATGTACTATATACACCTCCTCCTATTTCTTCTCTTGTTGATATCATTTGATTATCGAGGCTACAGTGTCTAACATTTTCAATACCTAAAAACCTACCAAGATCGGCGCGTTTAAACATAGGTTGATCCTGGTTGTTGGATAAAGTCTTTCGAATATGCCAATGCTTTCTTGTATGGTCACCCGAGAATCTTCCAAGTTCGAGGGTGTTCCAATCTCACGTATAAGCACGCATGCTTAGATTTTTTCAGTTCAGCCTTGATCTCACCCCAGTCGTGGATCATGTTAGTCTCTTCGTCAATCATCCTCATGTCACTGCGCTCATGAGGGTACCACAAAAATAAGGCCTTCTTTTGTCGACGCAGATTCTTGGGCAAAGCCGTGTACGATTGGGTAAGGAGCCACAAACTGTGTTTTTTGTGCCTTCCACTGATGGCCAGCTCAAGTAGTGATTGTCGCCGCTTGTCGACATTTTCATCAGCTATACAGTCGCCGACGACAAACAACGTCTCCTCACCTGCCAGTAACAACGACAATTTCCGAATCCATTCAAACAGCTGATCCTTGGGGTTAAGTAAAAAGATATAAGGGTCACTCCATAACGTCTCATTCCATTGCAGGGTAGGGCATAGTATTACGATATTATGGTAGTGATGTCTGTACTCACCCTTGAGGAGATCCAAAACACGTTGTGTTTTTCCACAACTTGTAGTCCCCGTGAAGATTGTCGTATCGGGGCTTTTAATAACATCTAACATCATTTATTGATAACCCCATTTATTCCTATCAATTTTGGGGTACAGGGCGGCGCAGGCAGAACAGATCAGCACACCCCCATGCCCATTCTCCAGGAGGCCATGACATGCAGGGCATAGTTTGATATTTTGGGTCTTATATTCGTGGGGTAGATGAGAAAAATTTAATTTGCCCACAAGGCATCACAATGCATTGCGGTACCTTGTGACGAGTAGTTCCTTTTCATGGCTCCCGGGTGGTGCTTCGACGAGTTCGATATACCGTGGTATGATACCATATGTCAACAGGGTATACAAAATTAGGTAATACCCATCCTGCTCTTGACCTTGAATCTCCCTATCAATGGCAAGAGGGTCTAATTTGTATTCGATCACAGGGTCCTTACATTTGATACGCCGCCTCTCCCTCGCTTTAGCTAGGCAACTTATACAGCTCTTGGTTCGAGTATGTCCCCTAACTCTGAGGCAAACAGAAAATTTTACTAGACGCTCTATTTTGGTTTTGGGACAATGGACCCTGGTAGCCATCCCTTCTTCACGGCCATTTCGCGACTTGCCCGACCTGCTGCGAAGTACGCAATCATTTTGAGGACGTCATTTGTATCCATCTTGGTAGACGGCCTCGTAATACCAAGGAACTTTTTGCCAGCCATGGCATAGGCAAAAGTGAAAGACAAATCGACTACCGTTTCGTAGAGCATATCCAAAATCTCCTTTTTTTTCGGGGTTACGTTGCTTGTGGTCATTTATTTAGTGTCATTTTTTTTAGAAAAATCATTGCATCTTGAACATATCGATATTTGGTCGGGTTTTGCCTTGCTGAGGCTCCGGATGGGTTACCGTCTTCTTGGGTTCATTCCCACCCCTATTAAATTTATACCAAAACCCAACCCCTATCGTAAGCACGGCAAGCGTACCTACACCACACATGTACGGCATTGGGATCATCGACTTGCTGGAACCTGCAACAGGTTCTTGTTCATCCTGTGAAGGTTCTTTGTCCATGTTTTTCTTTAAGTCAGCCTTGTTCTTCCTGTTCCATTCAGCAAGTCTCTTACCGGCTGCAACACGACCCTCGTTCTTTGATGGTTTTGTTATAAACCTATCCTCTTCCTGTTTATGAACTACTTCTTCACTCATTTTATTATACAGTCCGAGGCTCTTCCTTATCCTCCGCCGCCTCCTGCACCTCCTCCTGTTTATTTTTGGAAATATGTCTTGCAGTATGGCCTGCTACCAAGAGGGGTGCCAGACACCTCCCAATGGTACAGTATACAAGGATACCTAGATCGGTCATAGAGTCCCGGATTATGGGGTCTTCTTCGATATCCCTGCGCAATTCATCAACGCTGTCAATGTCGACAAAATTCCCGATCATGCTGGCATATAGGCTAATTATATGTGTAGAGAGTGCCGTTGCTGTTTTCTCACCCTTTTCGTGGAGCTCCCGCTGTACGTAGTCTGTATATACTTTATCAATGGCCTCTTCTGGGGCTTTGTCGACAAACCCTTCCGTGCACTTATTAGGCAAAAGGTGCCCCTTGCCCCTACGTAGGGCCTCTTTCAAAGCCTGGCGCCTATCAAGTGGTTTCTCTACATGTTCATATTCTGTACATGCTGTGACGAATACTTGTGCGATATCGGACATCTTTATTAGTAGTCGCTTATATCGAAAAAGTATGTAAGCTATCATGGCATACGGTATTAGTATAGCGACTAGTAGGCACACCTCCATTTTATTCCTCGGTAGGCATCAGGCGGGAATGGCCTCTAGCAAACGTTGTAATTTGATCGGGTGGCACGATCCGTTTATCATCTGCCCTGTTTAGTGCTAGCTTGTTAACCTCCTGTGTATATATCTTATGGCCCTTGTTTTGAATAAGCACCTGACTCTTGTAGACGTCAACGCCCTCTTCCAGGCATCGCCGATAATCCTCAAAAGTGATGGACTTTTTAGTCACGCATCTTTTAACACCCTTGGCCTTGTGATCACCGCCCTCTTTTGAACTTGTGATGAACTCGGTCATGACCTTCCCGCCTAATTCGTCCTTCATGAGTCCTACCACCTTCTTATTTTTACCGATGGGTAGTGGCCTTTTATCGTCATCGCTATACGCGCTGGTGTCAAAACGTGCCTCAACATCGTCGGCTGTATCCCTGTAGAATTCCTTCGTTCTGATGTGGTAAACGAAGCTGTCCGTATCCATGTAGCAGACCCTCAGCTTGCTACCGTATTTGGGCTGCATAAAATCATAGTGAAACTCATACATCACCATTTTCGACATATCCAATATAGCCTGCCCTATATACACGGGTTTATTCATTTTAACCTCCGTTTTGCCCATCTCTACACCTAGGAGGTGCTTACTAAACCGGCTTACACCCTTGAAATTCGGCTTCATCACAAGCTTCGTATACTTGTCTTCGTTTGTGACCAGTTGGATGTTACGGTAGTTCCGGATGTTTTCCATGGTCTTCCCGAACACCGAGAGGTTCATGAGCTTGTAGAAGTCCTTCTCAAACTCATTTTTGGCGTTTGTTCTCAGCCTAGTATTGTGATCAATATAGCCCTTCAACCACGCCTTCTGATTAAACCTGATGACTCTACGCACCCTCTTCAGTTCAAGACCATGCTTTATGGCCTCATTTAATGCCCTGATATGTACAACATATTTCCGCTTATTCTCCAAATTTGGTATCAATTTCTCAACCTTGTGGACTATAGTGCGTTCCGGTAGGAATGGCAGCTCGTTATGCTTGTCGTGTAGTCTCTCCGGATAGTCGATATCAACCTCCAGGATGTACCCATGCTTGTTGTCTTCAACAAGCTTACCGATCCGCTTTTCGGTAAAGGCCTCGACATTCGATATCCATTCGAAGCCATCCGTGGGCAGGTCTTGACGCATCGCCCAGCCGTACAGGTTGTTGGCATCGAGGTACTGCAGGTAGGATGATTCAACTTCAGGATCATACTGATGCCCCATGTACCTATTATTTGCTTTGGCATAGCGATGTACGGCCTGGACTATACCTCCACGGATACCTTTTTCGAACATCAGGAGCATGTCGGGATCGGTGAGGAGCTCCAGCTTGATTCCGGTATATTTCAGTGCTGCCTTCCATGCCAGGCCCGGTGCGGAGTAGAAATGGGCAGGGTCAAGCTTGTAATTTGTCAAGCACACGCCTCGAAATGTCTCGAATATGTCGGCTAATAGCAGGACGTCTGTACTGAGGTACATGTCGTGGTAGTCGCCCATGGTAACGTTATCACCCTTTGGGGTAATGACATTCCATACCTCTTTCGCATATGTATAGTCCCTATCGCTGATGCCCTTCATATTCAGCCTGCTGTAAAATGACTCCTTGGGGGGTAGCTCCATCTCCTCAAATCGCTGCCATCCATCCATGTATTCATACGGATACACGCCTTTTCTCAGCATCAGCCTGAAAGTATCATCTTTGTCGATGAACTTTGCCATGGATGGTACGTTTGCCCTTACCCGGTCCTGGTTTAATTGCTTGGTGGTATTTGAATTGCAATTTTTACACCAATATCTTGCCATGTATTCAGCGTCTATGCTCTGGAATTCTAGGCATGTATCTGCACACTGGTGGCATTTCATACCGGCGGCGTTTGTACCAATGAGGTTGCTTGCCAATTTACCCAGGCTTGAGGGCATGAGCCGACAGGAATCGATAAACCTGATTTCAACTGTCTTATACGTCTCGCCATCGCCCATGCCTCCAAGGGGTACCTTAATTTTCACGTTGAAACTGATATATTTCTCAGCATACTCATGTCATACTTTTCACCCAGTTCTCGGATGAACAGGTGTGCATCATACCCCGAAAGGTTATGGAAGATGATAGGGATGTGGCCGGGTATCTTATATTTGAGATTACAGCTGTTGTGGGCTGCACCTCTATATAGGCCGGTATAGTGCCAGTGGTCCCTGACTTTTCGGTTATTCTTACTGTCATCGAAGGGCCTTAGGCAGATATGACATTTAGATGACCCGTCATGTTCTCTTTTTAGGACCTCTGTTAAAGGCTTCATGTCCCGTTGAGGGTAGGTATGGTATAATCTTTTTACCTCATCCTCCAGATGGTTGACGAAGCGGGTTTCGCAGTCCTCACCCCTGTAGGCTGTTAGGGGGTCCGGTACATCCTCATAGGCGAACGTGCTATACGTGCACCAGCCAGACGGTACATGCTTGCTCAGCCTTTTTGTCTTGGTCTCCCTGGCATCTTCCTCTACTGGTATGAGTAGACTCTCGAAGTCCGCATAGATAGCAAAGGGTACTTTGAATTGCATCTGGCCATCCCTATAGTATAGCCATTTTTCAGACTCTGTTGGCATTGTGTTCTTTACTGCCTCGTGGTCTTTGCAATACCTATAATGCTTATCCCTAGATTCAAATGTGGGGAAGGCCTGTAAACAGTTCAGGCAGAAGTGCATTTTTGCAGTATTTTTTGATGTCTCAATACCCAGGAGTCGTGATAGACTTTTGACGGCTGTATAGTGAGTCTTTTTTCATCTGTAAGGAGCAGTAGATTAACCTGCTTACCACGTCCGCTTTTCGGTGATCGCCGCAGGATGTTGATCTTTTTTCCTGTCACGTACAGGACGTTTACCGCAATCTCCTTATTATTTTTCTCGAACTTGCATATACTCTTTATACTTGTCGGAAACTCTATACCCTCCCAGTTATAAAGGTCTATATAGGGTCTCATCTGAGATATTCGATTCGGGTTCCTTCCGATCTCTGTATGGTGTAGTGATGCAATGACGCTCCACTTGAAGCACTCTTCATCTTCATTCACTGGGTTGATGATGGCCTTCTTTGAGGCTATAAATTTAGGTGCTTGTATATACGATGATCCTCTAGTTAGTCTAAATTTATGAAAGTCCACATCAAGGTGTATGATTCGACTGATTGCAAAGCCGCTTTTTGGTAGTGCTGGATTCTCAACATGTGTTTTAACCTGGGCAAACATCCTATCTAGCACATCGTCTACATCGCTACCCTGGAAGATCGAGGCAATATTGCTATGAAAGACCTTCTTCACCTCAATATACTCCTCGTTGCCCCCCTCTATATCTGACGGCTTTTTCCACATGATCCACAGGGATAACTGTACCTTCGTTGACCCCATATCTTCCACTTGGTCCCCAACCAAGGTTTTCACGTTGGGTCGCACCATCCCTATATAACCGTCAACATCGGCCCCTCCTATACCAGGAATACGGAAACTTCGGAAGGTCCTATGATGAGCATGTTTATGTTCCTGGGGGGCAAAATATAGTCCCGGCTGTTCATGTAGATATTCTTCCTCGGCCTCCTGTTCGACCTCAGCGTGAAGGGTGGGTTTCGCGCCGGCCGCCCTGTTATAGAGCCCCATAACCGTACGTTTAAAGACTGTATAGGTTGTCCTGACCCCCTCTTTTATAGGCTATGGAACTGCATTCACTAACCAGTTGTACCACTCTTTCATCTTATCCCCCACAACCGAACGATTTTTCGACATTTCCTGTCTCTCAAATAGGTCCATATCCTCAACATCCCTTCTTTCCTGGCTTGCAACATCACGTTCTATATATTCAATCAATTCAGCCTTGCGTAGTCTATAATACCCTGTTAAACCACGACCTTTTGCAATATCACGTAATTGTTTGACTGTATGTGTATTCATTCTTTATTCTATGCATTTTTAACGTTGTCGGAGGATTTTATGTTTGCTCAATACTAACACATCTTATTGCGCATGCGTTGATTTTTGATGATATTTAGAGGATTTTTTATAGGGGGAGGGGGTGTGTTGATATTTATGGGAATATGATGATATTTATGGGTATATGATGACGTCATCAATGTGCGGTGGAATTTTAGGGAATTGTGTTAGAAATTTTTTACTCATTTGCAGCATTGATTTTTGATATATAGGGATAAGCATTGATTTTTAGGGATTTACACTGGAGGGGCATGGCATGATGTCGATTTGTTGGGACTTGCCGTGACGTGTAGTTGTGGGCGCGCACTCGCGCACTGCGACTGTGCTAGAACATACATTTCCCTATCTCTGTTTGCACAACACACAAAATGTTGCAGAAAATGTAACTGAACCAACTAATTCCCATTTATCGTCTCTACCTACAAACAGTTTCGTTGTGGCATCAAACCAGGAGATTAATAGAGATATCAAGTCTTTTAATGCTAAGCAACGTAAAGTATTTGAAACAGTATTCATTTAGGCAAGAAAATTTACAAAAAAATCATAACCGCGCTTTACCTTGTGTTGTTAAACCTTTGTCTATTTTTAAACTGGTGAAGGTTGATGCAAAAAGCTATATTTGTTCAAAGCTGTGTGCAAATCTCTCTCAAAATTTATAATATACAAAGGTTATAATGTGGAAAAGCAATAAGTTTGCCTTGTAGCTCCAATAGGTACAGCTGCCGAGAACTCCGTGTTGTTGCTTTTCTGCGTTTGACAATGATATGAGAATATTTGAAACGGCAATCTTCGCCTAGTTAAGCCACTCGTCACCTAGCCTAGTTAACTAAGCTTTCTTCGAGGATATCTAATTCAGTTTCTCCTAAACGAAAGCTTAGACGTATACAAATGTCACAGCAAATCCCTAAAATTGCAATCCACCTCACAGTAAACCCCAAATCACAATCAACCAATGAGCACAAGCCAGCGTGGTCACATGTTACTCTTCTTAAATATTACAAGAATTAATTATACTTGTTCTGGTGAGTGAAGCCATTCTCGCTTAAAACAAAAGTTTTTCCGATGTTAACCACGTGAGCAAAGAACAATAGAATTAACCAATCAAAAAGCGCGGTCAGAATTCTGACCGCAGAAAAATTGTTTAAGACCCAGTGTAATTTTTTCCACCTTAACTATTCCGATTTCTGGTAAGAAAAATTATGCTGGGTCTCATGGCTACACGTCTCTTAAATAGGTGTTTATTCTAATTTTTTTACAGTAATTTGACTTCGCTGATTTTTGCAAAACCGCACACAAGAATCCTTGTCCAAGAAGAAACGTACAAAACTCTAATTTCGACCTATCTGGGTATCTTGGCTCAACGTGTGTATGCTCTAAATTATTCAGTTTTAAGTCCGCCTCCCCTTGTAAATATCCTATTTTCCTTCAACGTTTCTATGTTGCTATGATAGAGTGCGGTGGTGCGCAGATAACTTGAGATATATTAAAAGTATATCACAGTAACCAATATATAAAATAAAACTTGGATTATATTTAATACACGGCTAGCTAGCTATCTAGTTATAAAAAAAGACTTAATATACTGTCCTATAGTCAACCAACAAAGAAACACATATTCACAGTTTAGCTAGCTTGGATTATATTTAATACACGGCTAGCTAGCTATCTAGTTATAAAAGAGGACATAATATACTGTCCTATAGTCAACCAACAAAGAAACACATATTCACAGTTTAGCTAGCTACCTAGCTAAAACATTACATACCAATTTCACCATAAAATGCTTCTCTTAGTGGTTATAATTCTTGCACTTTGTGCGGGGAATTCAGGGTTTGATTCCACTTTTTCTTTTGCACTTCACTATCCACATTGTTATTGATGACGTTCTAGATGTTCGAAGATTACATTATCAGAATCATAAACACTTTTCTAGCTAGATGGAGTCTGAGTCTGAAGTTGATTTTTAACTTATTTTTATTTACACTGAAAACCAACGATTGCGTTTTTTGTGCTTTAATCAACCCTGTTTACAATTTCTTTTTCCATTACAACACTCAATCGATTAGACTTACTGTAAAGTGAAAAAAATCCGGGGGGTCGTGTGTTCTTTTATAAAAAGTTTTTGTTACGATCTTCTTACTTCTGATACAAATGGCCTCGTGTATTTGGTTGTAAACATGGTGAAGAAGATGAAATGTATAAATTTGAATGAAGCATTTCTTATTTATGGTGGTGTTAAAGTTAAAAAGAATGTCATATTGTATAATAATCTTTGTTTCTACCTCGAAAAAAGTCAACAAGATTACCCCCTGAAAAAAGATTTTTTTCAGGAGGTAATCTTTAAAAACATCAAAACTTGACACTAAAAAGACTTTTAATCTTTCGAGTTATAGACGAAATATAATTACATCTGTCATGAACTGTATCTTTAGTGTGAAAGCTAACTTTAGTTTTAACCTCATGTCATTATTTTCTAATAGAACGAAAAGGTTTTATTTTATAATGTTTATACTACGGTGGCCCATAAGTGACATGCATAAAAAAGCGAGTTATTGTTATAATAACACGCAAAATATGTCCATACGGAATAGAATGGCAATAACGTATACTTTGTTTATATATTTTGTAACTACCAAAAATACAAGAATACGAGTTAACAGTTAACACACAAATATGTGACTTAACAAATAATATAATACGCAAAAATGCGAGTTAACAATTAACACACAAATATGTGACTTAACAAATAATATAATACGCAAAAATGCGAGTTAACAGTTAACACACAAATATGTGACTTAACAAATAATATAATACGCAAAAATGCGAGTTAACAATTAACACACAAATATGTGACTTAACAAAAAATATAATACGCAAAAATGCGAGTTAACAATTAACACACAAATATGTGACTTAACAAAAAATATAATACGCAAAAATGCCAGTTAACAATTAACACACAAATATGTGACTTAACAAATAATATAATACGCAAAAATGCGAGTTAACAGTTAACACACAAATATGTGACTTAACAAATAATATAATACGCAAAAATGCGAGTTAACAATTAACACACAAATATGTGACTTAACAAAAAATATAATACGCAAAAATGCCAGTTAACAATTAACACACAAATATGTGACTTAACAAATAATATAATACGCAAAAATGCGAGTTAACAATTAACACACAAATATGTGACTTAACAAATAATATAATACGCAAAAATGCCAGTTAACAATTAACACACAAAGATTTGACTTGGAAATAATATAATGCGCAAAAAAGATAGGAGTTATTAAACACAAATATGCGTCTTAACAAATAACATGCAAAGTGCGATTTAACAATTAACAAGCAAAAATGTATATTTTGCGTGTTATTATCACAATAACTCGCTTTCTATGGATGTCACCTATGGGCCACGGTATTATACACATTTCTTTTCTGCACTCTTTGTCGCCACAGCAACACAGCTTTTCACCTGGAAACAATTCAAAACAACGACATAAATCGCTACAACAATCATTCTTTTTAAAAAAAAGTTTAGAAAAATAATTACAAAATTCTAGTACAAGTATAAAATTTAAAACCATCTTCACATCGGATAATTCACTTGTCTTTCATACGGTATGCTCGTCTGTTGTTGCATCATGTTTGTATTGTTGACAACCATGGTCATTGGAGCTGCACTAGGTTGTCCCCTCATGACAACTGTTGTGTGTTCTGTCTTACGACAACAACAACAGTAGCAGCACAGTATACATGGAAGGATAATTTGACACCATCGTTTTGTGTTTCCCACCAATTCTCATCTAAAGACAGTGGATGTTTGTCATGAGTTTTTCTGTGACAAGTTTTCTAATGTTAATGTATAATGGGTTTATAAAAAACTATTTACCTACGCAGACATAGTTTGAGTTGCCGTCGGTGTAACAACGTGCTTGGATTCCTGGAAATTAAAAAATGTACATCTATTTAATTGTTTTCAAAATTCAAAAGGTTTTTTGAGCAAACTGCACCTGTTTCGAATGCCTTGGTTGTTACACAAGCTATTATTATTAAGGCTCGGAGAGACTACTCGAAAAAAAACACGGCAGGAGTTTTGTTATATTATATATCTTGAAGAATAATTAGACATGTTTCTCTATTAGTGGTGACTACAACTGCTTCTATCACTGTTTACTTTGTTTTGCTCATTTCCGGTCTATTTGATTACGTTTTTGTACAAAAAAAAGAAAAGCAAGTTAAAAAATAAACGACGTTGGTGTCAAGTCTTTTTAACCAAACTATTTCATTTCTTGATGGTAGATGCCAGAAAGCAATAAAAATATTTGATGCATAAAAACATTGTTACTGCAAAGCCACAATTTTGTAATGTACAACTTTAAATTCTTTCTGTAGTTATTTCTTTAAAAACCTTCATTTCTTAAATTTATCACTTCATATATATTCCCACTATGCAATTCTAACAAAGCGTGCATTTTTAAGAATTTAAATATATTTAGAAATCACTCTCTAACTTGCCTTGAAAGAAAATAAAAGAAACTGCGAAGATTTCAACGACATTTTCCAATAAATGTCAGCGCAGCAGCAACACAACTTCTCTTCTCATTCGCCCTTTAATAGAAATGAGCATGCGCATGTCGTGGTTGAACATAAATTAGAATCCAGACCTATCAATGAACTTCTAAGAAAAAAACAAAAGAATTTTGTTTATTATCAAACCCAAGTAATTTTAAAAGTAGAGGGGCTGAAAATTTTTATAATCTAAATTCACTTTAAATTCTATAATTTTGTTTCCTGGTTTCTACAAAAAATGTTTATATTCAAAAGAAAAACGTTTGTGTGTGTAATCAATGGATAGGTAATTATTTTTAAGTCAATGCACGGATTATGAACACACTAAATTGTTATCCATCACTGCACAAAACTTTAACATGGGCTTCACAGCTACAGCTGCAATGTGTTTTCTGGGCTCTTCCTTGTGTTATTGTTCTTTCATTTGAATGAAAGTGAGGCTGTATATATTTATATATGTTATTTACTTCATTTCTTGACTTTTTTGTTTGTATTTTTACGCTGCAGTGAGACTGCATGTTTGTTTACATTTTAACATCAAAGCGAAGTTGCATGTTGTTTGTTTACAACTTTTACATTAAAGTGAGGCTGCCTATTGTCTGGTTACATTTTCAATATGAAAGTGACACAAGTTGCTGTGTTGATTCTGTTTTTTACAAACTCAAACAAAAACGAGGCTGGACAAAGAGGTCAGATTGGGAATAAGGTTATTAGCTATGTGCCATGTGTCATTTGGTTCAAGCATCACAGCAAGATTTTAGGGAAAATTGGTTCTTCTTAGTACCTTACCTATTGCCTGGCCTCACAGATCATTTTGGGCAATGTAAATTGAGATATTGGTCTTTTGCAACACAAATCTGATTCTGTCACAGTTCCTACCCCATCCCTACACCCGAAACAGTGTTGGGAGGCCTGGATGGCATGCTCAATCAACACTGTTCGTGGGGGGCAGGGGGAGGAGGTCATAATTATTTTAAATCCCATTCACACTGTCCGAGATTGTAACTAAGCAAACCCCGAATTACAATCAATCAATGGGCATACAGTCTTCGTGGTCACATCTTACCCTCTTAAATAATACATGATATTATATTATAAAAGAAGACATAACATACTTCCCTACAGTCAACCAACAAACAAACACACTTTTACAGTTTATCTAGCTACCGATCTAGCTAAAATCTTACATACCAGTTTCACCATGGAGTGCTTTTCTAAGTGATTTTAATTCTCGCAATTTGTGCGGAAGACTAGGGTGTGATTTCCCTTGGCGAACATAGCACCGGGTTAACCCAAGTCATGTGAAGAAAATAGGTCCACACACTGTGTGGACCGTTGGATGTTGCAGGGAGTTGTCTTGTACAGCGCTGTCCCTAATTGGGTCTGCGTAGCTCAAAATGAGCATTATATTCTAAGACTCCTCATCTAAGGCATGGCTCCTCCTAAAAATCATAGTCAGGCGTAACCTCGATATTTGTGTGGCTAGCCATGTAAAGTATGCACATCTATCTATCTAATAACTATATGCAGATTCCGTTTATACTCACAGAAAAATAAAACAAAATCTCTTGCTGGGTGACTGAACAGTGAAAATCGTTTATTATTATGACAACACCGACAAAAAAAAACACGCAAAATTTGGAAGTTGAGCATGAGTTTTATATTCTTTTAACGTTTCTGATATTTTTTTCTGCTTTTCCGATATTGTTTTCAACTTCTCCGATTTCTTTCCAAAAATGTCTTTTCTGGGTCAAAAGAAGGAAATTTTGGTTACAGACACTTGCTACCTGTATTGCGTCGAGCATGGATGCTTTATTTAAGCAGTACGTCAGTGATGATTTTACTTATCTGAAAATTACTGTGCTCCTAAAACATCGACACAGATATTTATAAACATGGAAAATAAGATTAAAACGTTTAGGAATAAAAAACAAGCACTGGAAGATGTTCGTAGTCCGATACGAGATATTGAGATTGCTGTCTAGAAAGAATTAACGTGTAGCCGGTCTGATATAGGTTACCGATGAGTGCACCGGTTCATAGTTTCTCAAGGCAGATGTGCGAAGAATTATCAAAAGTATTGATCCCGACGGTCTGACAAGGAGACAGCATAGGAGATTGCATTTGAGAAAGTATATATCCTATGGAACGAAACTTGTTTGGTACATCGATAGCGACGATAACTCAAACCATTTTTCTTTAGCATACATGGATGCCTAGATGGATTCTCAAGGAAGGTGCTGTAGCTTAAAGTCGGACATCCAAACAAAATGCCAGAAATTGTGCCAAAGTATTACCTTGACACAATTAAAAAATTGGAGGTATTCCAGCGCAAGTTAAAGCTGATGTTGGTACAGAGTATGCTCTCATTGAACCGATACACATACTTCTCAGAAACATTTGCGCAGATGACAAAGAGGCGATGAAATCTTTTAGCATCATAACAACATCTCTAAACCAAAGGATAGAAGTATTCTGCATTCTTTTAAAAGAGAGTGTAATGCGAAAATCCCCACATAAATTGCGTTTATTTGGCACTCGAGAGTATTAGTTCCTGAATAAGAAAATTTCTTGAGATATTTTTCCCGGGCAGGAAAATTTAATTCATATCAGCCGCCATCTTAAATGCAATGCTTTTCACAATTTCCTCCAATGTTTACACGCGTGATGTATTTCTCGCATTATTGGCTGGAAAAAAATATTTGAATATTTTAACTTTCGGAATTCCGTCCAATCTATGAAAATTTTTCGGATAAAGCTGTTAACTTATTTTTATGCGCATGCCCATGTTGGGAATTTTTCTTGTCCGAGAACTATTTCAACAAGTTGAGATCAGCCTTCTCTGTAAAGTGAAAAAAATTCAGGGGGTCAAGTGTTCCTTTATAACAAGTTTTTGTTTGGATCTTCATGTGCATAGCTACTTCTGACGTCATACAAACGGCCTCGTGTATTTGATTGTAAACATAGTGAAGAAGATGAAATTTATAAATTTGAATGAAGAATTTCTTATTTATGGTGGAGTTAAAGTTAAAAAGAATGTCATCTTGTATAATAATCTTTGTTTCTACTTCGAAAAAAATCAACAAGATTACCTCTTGAAAAAAGTTTTTTTTCAGGAGTTAGTCTTTAAGAAAACTTAAACTTGACAATAAAAAGACTTCAATCTTTCAAATTATAGACGAAACATAATTAACATCTGTCATGAATTATATGCTTAGTGTGAAGGCGATGATACACGGTCCAATTAATCGAATTCGATTTGTCGAAATTATGTTGAGCATTAAAATAAAGCGCGGGGCAAACGAACGCAACATTTGATCCAACATCATCCAACATTTGTTGTTGCAACAATGTTGTGATCGTTTGCCAACTCACACGCAACATGTTGCATGATGTTGGATGATGTTGGATGATGTTGTGAGCGCACCCAACATTTTTGAACTCAATCAAAAATGTTGCGCTACTTCATCCAACATTTTCTTTGTTTAAATTAATCCTGTTATTATTTAAATTTTCACACCACTTGTTTTTAAGAAATTTCTGAGAAATCATACATCAAGAACATGAAAAAGGATTATGAGAGCACTTTTTGTTTTAAAAAAAAGACATGGCAGCAGAAACGCCGGATTTAAAAAAAAAGTAAAAAAGAGAATAATAAAGTTTGGACAAATGAAGAAACAGGGATATTGATCGAATTATACGAAGAAAGACCGTGTTTATGGAATGTGTTTATTGAAAATTATAAAAATCGAGACAAGAGAGATGTTGCTATAAAAGAATAACTAGCTAGCATCAGAGCTGCGACACAACGTCTGCGCTGATTATACATAATGACAACTGTTTATGTTTTGATTTCTCATTTTAATAAAAATGTTGCATGTGCTTTCTGTTGTGGGCAAACGATATGCAACATTTGATCGCAACATCGTCCAACATTTGTTGGGTGATGTTGCATCAAATGTTGCGTTCGTTTGCCCCGCGCTTTACTAAACGAATTTAGATTAGAGCAAGAAGATTTTTTTAACTTTCTTCGGATGTCTTCTGCTTATAGGCTCCATAGCGCTTCTTCCAACATGCTTTCATTGATAAAAATCTCGTTAAATTCTTTGTTATCCTTTTTTGACAAACGTCCTCTAGTAATGTTTTTTTTTTTTGGTATAGAAACTCGCATTTTTCTGAACGCACATTTGATGCACAGATTTTAAGCATTTTGATTGGTTAAAAACCTTTCGATTAATCGAAAAAGTTAAACCGGTCCGACTTTTTAAAAATCGAATTCGAGCATTTTTACATGATATACGATCCAATTTGTCGAATTCGACAAATCGAATTCAATTAATCGGATCGTGTATCACCGCCTTGAAAGCTAACTTTAGTTTTAATCTCATGTCATTATTTTCTAATAGAACAAAAGGTTTTATTTTGCAATGTTCATACACATTGCTATTTCGCACTCCTTGTTGCCACAGCAACACAGTTTTTCACCAGGAAACGAAACAAAACAACGACATAAATCGCTATCGCATAAATTATTCTTTTTAAAAAAAAGTTTAGAAAAATGATTACAAAATGTTTTCAAAACGATTGACTACAAACTTTTGATACAATATAAAATCTTAAAACATCTTCAAACCGGATAATTCACTTGTCTTGCATACGGCTGCTGTTGCATCATGTTTGTATTGTTGACAACCATGGTCGTTCGAGCTGCACTAGGTTGTCTTCCCATTACCACTGTTGTATGTTGTGTCTCACCACAACAACAGTAGCAGCACAGTATACATGGAATGATAATCACAAAGATGACACCTAACCCAACACCAGCTCTGGCACCATTGCTTTGTCTTTCCCACCAATTCTCATCTAAAGATAGAATCATGACATGAAAAAGAAAGTCAAATCATAATCACAAGCAAAAAACAGTGGATGTTTGTCCTGAGTTTTTCTGTGACAAGTTTTCTGATGTTAACATAAAATGGGTTTATAAAAAAATATTTACCTATGCAGACGTAGTTTAAGTCGCTGTCGAAATAACAACGTGCTTGGATTCCTGGAAATTAAAAAATGTACATATATTTAATCGTTTTCAAAATTCGAAAAAGGTTTTTTGAGCAAAATGCACCTGTTTCGGATACCTTGGTTGTTACACAAGCTATCGTTATTGAGCCTCGGAGAGACTACTCAAAAAAAAAACACGGCAGGAATTTTGTTATATTATATATCAAAGAATAATTAGACATGCATGGAAAGCATTTTGAAATCTTATGCATCTTCTTTTTCTCTATTATTGGTATCTAACAACTATTTCTATCACTGTTTACTTTGTTTTGCTCATTCCCGGTCTATTTGATTACGTTTCTGTACAAAATTAAAAATAACAAGTTAAAAAATAAACCACGTTGGTTTCAAGTCTTTTCACCAAACTATTTCATTTATTGATGGTAGATGCGAGGAAGCAATAAAAATATTTAATGCATAAAAACATTGTCATTGCAAAACCACAATTTTGTTAGCCAGGAGACCCAGCGTAATTTTTCTTACCACCGGGAAATCGGAGTAGTTAAGGTGGGAAAAAGTTTAGTTTGAGAGAAACTCATTTTATCAACTCGAAGAAGAAAGCTTAGTTAACTAGGCTACAATCTTGTAACTCTGTAGCCATTTCTTTGAAAAACCCATTTCTTAAATTTATTACCTCATCTATATCTCCACTATGCAATTCCAAAAAAGCGTGCATTTTTAAGAATTTAAATATATTTAGAAATCACTCTCTAAGGGGCTGTTTATATGAGAGGCGGGACGGGACGATTGCCGGGACGGGACGTTTGCCGGGATGATTTTGTCCCGCCTTTGGGGCTGTTTATATGAGAGGCGGGACGGGACGATTGCCGGGACGGGACGGTTGCCGGGATGATTTTGTCCCGCCTTTGGGGCTGTTTATATGAGAGGCGGGACGGGACGATTGCCGGGATCCCGCTCTCATTAATAATTATACTAAAAATAATTTTGTGTTTATATGGAAAAATTTTGTCCCGGGACAATTTCGTCCCGTCCCGGCTAAGTGTGTGTTTATATGGAAAAAAACGTCCCGCCTGAGCCGGGATCCCGCTTAGCCCAAGCGGGATCCCGCTTGGCCGGGACGGGACGAAATTGGCCCGGGACAAAACATTTTCATATAAACACAAAGTGATTCTTAGTATAATTATTAATGAGAGCGGGATCCCGGCAAATGTCCCGTCCCGGCAATCGTCCCGTCCCGCCTCTCATATAAACAGGCCCTAACTTACCTTGAAATAAAATAAAAGAAACTGCGAAGACGATTAATTTCAGCGACATTTTTCAACAACTTCTCTTCTCATCCGCCCTTCAAAAGAAATGAGCATGCGTGTTGAGCATGAATTAGAATCCAGACCTCTCAATGAACTTCTAAGAAAGAATCAAAAAATTTTTGTTTAATTATTTAACAAATTTGAGCGCTCTAAATTCACTCTAAATTCTATAATTTTGCTTTTTGATTTCCACAATAAAGGTTTATATTTAAGAGTGAAAAAAATTTGTGCGTGTGCTCAAAAAATTGGTGATTATCTTTAACCCAAAACACGGACAATGAACAACATATAAGGCAAAAAAATATGCTGGATATATTTTAGAGAAAATAGATTTTCTGTATAATACACCTTTACGATAATTCAATTGCACATGCGTTCCTACAGCTCTCCATCGTTTTACAATATCGGAAAAAAGGAGGTAAAAATCGTGTTTTTATGAGAGTTTGTTAGAGACGAAAGCGTGTTTTCTCCAGCTTTTTAACTTCCGTCAAATCAATTTCTTTCAAATTTTCAGGAAACGTTAATAATAATAAGATACAAATTATGTGTACTTTTCATTAAAAACAAAACGCGGCAAGAAAAGTTATCACGAAAAAACGTGCTTTCTCCTTAATAAACTCTTACTAGCCATAGTTACCACTAATGCGCCCCAAATTGCTAATAACGATTTAAAAAATACGAATTTAGAACGGGATCGAAATTTAAAATGGAAAATGGTGGATGTTTCATGTAACTGCGTGATAACGGGTATGATAACAGAAATGCAGAACGGAATCGAATAGAGACTTGTGGATAAGCTTATTGCCCAGGGGAAAAATTATAAATAAGAAGCCCTGCGGCTTGAAGATTTCGTCATTAGCCTGGAAGATTCTGAAATTTGAAGTATAGACTTTGAAAACGGAGAACAATGGGGTAAACAAATCATAAGTATCCTAATTCTCAATTATTATTGTCACTAACCTAAAATACAACGTAATAAATAAAAATTAAGAAATATTTTTTTTACATATATATAGTATATATTCTAAAAACTTTAACTGGATATTTTTTATAACTGATCTGAAAAATTCTTGAAATTCTAGGATACAGATTGTTATGTATGAACTTGACGATTCGAACATAACAACTTCTGAACAAGTTCAATGAATTATTACTCAATAATTTACCAATAAAATCCTTTAAAATTTACTCTCTCGTTGAAGATTTTTCGAAAATGCTGATGGTGCATGGTTTGATAACAGTTGATCTGAAAAAGAAAGTACATTTAAAAATAAGAAACAAGAATACAATTTTACCAGGAACTGAATTAATACCAGGTTGTGTAATTATTATCTCCCTTTTTGATTTGAAGTGAGAATTTATTAAAAAGATACAAATCAATGCCACGTGATGCACAAGGTATATTATATCAATATATGTATATAAATTTAGTCAAGCTGGCTTTCGATATCATTGTTAAACAAGTAACATTTTAAGCAGGCGATACATGATTTTCAAACCTGTGGACAATACAGGATTTATTTTGCCGAAATCGATTTATTGAATTGAAAAAAATTGATCGTTTATTATCCTTTTTTGATTTTGAGGAAATTTATTGGTCATTGTTTTGTTTGACAAATTCAAAAAGTTGAACTTTTAAAATTTCGAATTGAATTCAACAAGTTGAAACAAAAAAGGGTAAACGCACAATTAATAAATTTGTCAAATTTAATAAATTGATGGTCTTTTCATGAGATTTTTAAAAACAAGTCTTTTCTAAGAAATCTTAGAAAAATATATTGTGATACTTTAGGTAAGGTCAAGAAAGTTTTTCAAGCAAATTAGGGTCCATTTTTTTCAACAAAATATCTGGCTATTAGGCACTCAAGGAGAACTGATAATTAGCCAGTAACAGAATGGTTAGCTGATGCAGAATAATTATATATAGGGTGCGTACAGTATAATTAGCTGCTCATACAGCTAATTATACGATATAAATTTTTTTGACTTAAATTTCCACACATTTCTTCGTTATCGATCTCCCCATAGCCATCTATATTTATATAGATCCACATGAAGTTGTACTTCAATTAAAACCAAAAATAGGATCAAGAAACGCTTGTGCCAAGAAGATAATAGTGTTACCGTAGCAGTATGTCATGTTATTTAACAAGACACTATTCTGATTTCAAGAAAAAACATGAAAAGTGAAAAACACAAAGAAGCCTGTAACAACAATTATACTGTGGGTAGCGTATAGTTATTCTGCAACGGCTAACTATCATGTTATTGGCTAATTATTAGTTCACCTTGACTGTTCAGTGCAAGCAACAATAAATTTTTGTAAGGCTTCGACAACTTTTCTGCAGAAGATATAAAAAATCCTGTGACGAATATCTTTTTACCTGATAGCAATAGCATCACAAAGGTTCCTTCGGAAGTTATTTTAGCCCCATTTTTCTCAAAAGAACAGGAGTCGGGTATCCAGCCCCTCATGATATAAAGAGGGTGCCGATAAGCTGCAAACGCACGCATATAAAAGGGTGAGTTTGGTGGCCTTTTGAATGAAATTATTGGTTGTCCTCTGAAACTGCACGCACTTTCCCGAACTCTCCCTAACTCACCCGGAGCATTCACGAAATGCAATTCCTTGTAACATACAATGCGGACAACAGTTGGAAGAAGGCGTTTTTTTCGGGCATCTTTTGGGCTATGCAAGTTTTTTCGAGCCAATACTTGAATTTTTTCGAAACGCCGGACTCGCCCTAACTTTTTTTACAGCGTATGCGGCTTATCAGCACCCTTGTTGATAAAATTATGCAAAGCAGGACAAAGGTTTTTTAAAGGTAATTAAAGCACTATTTTGTGTAGCTAGCTAGCTGGCTAGCTTGATATATAGCTAGTAAAAGTAATTTTAGAGGAATTTAAAAATAGTATTTAGCTCCCTAGCTACATCAGTAAAGCTACTACGACAAGTCAGATCAGGAAGGCAAGACCAACACAATGTAAGCAGTTTTAGTCATGGCCGTATATAGACGAAATCTTTAGAGATAATTGACATCATAATGTACCTTAACATCAGATAACAACCTTAACATGTAACATCCTTCTTCACAAGAAGGCAAGTATTGACATACACAGCATTAATAAAAAGTTCAAAAAATGTATCAACGGCACAAGAAAACTTTCCAGTTATAAATTTCGATGCATACCTAAATTGCGGCCTTTGGATCAACGCCAGGAACCGTCCTAAGTTTAATTTCATATAAGACATAAGTAATCCTTCCACTTACTTACCGTTAACAGGTTTAGCAACAACGTGGTTCAGACAAAAACAAATCTATTCTTGAAGATAAATTCACGTGGGCTGCAGCGACATTTAAGCACATTAAACGAGGCAAACGAAGCATCATATTACAAAGCTCCATATTAGCATAACAAAAGAATCTCGATTAACATTTTTTATCGCATTCAAATCTTTAGAGACAACAAGGACACCGAGACAAAAAAAGATTTGCTCGATGAGTGTTTTTTTTGTCTTGGTGGTACCTAACACATAGGTTGTGTTATATCAGAGCCGGGTTGGAAGATCGAGTAGAAGTCCCCCGCGAAGTAGAGAGTGGAAAAAAATTTTCTGCCATACACCAACACAAACACTATATACCCGCGGTCCACTAAATGTGCGCCCCTTCGGCGGGGCGCAATAAAAGTGTGATGTTTACCTCCTCCGATCGCAAAATAAGCTGCGATGGAGTGTTAGTTTTCCCGAATTATCGTAAAGGTGTATTAGGTTTCTTTTATTATGTTAGACAATACTTTGTATTTTGATTGGTTTATTTTTACAGAGCATGCGTTAATGTAAAAACGTTGTAAACGTTGAAAGAGCGTGGTTAGACCGCGAAGAATTTGATAAAAACAGACAGAGATATTTCTCTTTTTTCTGGTTTTTAAACATTTTCTGGATGGATCGCCTAGTTAACTAAGCCTTCAAAAAAGCAAATAATTTTTTTTTTTTTTTTTTTTTTCGCCCAAAGAAATTTACATACAACTATTTCAAAATTACAGATAGAAGTTCTACATACACATAAGTACAAGTAAATGTTAAAGCAAATCACTAAAATTCCAATCCACCTCATAGCAAACCCCGAATTACAATCCAATGAGCACAAAGTCGGCGCAGTGACATCTTAAGCTCTTAAATAATATAATAACTTATTATATTTGTTCGGGTGTGTGAGACCATTCACGCTCAAAACAAAAGATTTCCTGATATTAATCACGTGAGCAAAGAACAATAGAATTAGCCAATCAAAAAGCGCGGTCAGTATTCTGACCGCAAAAATAATCGTTTGAGACCCAGCGTAAAAAGGGATTTTCACGAACCAATTGGACAGCGAATTTGCCGGCGAAATGTATCCGAGCATGCGCAGTTTTATATGTTTTCATTTTGCTTTGAAAAATTCGCTTCGCTGAAAAGTAGAAACAGTTCCTACTTTTTAGCGGCGAAATATTTCGCTGTAAAATTTTAACCAATTAGAACGCAATATTTAGTGTTTATTCTTAGAAAACCCTAGCCTAGTTAACTAAGCTTTCTTCTTCGAGTTGATAAAATGAGTTTCTCTCAAACTAAAGCTTAGACGCGAACGAATGACTCAGCGGAAACCCCGAGTTTAAATTGGACAACGCTTCGGAGGCCATTTTAATTTATCTGTGAGTTGTTTACCAAGCTTGGCCACATCTTACTCTGGTAAAAACTTTATAGTTTACTAATGTTTGTTAGGGTGAGTGAAACCAATCGCTGGAATATTCGGATGAAAAGGGCTTTCCCCGACATGGACCACGTGAGCAAAGAACAATAGAATTAGCCAATCAAAAAGCGCGGCCAGATTTTGGCCGCAGAAAAATCGTTTGAGACCCAGCGTAATTTTTCCCACCTTAACTACTCCGATTTCCCGGTGGTAAGAAAAATTACGCTGGGTCTCCTGGCTAAGAAAACCCATTACTGGAAAGAATTCAAAATAACCGTCTGGTTTTTAATACCCAAAAGAGTTCAGTATTCTAAATTCGGCACATGTTTTTCGTTTCACGTGAAAATCAAAAACATATTTCGCTAATTCGCCGCCGAATTCGGCATTCACAATTTGCTCGGTGAAAATCGCCCTTAATCTTCCTTAAACTATCTATATTTTGCTATTTGACAAAAAAGGGGCGAAAAAAGCTTTTCTTGCATTGCAGAAATATTTTTAATATATTTGGCGTCTTTTACACGTAAACTTACGTCAATTTCTTAAAGGTTTCTTCCCGCGAAAAATAAAGTTAATTGCATATGAAAGAGCTTGAAAAAGGTTGTCTAGGAATTTGAATATTTTTTTTCAAAATTCCTAATTGGTTCACTAATTATGCATGATGTCATGAACTAGCTCTGCGAAGGTGTTATATTTAACATTTTTGACAAGCCATATAGAGTTAAAAATGTTTTCTGGCCGTTCACTTTGACGCGTTTTGAACATTTTACATAAATTTCAATATTTAGTTACCATAATAATGCTCAATACTAGTTCATGACGTCATAATTTCGCATAACGCAACTTTTAAGACAAATATCTCGAGAACGGATAAAGATTTTTCAAAAAAATGAAAAGATTTCTAGAGAACTTTCAAAGATTTTTCATATGTGCTCAACTTGATTTTTCGCAGGAGGTAACCTTTAAGAAAAGCCTATGCCTGTTTACACTTAAACCCGAGGTAAAATTTTACGTCGGCGTGAAATTTAACTTTTTTCTGGAAGACCGAAGTGATATTTAACTTCTGGTGTGTTTGAACATGACCGTGTAGACACCAAAAATTATTTCACTCCGGTGAGAAATCGACTGAAAATATTCAGAAAATACATAACGTAAATAATTTATTATCTGTCTACGAAATCTATCTACGAAAATTAGTGAAAGCATCACAAAAGAAAACGAAAGATGGCAAATGCAGCAGTTACGTAACTTTTTAACTCTTATTATTTTTATAAGAACAAAAGTTCGAAGTAATACATATCTATTTTAAACGTACGTTAGTGCTTCAACTTTAGAATTAAGCTTAGTTTCCACTAACGTGAGACGGTGAGATCAGGTGAAATAACTTTTTTAAACCTAATTTCTTATTTCGCAACATCTAATTGATTATGCCAGTTTCCGCTGACTCTTCAAAGCTTATTTCACGGTAAAAAAAAAAACCAACCTCGTTCCCAGGGCATTTTGCCTTGTTGATGAAGTTCAGGGGCCACAAGACCCTGGGGACGAGGTTGCAAAAAAAACACGTGCATGACATTTTTGAAAAAGAAATGTTACTGATAATGATGTTTTTGTTGAAAATATGAAGAAAATGGAAATTATATTTAAGTCAAAGTAGTTAAAGGAGAGGCGAACTGCGCTCCGGCACGGCTGCGGAATAAAAGTTCATGATGGAGTGTTGATTTTAAAGACCAGACTGACAGTGACTGACTTGGTCGTCTGCTCCATAAAAAAGTCCCAGTATAAATTAATTTTGTTTACGTCTTTGTGAGAGTGCTGAATTATTTATAATTGAGTATTTTTACACATTTACTAAACGGGTGGCTAAATTAAAAAACAATGGGATATATTTCTCTTTATTGTGATGGTCACCGGTTAATGTACACAAAGTAATTAGAAGAAGTTGAAGATCAAAATAGCAAAAATGTTGAACAAGTGAAGAACATTATTTTTATTATTTTATACTACTAAACTTGCTAAAAAATATTTGCCAGTAAAGATAAAGAAAGTAAAAATTCAAGAAATAAAGATGAAGTCACCATATTCGTTCGATTTGTTATTCAATGTTTCCGGTCTGTATATTTATTCAAATTTGGCGCCATCTCATAACAAACTTTAGCGTTCGAAGTTGATAGTATGGTGTGGAAAAGGGACTCAAAACATGAAAAAAATATTGTTGTTGGTCATGACAGATATTTATTTAGTTCAAAGAAGTTTAAACGAAGGTTATAAAATGCTGTTACTACTATAGTACGTAAAATATTCTTGGTTATCTCGAGTCAAAGATCTTATTTTTGATGTTTACTGATAACCACATCCAAAACCTACTTATTTTCACCCCATACAGCCATGAAAATTCTGTAAAAACGTTGCCAGGAAGATATATGGATACTTAGTTGTGAAATATAGTTATTTATTTGTTATTATAGTAGCTATCTTAGTAGATTTTAGGAATTAGAAATCAATAATTTTTTTTCTCCCGCTTAAAATTTATTTTCTGGCTGCCACAAAATAATTTTTTGTTCGCCTCTCCTTTAATACTCCATGGAAACATGCACAGATATTTTTGACTATCGTACATCGTTCTTAGTGCGTTTCAGAAACGCACTAAAGAACCAGCCAATTAAATTGCATGAAAATCGATCGCAAGTCAGTCGCTTTTTGCCGTATCCACCATCTCAGTAACAAAAGAAAAAGATCCGTAAAGTAAAGTTTAACAGGCGCAGGACCGAGGGACCACGGTACCCTAATGTTATTTAACCCTCTAGCAAAATTTATGTCAGTCGCGTGACGGCGCTGACTTACACTGGATCCGCCCCTGTTTCTTAGCGCAAAATGTTCGTAAACCTAAACAAAATATAGCCATACATAACAAACCTTCTCACCTCCAGTCCAGATAAGAATTATTTTCAAAAAAGTAAAATAAGGAGAGTACCATTCCCTTTTCTAAATTCTGTTTAGGAATGAGGTAGAAATCATGTTTCAGATGTATTTAAATTAGTCAAAAAAAAAACGATCCATAAAATTTCTTTTCTAAACCTTAAAAAAGAATTTTTGAAACGGTTTTATCTCACAAATTTGTATGAAAATATCGGTATTCCTTTGATGTTTTCTTATTTCATGAAATAAAACTTGGCATCAAAAGATTTTGATGTTGCATTAAGAACTAAAATTTTCGGCGGAAAAACTTTCGGACACAATTTTTTATTTCAGTGGAAAAATTTTCGGACAAGACTTATGAAGTCAGAAAATGTATAGGTAAGTTTTTTGAACGAATTTTAACCAAATTTCAAAAGTAATGATTACGGAAAATGACACAAAAAGAAGGCTAAAAGCATTTATAGTGTCATATATTCAATCAAGATCTAAAAAGGGATCTTCAGGATCCAACTTTATAGATAGAGCCTCAGTCAAATGTGAAAATAACGAAAATAATAACTTCAAAAACTGCATTTTTATTGATTTTCTGATTACCCTATATATAATTTCTATGCACTGGTCCTTTTTAAAAAAGAATTAGAAAAACCAAAATTTTCGGACAAAAAAACTTTCGGCAGACACAAATTTCCGTCCGAAAATTTTCGTTTCTAATGTAAGTCCACGTTATTTCATGAATTAAGAAGAAGGTGAGTTTGAAATAACACAAATTAAACATGTTTCCACTGTGGACTAAAATGAAGTGAGAAATTATGTTCAAAAAGTAATTCGTGTTTTTCCACGTTAATCACCAGTGGAAACTAATCTTTACTTGTTGAGCTAAGTAAACCAATCGCTGGTTCAGACGAAGATTCAGATGAAATTCAGAACTTTCAGCCCCCAAAAAAGCGGCGGAAAAAAAGCAATCAGGGAATCAATGATTTCGATGTCAGTCTCTGAGATGGTAGAGGTTTTTCTAAACTGGCTAAACGAATCAAAGTTGTATATGAGTATGATTTTGAAATTAATCTGGTTAAACTCTGTTTCATTGAGATGGATATTCGACAAATCAAGTAAAGTAGAACGTAAAAGTTAAATGACAATAAAAACGACAAGATTCATCGTTACATTCTGTATTCAAAGCTACCATTTTCAATGTACAGTCGTATAAATTTCAACAATTTTATATAGAATCAAGTAATAAAATAAAATAAGTTCTTTTTTGACCAAATATGATGAAAGCACGAATAGATTCAATGATCAGAACCAGCATACGCCCGTGGGCAGTATAAGGCGTCGTGGTACGTTAAATTGGTCTGTGACAATCGGGACCACTTGAAGAATCTCTGGGGAAGACCACAGCTCCAACTTGTGTCACAAACGCCAGAAGCACTATAATAAAGGAAAACATCGAAGAAAATAAAGATGATTCCAATGATGGTGAGAACGAAATTTATGAATTAAGGCCGGTGTAGCAGTTAATAAGTACTCCCCGAAAAAAAGTACTCCCCAGTACTTATTTCCCGGAAAATAAATACTCCCCAGTACTTATTTCCTGGGAAATAAGTACTCCTTCTGGGAAATAAGTACTCCTTCTGGGAAATAAGTACTCCCCTAAGTTTATTTAGGGGAGTACTTATTTCCTAGGAAAAAGGTACTCCGCAGAAGAAGACTCTCCATTGCACTTCGTATCAATAGAATTTTTTGACGAAATTCGAATGATTTTGTTATTATTATAAGTTCCTCTTGACCTCGTGGTATATTGATCAACATGGCGAGAAACAAGCACGTTGATTTAAATGATGTTGACAATTATATAAGAAATGGGAAGTATCCCAATGAAGCGAAAGAGAAAGGGAGAAAATGTAATTTCAGAAAATCTTGTAAATATTTCACAATCGTCGATGGTCATTTGACCTTCAAAATACACGAAGGATGATCTTTGAAAACGACCGAAAACAAACCATTATCCACGATGTTCACGAGGGACTCAACGAAGCAGTTGAATCAATTGCATTGAGTGGCCATGGGGGACGCGACTCGACCTACCAAAAAGTATCTCAGAGATTTTATTGGCATGGTATGGTCGACGATGTTAAGAGCTATATTAAAACATGTC
>JASGCC010000031.1:2353932-2664669 GCA_030067915.1 Hydractinia echinata
CTCGTGAGGATCGTTTTTATCAACCACGCATAGCACGGTATCATATTGATATCGGTGTGGAACATGTCTTTCCTTAAGTCTCGCATTTTCCTTGGCCTGTACCTCAAGTTCATCCCCGAGTACCATGAGCTGACTATCTCTGCCATCTAGATCATCCTCGAGTATAGCGACGGCAATATCTCTGTCCTCGAGGGCCTGGCGCTGCTCTTTTATTACATCTTGTAGTTTCCGGACGCCTGCCCTGGCGAGCCATTTGATGACCCCCACGGCTTTTGGTTTCCTAGAACGGCGAACGATCTCCAAGGCTCCGTTCAATGTGACAAAGACGTCATGCCCATTTTGGCCTTCATTTTGGGTGTATGTACTATATACACCTCCTCCTATTTCTTCTCTTGTTGATATCATTTGATTATCGAGGCTACAGTGTCTAACATTTTCAATACCTAAAAACCTACCAAGATCGGCGCGTTTAAACATAGGTTGATCCTGGTGTTGGATAAAGTCTCAATTGCTCCTGCGTTGAACATAACTTGCGACGACGTCTTTCGAATATGCCAATGCTTTCTTGTATGGTCACCCGAGAATCTTCCAAGTTCGAGGGTGTTCCAATCTCACGTATAAGCACGCATGCTTAGATTTTTCAGTTCAGCCTTGATCTCACCCAGTCGTGGATCATGTTAGTCTCTTCGTCAATCATCCTCATGTCACTGCGCTCATGAGGGTACCACAAAAATAAGGCCTTCTTTTGTCGACGCAGATTCTTGGGCAAAGCCGTGTACGATTGGGTAAGGAGCCACAAACTGTGTTTTTTGTGCCTTCCACTGATGGCCAGCTCAAGTAGTGATTGTCGCCGCTTGTCGACATTTTCATCAGCTATACAGTCGC
Organism: Hydractinia echinata; assembly: GCA_030067915.1. Taxonomy (NCBI): domain Eukaryota; kingdom Metazoa; phylum Cnidaria; class Hydrozoa; order Anthoathecata; family Hydractiniidae; genus Hydractinia; species Hydractinia echinata. The sequence goes on from JASGCC010000031.1 coordinate 2,354,818, forward strand.
CGACGACAAACAACGTCTCCTCACCTGCCAGTAACAACGACAATTTCCGAATCCATTCAAACAGCTGATCCTTGGGGGTTAAGTAAAAAGATATAAGGGTCACTCCATAACGTCTCATTCCATTGCAGGGTAGGGCATAGTATTACGATATTATGGTAGTGATGTCTGTACTCACCCTTGAGGAGATCCAAAAACACGTTGTGTTTTCCACAACTTGTAGTCCCCGTGAAGATTGTCGTATCGGGGCTTTTAATAACATCTAACATCATTTATTGATAACCCCATTTATTCCTATCAATTTTGGGGTACAGGGCGGCGCAGGCAGAACAGATCAGCACACCCCCATGCCCATTCTCCAGGAGGCCATGACATGCAGGGGCATAGTTTGATATTTTGGGTCTTATATTCGTGGGGTAGATGAGAAAATTTAATTTGCCCACAAGGCATCACAATGCATTGCGGTACCTTGTGACGAGTAGTTTCCTTTTCATGGCTCCCGGGTGGTGCTTCGACGAGTTCGATATACCGTTGGTATGATACCATATGTCAACAGGGTATACAAAATTAGGTAATACCCATCCTGCTCTTGACCTTGAATCTCCCTATCAATGGCAAGAGGGTCTAATTTGTATCGATCACAGGGTCCTTTACATTTGATACGCCGCCTCTCCCTCGCTTTAGCTAGGCAACTTATACAGCTCTTGGTTCGAGTATGTCCCCTAACTCTGAGGCAAACAGAAAATTTTACTAGACGCTCTATTTTGGTTTTGGGACAATGGACCCTGGTAGCCATCCCTTCTTCACGGCCATTTCGCGACTTGCCCGACCTGCTGCGAAGTACGCAATCATTTTGAGGACGTCATTTGTATCCATCTTGGTAGACGGCCTCGTAATACCAAGGAACTTTTTGCCAGCCATGGCATAGGCAAAAAGTGAAAGACAAATCGACTACCGTTTCGTAGAGCATATCCAAAATCTCCTTTTTTTTCGGGTTACGTTGCTTGTGGTCATTTATTTAGTGTCATTTTTTTTAGAAAAATCATTGCATCTTGAACATATCGATATTTGGTCGGGTTTTGCCTTGCTGAGGCTCCGGATGGGTTACCGTCTTCTTGGGTTCATTCCCACCCCTATTAAATTTATACCAAAACCCAACCCCTATCGTAAGCACGGCAAGCGTACCTACACCACACATGTACGGCATTGGGATCATCGACTTGCTGGAACCTGCAACAGGTTCTTGTTCATCCTGTGAAGGTTCTTTGTCCATGTTTTTCTTTAAGTCAGCCCTTGTTCTTCCTGTTCCATTCAGCAAGTCTCTTACCGGCCTGCAACACGACCCTCGTTCTTTGATGGTTTTGTTATAAACCTATCCTCTTCTGTTTATGACTACTTCTTCACTCATTTTATTATACAGTCCGAGGCTCTTCCTATCCTCGCCGCCTCCTGCACCTCCTCCTGTTTATTTTTTGGAAATATGTCTTGCAGTATGGCCTGCTACCAAGAGGGGTGCCAGACACCTCCCAATGGTACAGTATACAAGGATACCTAGATCGGTCATAGAGTCCCGGATTATGGGGTCTTCTTCGATATCCTGCGCAATTCATCAACGCTGTCAATGTCGACAAAATTCCCGATCATGCTGGCATATAGGCTAATTATATGTGTAGAGAGTGCCGTTGCTGTTTTCTCACCCTTTCGTGGAGCTCCCGCTGTACGTAGTCTGTATATACTTTATCAATGGCCTCTTCTGGGCTTTGTCGACAAACCCTTCCGTGCACTTATTAGGCAAAGGTGCCCCTTGCCCCTACGTAGGGCCTCTTTCAAAGCCTGGCGCCTATCAAGTGGTTTCTCTACATGTTCATATTCTGTACATGCTGTGACGAATACTTGTGCGATATCGGACATCTTTATTAGTAGTCGCTTATATCGAAAAAGTATGTAAGCTATCATGGCATACGGTATTAGTATAGCGACTAGTAGGCACACCTCCATTTTATTCCTCGGTAGGCATCAGGCGGGAATGGCCTCTAGCAAACGTTGTAATTTGATCGGGTGGCACGATCCGTTTATCATCTGCCCTGTTTAGTGCTAGCTTGTTAACCTCCTGTGTATATATCTTATGGCCCTTGTTTTGAATAAGCACCTGACTCTTGTAGACGTCAACGCCCTCTTCCAGGCATCGCCGATAATCCTCAAAAGTGATGGACTTTTTAGTTCACGCATCTTTTTAACACCCTTGGCCTTGTGATCACCGCCCTCTTTTGAACTTGTGATGAACTCGGTCATGACCTTCCCGCCTAATTCGTCCTTCATGAGTCCTACCACCTCTTATTTTTACCGATGGGTAGTGGCCTTTTTTCGTCATCGCTATACGCGCTTGGTGTCAAAACGTGCCTCAACATCGTCGGCTGTATCCCTGTAGAAGTCCTTCGTTCTGATGTGGTAAACGAACTGTCCGTATCCATGTAGCAGACCTCAGCTTGCTACCGTATTTGGGCTGCATAAAATCATAGTGAAACTCATACATCACCATTTTCGACATATCCAATATAGCCTGCCCTATATACACGGTTTATTCATTTTAACCTCCGTTTGCCCATCTCTACACCTAGGAGGTGCTTACTAAACCGGCTTACACCCTTGAAATTCGGTTTCATCACAAGCTTCGTATACTTGTCTTCGTTTGTGACCAGTTGGAATGTTACGGTAGTTCCGGATGTTTTCCATGGTCTTCCCGAACACCGAGAGGTTCATGAGCTTGTTAGAAATCCTTCTCAAACTCATTTTTGGCGTTTGTTCTCAGCCTCGTATTGTGATCAATATAGCCCTTCAACCACGCCTTCTGATTAACCCTGATGACTCTACGCACCCTCTTCAGTTCAAGACCATGCTTTATGGCCTCATTTAATGCCCTGATATGTACAACATATTTCCGCTTATTCTCCAAATTTGGTATCAATTTCTCAACCTTGTGGACTATTAGTGCGTTCCGGTAGGAATGGCAGCTCGTTATGCTTGTCGTGTAGTCTCTCCGGATAGTCGATATCAACCTCCAGGATGTACCCATGCTTGTTGTCTTCAACAAGCTTACCGATCCGCTTTTCGGTAAAGGCCTCGACATTCGATATCCATTCGAAGCCATCCGTGGGCAGGTCTTGACGCATCGCCCAGCCGTACAGGTTGTTGGCATCGAGGTACTGCAGGTAGGATGATTCAACTTCAGGATCATACTGATGCCCCATGTACCTATTATTTGCTTTGGCATAGCGATGTACGGCCTGGGACTATACCTCCACGGATACCTTTTTCGAACATCAGGAGCATGTCGGGATCGGTGAGGAGCTCCAGCTTGATTCCGGTATATTTCAGTGCTGCCTTCCATGCCAGGCCCGGTGCGGAGTAGAAATGGGCAGGGTCAAGCTTGTAATTTGTCAAGCACACGCCTCGAAATGTCTCGAATATGTCGGCTAATAGCAGGACGTCTGTACTGAGGTACATGTCGTGGTAGTCGCCCATGGTAACGTTATCACCCTTTGGGGTAATGACATTCCATACCTCTTTCGCATATGTATAGTCCCTATCGCTGATGCCCTTCATATTCAGCCTGCTGTAAAATGACTCCTTGGGGGTAGCTCCATCTCCTCAAATCGCTGCCATCCATCCATGTATTCATACGGATACACGCCTTTTCTCAGCATCAGCCTGAAAGTATCATCTTTGTCGATGAACTTTGCCATGGATGGTACGTTGCCCTTACCCGGTCCTGGTTTAATTGCTTGGTGGTATTTGAATTGCAATTTTTACACCAATATCTTGCCATGTATTCAGCGTCTATGCTCTGGAATTCTAGGCATGTATCTGCACACTGGTGGCATTTCATACCGGCGGCGTTTGTACCAATGAGGTTGCTTGCCAATTTACCCAGGCTTGAGGCATGAACCGACAGGAATCGATAAACCTGATTTCAACTGTCTTATACGTCTCGCCATCGCCCATGCCTCCAAGGGGTACCTTAATTTTCACGTTGGAAACTGATATATTTCTCAGCATACTCATGTCATACTTTTCACCCAGTTCTCGGATGAACAGGTGTTGCATCATACCCGAAAGGTTATGGAAGATGATAGGGATGTGGCCGGGTATCTTATATTTGAGATTACAGCTGTTGTGGGCTGCACCTCTATATAGGCCGGTATAGTGCCAGTGGTCCCTGACTTTTCGGTTATTCTTACTGTCATCGAAGGGCCTTAGGCAGATATGACATTTAGATGACCCGTCATGTTCTCTTTTAGGACCTCTGTTAAAGGCTTCATGTCCCGTTGAGGTAGGTATGGTATAATCTTTTTACCTCATCCTCCAGATGGTTGACGAAGCGGGTTTCGCAGTCCTCACCCCTGTAGGCTGTTAGGGGGTCCGGTACATCCTCATAGGCGAACGTGCTATACGTGCACCAGCCAGACGGTACATGCTTGCTCAGCCTTTTTGTCTTGGTCTCCCTGGCATCTTCCTCTACTGGTATGAGTAGACTCTCGAAGTCCGCATAGATAGCAAAGGGTACTTTGAATTGCATCTGGCCATCCCTATAGTATAGCCATTTTTCAGACTCTGTTGGCATTGTGTTCTTTACTGCCTCGTGGTCTTTGCAATACCTATAATGCTTATCCCTAGATTCAAATGTGGGGAAGGCCTGTAAACAGTTCAGGCAGAAGTGCATTTTTGCAGTATTTTTTGATGTCTCAATACCCAGGAGTCGTGATAGACTTTTGACGGCTGTATAGTGAGTCTTTTTTCATCTGTAAGGAGCAGTAGATTAACCTGCTTACCACGTCCGCTTTTCGGTGATCGCCGCAGGATGTTGATCTTTTTTCCTGTCACGTACAGGACGTTTACCGCAATCTCCTTATTATTTTTCTCGAACTTGCATATACTCTTTATACTTGTCGGAACTCTATACCCTCCCAGTTATAAAGGTCTATATAGGGTCTCATCTGAGATATTCGATTCGGGTTCCTTCCGATCTCTGTATGGTGTAGTGATGCAATGACGCTCCACTTGAAGCACTCTTCATCTTCATTCACTGGGTTGATGATGGCCTTCTTTGAGGCTATAAATTTAGGTGCTTGTATATACGATGATCCTCTAGTTAGTCTCAATTTATGAAAGTCCACATCAAGGTGTATGATTCGACTGATTGCAAAGCCGCTTTTTGGTAGTGCTGGATTCTCAACATGTGTTTTAACCTGGGCAAACATCCTATCTAGCACATCGTCTACATCGCTACCCTGGAAGATCGAGGCAATATTGCTATGAAAGACCTTCTTCACCTCAATATACTCCTCGTTGCCCCCCTCTATATCTGACGGCTTTTTCCACATGATCCACAAGGATAACTGTACCTTCGCTGACCCCATATCTTCCACTTGGTCCCCAACCAAGGTTTTCACGTTGGGTCGCACCATCCCTATATAACCGTCAACATCGGCCCCTCCTATACCAGGAATACGGAAACTTCGGAAGGTCCTATGATGAGCATGTTTATGTTCCTGGGGGGCAAAATATAGTCCCGGCTGTTCATGTAGATATTCTTCCTCGGCCTCCTGTTCGACCTCAGCGTGAAGGGTGGGTTTCGCGCCGGCCGCCCTGTTATAGAGCCCCATAACCGTACGTTTAAAGGCTGTATAGGTTGTCCTGACCCCCTCTTTTATAGGCTATGGAACTGCATTCACTAACCAGTTGTACCACTCTTTCATCTTATCCCCCACAACCGAACGATTTTTCGACATTTCCTGTCTCTCAAATAGGTCCATATCCTCAACATCCCTTCTTTCCTGGCTTGCAACATCACGTTCTATATATTCAATCAATTCAGCCTTGCGTAGTCTATAATACCCTGTTAAACCACGACCTTTTGCAATATCACGTAATTGTTTGACTGTATGTGTATTCATTCTTTATTCTATGCATTTTTAACGTTGTCGGAGGATTTTATGTTTGCTCAATACTAACACATCTTATTGCGCATGCGTTGATTTTTGATGATATTTAGAGGATTTTTATAGGGGAGGGGTGTGTTGATATTTATGGGAATATGATGATATTTATGGGTATATGATGACGTCATCAATGTGCGGTGGAATTTTAGGGAATTGTGTTAGAAATTTTTTACTCATTTTGCAGCATTGATTTTGATATATAGGGATAAGCATTGATTTTTAGGGATTTACACTGGAGGGGCATGGCATTGATGTCGATTTGTTGGGACTTGCCGTGACGTGTAGTTGTGGGCGCGCACTCGCGCACTGCGACTGTGCTAGAATACATTTCCCTATCTCTGTTTGCACAACACACAAAATGTTGCAGAAAATGTAACTGAACCAACTAATTCCCATTTATCGTCTCTACCTACAAACAGTTTCGTTGTGGCATCAAACCAGGAAATTAATAGAGATATCAAGTCTTTTAATGCTAAGCAACGTAAAGTATTTGAAACAGTATTCATTTGGGCAAGAAAATTTACAAAAAAATCATAACCGCGCTTTACCTTGTGTTGTTAAACCTTTGTCTATTTTTAAACTGGTGAAGGTTGATGCAAAAAGCTATATTTGTTCAAAGCTGTGTGCAAATCTCTCTCAAAATTTATAATATACAAAGGTTATAATGTGGAAAAGCAATAAGTTTGCCTTGTAGCTCCAATAGGTACAGCTGCCGAGAACTCCGTGTTGTTGCTTTTCTGCGTTTGACAATGATATGAGAATATTTGAAACGGCAATCTTCGCCTAGTTAAGCCACTCGTCACCTAGCCTAGTTAACTAAGCTTTCTTCGAGGATATCTAATTCAGTTTCTCCTAAACGAAAGCTTAGACGTATACAAATGTCACAGCAAATCCCTAAAATTGCAATCCACCTCACAGTAAACCCCAAATCACAATCAACCAATGAGCACAAGCCAGCGTGGTCACATGTTACTCTTCTTAAATATTACAAGAATTAATTATACTTGTTCTGGTGAGTGAAGCCATTCTCGCTTAAAACAAAAGTTTTTCCGATGTTAACCACGTGAGCAAAGAACAATAGAATTAACCAATCAAAAAGCGCGGTCAGAATTCTGACCGCAGAAAAATTGTTTAAGACCCAGTGTAATTTTTTCCACCTTAACTATTCCGATTTCTGGTAAGAAAAATTATGCTGGGTCTCATGGCTACACGTCTCTTAAATAGGTGTTTATTCTAATTTTTTTACAGTAATTTGACTTCGCTGATTTTTGCAAAACCGCACACAAGAATCCTTGTCCAAGAAGAAACGTACAAAACTCTAATTTCGACCTATCTGGGTATCTTGGCTCAACGTGTGTATGCTCTAAATTATTCAGTTTTAAGTCCGCCTCCCCTTGTAAATATCCTATTTTCCTTCAACGTTTCTATGTTGCTATGATAGAGTGCGGTGGTGCGCAGATAACTTGAGATATATTAAAAGTATATCACAGTAACCAATATATAAAATAAACTTGGATTATATTTAATACACGGCTAGCTAGCTATCTAGTTATAAAAAAAGACTTAATATACTGTCCTATAGTCAACCAACAAAGAAACACATATTCACAGTTTAGCTAGCTTGGATTATATTTAATACACGGCTAGCTAGCTATCTAGTTATAAAAGAGGACATAATATACTGTCCTATAGTCAACCAACAAAGAAACACATATTCACAGTTTAGCTAGCTACCTAGCTAAAACATTACATACCAATTTCACCATAAAATGCTTCTCTTAGTGGTTATAATTCTTGCACTTTGTGCGGGGAATTCAGGGTTTGATTCCACTTTTTCTTTTGCACTTCACTATCCACATTGTTATTGATGACGTTCTAGATGTTCGAAGATTACATTATCAGAATCATAAACACTTTTCTAGCTAGATGGAGTCTGAGTCTGAAGTTGATTTTTAACTTATTTTTATTTACACTGAAAACCAACGATTGCGTTTTTTGTGCTTTAATCAACCCTGTTTACAATTTCTTTTTCCATTACAACACTCAATCGATTAGACTTACTGTAAAGTGAAAAAAATCCGGGGGGTCGTGTGTTCTTTTATAAAAAGTTTTTGTTACGATCTTCTTACTTCTGATACAAATGGCCTCGTGTATTTGGTTGTAAACATGGTGAAGAAGATGAAATGTATAAATTTGAATGAAGCATTTCTTATTTATGGTGGTGTTAAAGTTAAAAAGAATGTCATATTGTATAATAATCTTTGTTTCTACCTCGAAAAAAGTCAACAAGATTACCCCCTGAAAAAAGATTTTTTTCAGGAGGTAATCTTTAAAAACATCAAAACTTGACACTAAAAAGACTTTTAATCTTTCGAGTTATAGACGAAATATAATTACATCTGTCATGAACTGTATCTTTAGTGTGAAAGCTAACTTTAGTTTTAACCTCATGTCATTATTTTCTAATAGAACGAAAAGGTTTTATTTTATAATGTTTATACTACGGTGGCCCATAAGTGACATGCATAAAAAAGCGAGTTATTGTTATAATAACACGCAAAATATGTCCATACGGAATAGAATGGCAATAACGTATACTTTGTTTATATATTTTGTAACTACCAAAAATACAAGAATACGAGTTAACAGTTAACACACAAATATGTGAATTAACAAATAATATAATACGCAAAAATGCGAGTTAACAGTTAACACACAAATATGTGACTTAACAAATAATATAATACGCAAAAATGCCAGTTAACAGTTAACACACAAATATGTGACTTAACAAATAATATAATACGCAAAAATGCGAGTTAACAGTTAACACACAAATATGTGACTTAACAAATAATATAATACGCAAAAATACGAGTTAACAATTAACACACAAATATGTGACTTAACAAATAATATAATACGCAAAAATGCGAGTTAACAGTTAACGCACAAATATGTGACTTAACAAATAATATAATACGCAAAAATACGAGTTAACAATTAACACACAAATATGTGACTTAACAAATAATATAATACGCAAAAATGCGAGTTAACAGTTAACACACAAATATGTGACTTAACAAATAATATAATACGCAAAAATGCGAGTTAACAATTAACACACAAATATGTGACTTAACAAATAATATAATACGCAAAAATGCGAGTTAACAGTTAACACACAAATATGTGACTTAACAAATAATATAATACGCAAAAATGCGAGTTAACAATTAACACACAAATATGTGACTTAACAAAAAATATAATACGCAAAAATGCCAGTTAACAATTAACACACAAATATGTGACTTAACAAATAATATAATACGCAAAAATGCGAGTTAACAATTAACACACAAATATGTGACTTAACAAATAATATAATACGCAAAAATGCCAGTTAACAATTAACACACAAAGATTTGACTTGGAAATAATATAATGCGCAAAAAAAGATAGGAGTTATTAAACACAAATATGCGTCTTAACAAATAACATGCAAAGTGCGATTTAACAATTAACAAGCAAAAATGTATATTTTGCGTGTTATTATCACAATAACTCGCTTTCTATGGATGTCACCTATGGGCCACGGTATTATACACATTTCTTTTCTGCACTCTTTGTCGCCACAGCAACACAGCTTTTCACCTGGAAACAATTCAAAACAACGACATAAATCGCTACAACAATCATTCTTTTTAAAAAAAAGTTTAGAAAAATAATTACAAAATTCTAGTACAAGTATAAAATTTAAAACCATCTTCACATCGGATAATTCACTTGTCTTTCATACGGTATGCTCGTCTGTTGTTGCATCATGTTTGTATTGTTGACAACCATGGTCATTGGAGCTGCACTAGGTTGTCCCCTCATGACAACTGTTGTGTGTTCTGTCTTACGACAACAACAACAGTAGCAGCACAGTATACATGGAAGGATAATTTGACACCATCGTTTTGTGTTTCCCACCAATTCTCATCTAAAGACAGTGGATGTTTGTCATGAGTTTTTCTGTGACAAGTTTTCTAATGTTAATGTATAATGGGTTTATAAAAAACTATTTACCTACGCAGACATAGTTTGAGTTGCCGTCGGTGTAACAACGTGCTTGGATTCCTGGAAATTAAAAAATGTACATCTATTTAATTGTTTTCAAAATTCAAAAGGTTTTTTGAGCAAACTGCACCTGTTTCGAATGCCTTGGTTGTTACACAAGCTATTATTATTAAGGCTCGGAGAGACTACTCAAAAAAAAACACGGCAGGAGTTTTGTTATATTATATATCTTGAAGAATAATTAGACATGCTTCTCAATTAGTGGTGACTACAACTGCTTCTATCACTGTTTACTTTGTTTTGCTCATTTCCGGTCTATTTGATTACGTTTTTGTACAAAAAAAAGAAAAGCAAGTTAAAAAATAAACGACGTTGGTGTCAAGTCTTTTTAACCAAACTATTTCATTTCTTGATGGTAGATGCCAGAAAGCAATAAAAATATTTGATGCATAAAAACATTGTTACTGCAAAGCCACAATTTTGTAATGTACAACTTTAAATTCTTTCTGTAGTTATTTCTTTAAAAACTTTCATTTCTTAAATTTATCACTTCATATATATTCCCACTATGCAATTCTAACAAAGCGTGCATTTTTAAGAATTTAAATATATTTAGAAATCACTCTCTAACTTGCCTTGAAAGAAAATAAAAGAAACTGCGAAGATAATTAATTTCAACGACATTTTCCAATAAATGTCAGCGCAGCAGCAACACAACTTCTCTTCTCATTCGCCCTTTAATAGAAATGAGCATGCGCATGTCGTGGTTGAACATAAATTAGAATCCAGACCTATCAATGAACTAAGAAAAAAACAAAAGAATTTTGTTTATTATCAAACCCAAGTAATTTTAAAAGTAGAGGGGCTGAAAATTTTTATAATCTAAATTCACTTTAAATTCTATAATTTTGTTTCCTGGTTTCTACAAAAAATGTTTATATTCAAAAGAAAAACGTTTGTGTGTGTAATCAATGGATAGGTAATTATTTTTAGGTCAATGCACGGATTATGAACACACTAAATTGTTATCCATCACTGCACAAAACTTTAACATGGGCTTCACAGTTACAGCTGCAATGTGTTTTCTGGGCTCTTCCTTGTGTTATTGTTCTTTCATTTCAATGAAAGTGAGGCTGTATATATTTATATATGTTATTTACTTCATTTCTTGACTTTTTTGTTTGTATTTTTACGCTGCAGTGAGACTGCATGTTTGTTTACATTTTAACATTAAAGCGAAGTTGCATGTTGTTTGTTTACAACTTTTACATTAAAGTGAGGCTGCCTATTGTCTGGTTACATTTTCAATATGAAAGTGACACAAGTTGCTGTGTTGATTCTGTTTTTTACAAACTCAAACAAAAACGAGGCTGGACAAAGAGGTCAGATTGGGAATAAGGTTATTAGCTATGTGCCATGTGTCATTTGGTTCAAGCATCACAGCAAGATTTTAGGGAAAATTGGTTCTTCTTAGTACCTTACCTATTGCCTGGCCTCACAGACCATTTTGGGCAGTGTAAATTGAGATATTGGTCTTTTGCAACACAAATCTGATTCTGTCACAGTTCCTGCCCCATCCCTACACCCGAAACAGTGTTGGGAGGCCTGGATGGCATTCTCAATCAACACTGTTCGTGGGGGCAGGGGGAGGAGGTCATAATTATTTTAAATCCCATTCACACTGTCCGAGATTGTAACTAAGCAAACCCCGAATTACAATCAATCAATGGGCATACAGTCTTCGTGGTCACATCTTACCCTCTTAAATAATACATGATATTATGTTATAAAAGAAGACATAACATACTTCCCTACAGTCAACCAACAAACAAACACACATTTACAGTTTATCTAGCTACCGATCTAGCTAAAATCTTACATACCAGTTTCACCATGGAGTGCTTTTCTAAGTGATTTTAATTCTCGCAATTTGTGCGGAAGACTAGGGTGTGATTTCCCTTGGCGAACATAGCACCGGGTTAACCCAAATCATGTGAAGAAAATAGGGGAGATAGCACACTGTGTGGGCCGTTGGATGTTGCAGGGAGTTGTCTTGTACAGCGCTGTCCCTAATTGGGTCTGCGTAGCTCAAAATGAGCATTATATTCTAAGACTCCTCATCTAAGGCATGGCTCCTCTTAAAAATCATAGTCAGGCGTAACCTCGATATTTGTGTGGCTAGCCATGTAAAGTATGCACATCTATCTATCTAATAACTATATGCAGATTCCGTTTATACTCACAGAAAAATAAAACAAAATCTCTTGCTGGGTGACTGAACAGTGAAAATCGTTTATTATTATGACAACACCGACAAAAAAAAACACGCAAAATTTGGAAGTTGAGCATGAGTTTTATATTCTTTTAACGTTTCTGATATTTTTTTCTGCTTTTCCGATATTGTTTTCAACTTCTCCGATTTCTTTCCAAAAATGTCTTTTCTGGGTCAAAAGAAGGAAATTTTGGTTACAGACACTTGCTACCTGTATTGCGTCGAGCATGGAAGCTTTATTTTAGCAGTACGTCAGTGATGATTTTACTTATCTGAAAATTACTGTGCTCCTAAAACATCGACACAGATATTTATAAACATGGAAAATAAGATTAAAACGTTTAGGAATAAAAAACAAGCACTGGAAGATGTTCGTAGTCCGATACGAGATATTGAGATTGCTGTCTAGAAAGAATTAACGTGTAGCCGGTCTGATATAGGTTACCGACGAGTGCACCGGTTCATAGTTTCTCAAGGCAGATGTGCGAAGAATTATCAAAAGTATTGATCCCGACGGTCTGACAAGGAGACAGCATAGGAGATTGCATTTGAGAAAGTATATATCCTATGGAACGAAACTTGTTTGGTACATCGATAGCGACGATAACTCAAACCATTTTTCTTTAGCATACATGGATGCCTAGATGGATTCTCAAGGAAGGTGCTGTAGCTTAAAGTCGGACATCCAAACAAAATGCCAGAAATTGTGCCAAAGTATTACCTTGACACAATTAAAAAATTGGAGGTATTCCAACGCAAGTTAAAGCTGATGTTGGTACAGAGTATGCTCTCATTGAACCGATACACATACTTCTCAGAAACATTTGCGCAGATGACAAAGAGGCGATGAAATCTTTTAGCATCATAACAACATCTCTAAACCAAAGGATAGAAGTATTCTGCATTCTTTTAAAAAAGAGTGTAATGCGAAAATTCCCACATAAATTGGGGGATTTTCCGTGGTAAGATATTGCTGTAATGTGAAATGGCATTAGTGTAGAAGAAAATAATTTTTGATTTCCGCCGACCGTTACGCGAGGCGGAATACTTATAATCGCCTTGAGGGTAGAGAGAGATGGAGACAGTGCAGCTAGCCTGTGGATTTTTATGTTGTACAGCAAAAAAAATCACGTGATGTCGGAATAACAATGAAATATGCTCATGTCGTGTAAAACCATCCAAAAGTAGCCAGGAGAACCAGCGTGATTTTTCTGGAAAATCGGAAGACGCGATTACGTTTGGTCGCGAACGAATTTTCTGCGTTCGAACGCGCTTTTTGATTGGCTACTTCTATTGTTTTCCATCATGTGTTGAGTATCAGGAAACCTCACGCTGACCTTGTACTTATTCGTCAATTAAAAATTCGGGTTATCTATGCTGATAGCAGAAATCTTCAAGTCACAGGGCTTCTTGTTTAGATTTACATATACTTGAGTATAGACAGAAACATTACCTTCACCAGAGTTTCGACCATTTTCACGCTGCCATTTTAGAAAACATAAAGTCGTGCAGAAAACGGCTCGTGATGTCATCAGTATTTAGCGTAGACCAGATAAAAAATAAAATATATATGGAGGACCATATGTTGTACCTTTTCTCCCTCACATTAACAGTCGGTTCCTTTTTTAAAAAAAAAGACTGAGACATCGCCTTTCAAAGGTCCAAACCAAGTCGATGTCGCGAAAAGCGTCGTCTTCTGTATCCTTAGCAGCCAACATATATTATATCTGATACAGGGTATCTCTTTCAAATTTGTTTGACTACACAAAATTGGATAACTCTTCCAGTACAATTTCATTGCGAGTCTCTTGTGAAATTAAGTACTGCGAAAATTAGTACTGTTGTTAATAAAAATTTTTCCCTACAAGCGCTTAACCAGTGCCTAGAACAATGTGATACGAAACTCATTCTCGTCCCCAGAGCTCTTTGACATTAAAACCTCGAAAGTTTATCTCAAAGAGCTCTGGGGTCGAGAATGATACGAAACTCTGTAATTAGGGCAGCCCTTGCGTTAAATCTTTCAGTTTTTGATAGACGTGCGAGCGTTTGTTTAACTTTGCTCCCGGGGCTTTGTGGTCTCATTTTCAGTAGACCGGGGACGAATTGATAAAGTTACGTTTTATGTGTGGATTCGTTGGTTGTGTTTTGCAACTCCCGCTTCCGAATGGAGTAAAATCAGGTGCCGGGTTGTAACGATGAGCATGCACCCTCTCTTTGAGACTTTTGTTTAGATTTCGAATCGTCGTATTCAGTGTCTTCAGTAAGTGCGCAAGTTATGGTGCAGGCTCCGTGGTAAGGGGAGCAAAACCTCGTCCCCAAGCCTCTTGTATCTTTTTTGACGATATATCGCCATAGATATGTCAAAAAAGATACAAGATGTTCTGGTGGCAAGGCTGGGGCCCGAGTCTTTTTTCTTAGATAAATCTTATCGTCTCAATATGCCCCAGAAGTGAAGTAAAGGGACCAACAATATCTTATCCGACTTCAATTTTCGGGTGAGAATGTTTTTTTCTTTTTGCACCTTACTGATGTTCGAGATGTTCAAAAATTAAAAATGTATTCGTTTCTCGTAAATTTAACCTCCAGCATGCGGATATATTAGAAATATAGCACGCTTACAATTAAAATGTAAAATCAAAACAGAAAAACCATGTTTAAAGTTTCATTACATGACTCCCTATACCAATTGTACAAAATTTCGCAAATCCATATAACATTTTATGAATGATGGATTTTGGTACAGAGTTGAGTGACAATGTTTATCAAAAATTAATAAGCGGGAGGGGGGGTCCTTATAAGCATTAGGGGGGTGAAAAAAATTGGAAAATTAACAAGCCGGGGGGGGGGGGGGGGGGGGGGGAATTTTTCTTGTCCGAGAACTATTTCAACAAGTTGAGATCAGCCTTTTCTGTAAAGTGAAAAAATTCAGGGGGTCAAGTGTTCCTTTTTTAACAAGTTTTTGTTTCGATCTTCATGTGCATAGCTACTTCTGACGTCATACAAACGGCCTCGTGTATTTGATTGTAAACATAGTGAAGAAGATGCAATTTATGAATTTGAATGAAGAATTTCTTATTTATGGTGGAGTTAAAGTTAAAAAGAATGTCATCTTGTATAATAATCTTTGTTTCTACTTCGAAAAAAGTCAACAGGATTACCTCTTGAAAAAAGTTTTTTTTCAGGAGTTAATCTTTAAGAAAACTTAAACTTGACAATAAAAAGACTTCAATCTTTCAAATTATAGACGAAACATAATTAACATCTGTCATGAATTATATGCTTAGTGTGAAGGCGATGATACACGGTCCAATTAATCGAATTCGATTTGTCGAAATTATGTTGAGCATTAAAATAAAATAAAACTTGACAGGTGATACACGAGAACAGATTTTTGATATTTTTCTTTCGTTAAAAGGTCTACGAAGTTTAGAAAACGTCAGAAACGTCGTACGTGGACGAAAAAGTGGCTGTAGAAAAGACCTAATTTAGGAGTGTTGATATGTTAAGCGCGGGGCAAACGAACGCAACATTTGATCTAACATCATCCAACATTTGTTGTTGCAACAATGTTGTGATCGTTTGCCAACTCACACGCAACATCATCATCAACATCATCGTCCAACATCATGCAACATGCATGATGTTGGACGATGTTGGATGATGTTGCGAGCTTACCCAACATTTTTGAACTCAATCAAAAATGTTGCGCTACTTCATCCAACATTTTCTTTGTTTAAATTAATCCTGCTATTGTTTAAATTTTCACACCACTTGTTTTTAAGAAATTTCTGAGAAATCATACATCAAGAACATGAAAAAGGATTACGAGAGCACTTTTTGTTTAAAAAAAAAAGACATGGCAGCTCAAAACAAAAGATTTCCTGATATTAATCACACGTGAGCAAAGAACAATAGAATTAGCCAATCAAAAAGCGCGGTCAGTATTCTGACCGCAAAAATAATCGTTTGAGACCCAGCGTAAAGAGGGATTTTCACGAACCAATTGGACGGCGAATTTGCCGGCGAAATGTATCCGAGCATGCGCAGTTTTATATGTTTTCATTTTGCTTTGAAAAATTCGCTTCGCTGAAAAGTAGAAACAGTTCCTACTTTTTAGCGGCGAAATATTTCGCTGTAAAATTTTAACCAATTAGAACGCAATATTTAGTGTTTATTCTTAGAAAACCCATTACTGGAAAGAATTCAAAATAACCGTCTGGTTTTTAATACCCAAAAGAGTTCAGTATTCTAAATTCGGCAGATGTTTTTTGTTTCACGTGAAAATCAAAAACATATTTCGCTAATTCGCCGCCGAATTCGGCATTCACAATTTGCTCGGTGAAAATCCCCCTTAATCTTCCTTAAACTATCTATATTTTGCTATTTGACAAAAAAGGGGCGAAAAAAGCTTTTCTTGCATTGCAGAAATATTTTTAATATATTTGGCGTCTTTTACACGTAAACTTACGTCAATTTCTTAAAGGTTTCTTCCCGCGAAAAATCAAGTTAATTGCATATGAAAGAGCTTGAAAGGTTGTCTAGGAATTTGAATATTTTTTTTCAAAATTCCTAATTGGTTCACTAATTATGCATGATGTCATGAACTAGCTCTGCGAAGGTGTTATATTTAACATTTTTGACAAGCCATATAGAGTTAAAAATGTTTTCTGGCCGTTCACTTTAACGCGTTTTGAACATTTTACATAAATTTCAATATTTAGTTACCATAATAATGCTCAATACTAGTTCATGACGTCATAATTTCGCATAACGCAACTTTTAAGACAAATATCTCGAGAACGGATAAAGATTTTTCCAAAAAATGAAAAGATTTATAGAGAACTTTCAAAGATTTTTCATATGTGCTCAACTTGATTTTTCGCAGGAGTTAACCTTTAAGGAAAGCCTATGCCTGCAGGGGCGGTTCCAGCATTTGTAACATGTCAGTCACTTTTTTTGCGAAGCAAAAACCAGCGCAGCAATTTGCTGCGCCCAGAACAGCTGGGGGTCATGGGGGGCGTGTAAGCCCCCCATGGGGGGTTCCGGGGCGCAGCCCCGGAAACTTTCGCTATTTTGAGCCTCTACGCACTATAAACGGCCTAATTAATGTCCAAATTATTAGCTCTGTTAGAGACGTTTTTTGTTTCGAATGGACAGCAAAATAACAAACAATCTTGTAAAGGGTTGCAAAAAAGTGTAGGAAAAATAAAAACAACGGTTTAAATTCATATATTTTAAGACTGTTTCGCCCAATATCAGGGCTCGTCAGCATGCCTAGGAAACAGCTAATAACGTAATATTAGCTATTCCAGACATGGACAGTCTGCTCCAATCAACCGAGTGCTATCAGCTGGAGCAAGCCGAACTCGGAAAAGGGGGGGGGTTAAAGAAAAGGAATTGATATAAAAATAGAAAGTTATTAAAGCCCCTGACAGGGGGCTCCTAGAACAGGTACTATCAGCCGGAGCAAGCTGAACCTGCAGAAAGATAACGACACAACGTAAACAAGAGGAAAGGGAATTTATTTTATATAAATGGTTACTATTTTTTTCAATTAGGAGTGGGTAAGATTTAATTATTTATTTATTTATTCATTAATTTGTTCTAGATTGTATAGTGGAAAAATTTATATTAATTCAAGTCTTCTTTTATCTTTAGCAAATTTATTTAAAACTTTATCAACATCTGGCACATTTCTTTGTGAATATACATAAGCGCTAGCCCGTTGAGGCGTTCAGATACCATAGTAGTGCGAGTATAATTTTTAAGTTTTCTCATAGCAGAGAAAGAGCGTTCACATTCACATGTGGTGACAGGAATAGTGGCTAAAATTCTTAGGGCCACATGCAAATTAACAAAGACATTTAGATTAATAGACTTCAACGTTTGAGCAATAGTTTGGGGTCTATTTCCTTTAAAATCAATCCAATACTTCTCCCAAATTTCTAATTCAGCATTAAGCCCAAGTATATTTGGAAGGTCATCTTCATAGAAAGAGACAAAAGACTTGAATTTCTCCTTCCAGTTTGTTTTACCTCCAGAAATCAAAGAAACCATTTTTGCTGGAACAATGCATAGGCCATTATAAGCATTTAGAGAAAACGGTTGAAAACGATTCTTCATTTCACTATTTAAATGGTCTAAAAGAGGATTAGTAACTGATTTTTTATAGTAATCAGAAGTTGAAAAAGAAGGATGATTATCTCTTGTGGTTTGCCTTCCAACAGTCCTCTTCTTCTCCTCCACAATTCCTACTTTTTCACAAAGAGAAAGAGCCTCCTCATACCACCTATCATGAAAATGTTCCACATTATTTCTGGTTTGAAGGAGAACATTTTTTAATGTTTGAATAAGCTCTATGCTGTCCATAACATCAATTGTTCTATTTTGTAGCAATTGAGTAACTGGAAGTGTTATGTCAAATACGTTCCTTGTGATCACCAGAGTGACAAGAAATTCAAAATTAGCTATTTGGTGAAAAAAACCAACAGCTTGTTTTGATGTGTCATAATTGAACTGTCGATTTAAGTTTAATTTCATCTCTTCCAAAGTAATATAAATAGGCACATATAACTCTTGAAAGAGATCTAAACCAGTAATTCGTTCAACCCACCGAGTACGGCAAACATCCTTTAATTTAGTTTTTTTAGAAGTCGGACTATATTTATCTATGTTAATCATAAGGGATTGCTGTCTTTTTTGAGAATAGTTAAAGAAATAGGAAATGTGTTTTATTTTAGCCATCACATGGGCAACTAAGCTGATTGTACAAGATTTTCCAACTGCTAAATTTAAACGATGACTGTTGCAATGAACATATATAGCCTTTTTATTTAAATTAAGAATATGGGCAGAAAGTCCATTCTTATACCCAGCAACAGCACCTGCACCATCATATGCTTGACCCCGACAGTCCTTAATATTTAAAGTCAGGTTATGAAGTGACTTTAAGAGAACAGACTTCAAGTCTTTACCTGCCAGCCCCTCATCACAATGAATATATTGAACAAACTCCTCACGTATATTCAAATTACTGTCAACAAAACGTAAAACTAAGGACATTTGCTCTTTATTAGATAAATCAGCAGCTTCATCTGCCAGAATAGAAAAGAAAGTGTTTGATTTTACTTCTTGGATTATTTCATCCAAAATTACAGATCCACAACAGTTGATTAATTCATTCTGGGTAGTTTTAGAAATGTATGTAGCATTTTTGGGACAAGTTTTAAGATGGTCAGCAAGAGCTGTATCTCCACCTTGTACTCTAAAATTCAAAAGTTCAACAAAATTTCCTACCCGACCACCAGAAAATTCTCAGAATATAGTTATTAAATCAAATTTAAAAATATATTTAAATATTATATGTTATTATTGCAATATTATAACAAAAAATCTTGTACACAACAGCATGAACATGATCCTTTTAATCTCTAGCTAGCTACTTTGTTTTGCCGAAATTCTTTTGAATCAGAGCTATTAAAACAATTATGCAAAAGATCATTTGGCAGATGGCCAAAGAAAACAACTTTGAATGGCCTATTAAATAATTTATTCAATATATAAGTGTTTAAGATAACAAAAGAATATTATTTATCTCACCACAAAGCAATTGCAGAACTCCCTGGGTCTTTCCTCCACAATAACTTTGGAAAATAAACCTCTGCATTAAAATTTCGAGATATTGTTCCATCGTTTAAGCTTTGGTAAAGATCTTTGTGACACAAAGATTTGATTTTTTTTAATGATTTCTCATAGATTTCTTGCATATACAAAAAATTATTACTTCTCATTTCAGCACGTATTCGGTCAAACATGTCGTAAGTCGCCATGCTTTCTCGAAAAGAGAAACAATACGCCCTGATTACCCATTATAAAGTCCTGCATGCTTTCATTTGGTCCGAAAAGCCTTTGATTGCTTTCATTTGGTCCGAAAAGCCTTTGATTGCTTTCATTTGGTCCGAAAAAGCTCACCTAATTGCTTTCGTTTGGTCCGAAATTTTAATTACGCGGTATCGGTTTATGAAAGCTTTAATTATTATAAGAAAATACAGGCTGAATCACACTTCGAATACCGTAAATATGGGTCAAAGTCGTCAGTTTTTTGTAAACCAATCAGAATACGTTATTTCGGCCGGCAAGCCAATCAATTTGCATGAAAATTCTTCGGATGTCAGTCGCTTTTTGCCGTATCCATCAACTCAGTCACAGAAGAGGAAGGTCCGTAAAATAAAGCTCAACGGACGCAGGGCCTGCGGGATCACAGTACCCTATTATTTTTTACGATTCTTAGTAAAAATTATGTCAGTCGCGTGACGGCGCTGACGTACACTGGATCCGCCCCTGGCCTGTTTACACTTAAACCCGAGGTAAAATTTTACGCCGGCGTGAAATTTAACTTTTTTCTGGAAGACCGAAGTGATATTTAACTTCTGGTGTGTTTGAACATGACCGTGTAGACACCAAAAATTATTTCACTCCGGCGAGAAATCGACTGAAAATATTCAGAAAATACATAACGTAAATAATTTATTATCTGTCTACGAAATCTATCTACGAAAATTAGTGAAAGCATCACAAAAGAAAACGAAAGATGGCAAATGCAGCAGTTACGTAACTTTTTAACTCTTATTATTTTTATAAGAACAAAAGTTCGAAGTAATACATATCTATTTTAAACGTACGTTAGTGCTTCAACTTTAGGATTAAATTAAGCTTAGTTTCCACTAACGTGAGACGGTGAGATCAGGTGAAATAACTTTTTTAAACCTAATTTCTTATTTCGCAACATCTAATTGATTATGCCAGTTTCCACTGACTCTTCAAAGCTTATTTCACGGTAAAAAAAAAACCAACCTCGTTCCCAGGGCATTTTGCCTTGTTGATGAAGTTCAGGGGCCACAAGACCCTGGGGACGAGGTTGCAAAAAAAGAAATGTTACTGATAATGATGTTTTTGTTGAAAATATGAAGAAAATGGAAATTATATTTAAGTCAAAGTAGTTAAAGGAGAGGCGAACTGCGCTCCGGCACGGCTGCGGAATAAAGTTCATGATGGAGTGTTGATTTTAAAGACCAGACTGACAGTGACTGACTTGGTCGTCTGCTCCATAAAAAAGTCCCAGTATAAATTAATTTTGTTTACGTCTTTGTGAGAGTGCTGAATTATTTATAATTGAGTATTTTTACACATTTACTAAACGGGTGGCTAAATTAAAAAACAATGGGATATATTTCTCTTTATTGTGATGTTCACGGGTCAATGTACACAAAGTAATTAGAAGAAGTTGAAGATCAAAATAGCAAAAATGTTGAACACATGTGAAGAACATTATTTTTATTATTTTATACTAGTAAACTTGCTAAAAAAATTTGCGAGTAAAGATATAGAAAGTAAAGATTCAAGAAATAAAGATGAAGTCACCATATTTCCGGTCTGTATATTTATTCAAATTTGGCGCCATCTCATAACAAACTTTAGCGTTCGAAGTTGATAGTATGGTGTGGAAAAGGGACTCAAAACATGAAAAAAATCTTGTTGTTGGTCATGAAAGATATTTATTTAGTTCAAAGAAGTTTAAACGAAGGTTATAAAATGCTGTTACTACTATAGTACGTAAAATATTCTTGGTTATCTCGAGTCAAAGATCTTATTTTTGATGTTTACTGATAAGCACATCCAAAACCTACTTATTTTCACCCCATACAGCCATGAAAATTCTGTAAAAACGTTGCCAGGAAGATATATGGATACTTAGTTGTGAAATATAGTTATTTATTTGTTATTATAGTAGCTATCTTAGTAGATTTTAGGAATTAGAAATCAATAATTTTTTTTCTCCCGCTTAAAATTTATTTTCTGGCTGCCACAAAATAATTTTTTGTTCGCCTCTCCTTTAATACTCCATGGAAACATGCACATATATCTTTGACTATCGTACATCGTTCTTAGTGCGTTTCAGAAACGCACTAAAGAACCAGCCAATTAAATTGCATGAAAATCGATCGCAAGTCAGTCGCTTTTTGCCGTATCCACCATCTCAGTAACAAAAGAAAAAGATCCGTAAAGTAAAGTTTAACAGGCGCAGGACCGAGGGACCACGGTACCCTAATGTTATTTAACCCTCTAGCAAAATTTATGTCAGTCGCGTGACGACGCTGACTTACACTGGATCCGCCCCTGTTTCTTAGCGCAAAATGTTCGTAAACCTAAACAAAATATAGCCATACATAACAAACCTTCTCACCTCCAGTCCAGGTAAGAATCATTTTCAAAAAAGTAAAATAAGGAGAGTACCATTTCCTTTCCCTTTTCTAAATTCTGTTTAGGGATGAGGTAGAAATCATGTTTCAGATGTATTTAAATTAGTCAAAAAAAAAACGATCCATAAAATTTCTTTTCTAAACCTTAAAAAAGAATTTTTGAAACGGTTTTATCTCACAAATTTGTATGAAAATATCGGTATTCCTTTGATGTTTTCTTATTTCATGAAATAAAACTTGGCATCAAAAGATTTTGATGTTCATTAAGAACTAAAATTTTCGGCGGAAAATGTTTCGGCGGAAAAACTTTCGGACACAATTTTTTATTTCAGTGGAAAAATTTTCGGACAAGACTTATGAAGTCAGAAAATGTATAGGTAAGTTTTTTGAACGAATTTTAACCAAATTTCAAAAGTAATGATTACGGAAAATGACACAAAAAGAAGGCTAAAAGCATTTATAGTGTCATATATTCAATCAAGATCTAAAAAGGGATCTTCAGGATCCAACTTTATAGATAGAGCCTCAGTCAAATGTGAAAATAACGAAAATAATAACTTCAAAAACTGCATTTTTATTGATTTTCTGATTACCCTATATATAATTTCTATGCACTGGTCCTTTTTAAAAAAGAATTAGAAAAACCAAAATTTTCGGACAAAAAAACTTTCGGCAGACACAAATTTCCGTCCGAAAATTTTCGTTTCTAATGTAAGTCCACGTTATTTCATGAATTAAGAAGAAGGTGAGTTTGAAATAACACAAATTAAACATGTTTCCACTGTGGACTAACATGAAGTGAGAAATTATGTTCAAAAAGTAATTCGTGTTTTTCCACGTTAATCACCAGTGGAAACTAAGCTTTACTTGTTGAGCTAAGTAAACCAATCGCTGGTTCAGACGAAGATTCAGATGAAATTCAGATCTTTCAGCCCCCAAAAAAGCGGCGGAAAAAAAGCAATCAGGGAATCAATGATTTCGATGTCAGTCTCTGAGATGGTAGAGGTTTTTCTAAACTGGCTAAACGAATCAAAGTTGTATATGAGTATGATTTTGAAATTAATCTGGTTAAACTCTGTTTCATTGAGATGGATATTCGACAAATCAAGTAAAGTAGAACGTAAAAGTTAAATGACAATAAAAACGACAAGATTCATCGTTACATTCTGTATTCAAAGCTACCATTTTCAATGTACAGTCGTATAAATTTCAACAATTTTATATAGAATCAAGTAATAAAATAAAATAAGTTCTTTTTTGACCAAATATGATGAAAGCACGAATAGATTCAATGATCAGAACCAGCATACGCCCGTGGGCAGTATAAGGCGTCGTGGTACGTTAAATTGGTCTGTGACAATCGGGACCACTTGAAGAATCTCTGGGGAAGACCACAGCTTCAACTTGTGTCACAAACGCCAGAAGCACTATAATAAAGGAAAACATCGAAGAAAATAAAGATGATTCCAATGATGGTGAGAACGAAATTTATGAATTAAGGCCGGTGTAGCAGTTAATAAGTACTCCCCGAAAAAAAGTACTCCCCAGTACTTATTTCCCGGAAAATAAATACTCCCCAGTACTTATTTCCTGGGAAATAAGTACTCCTTCTGGGAAATAAGTACTCCTTCTGGGAAATAAGTACTCCCCTAAGTTTATTTAGGGGAGTACTTATTTCCTAGGAAAAAGGTACTCCGCAGAAGAAGACTCTCCATTGCACTTCGTATCAATAGAATTTTTTGACGAAATTCGAATGATTTTGTTATTTTTATAAGTTCCTCTTGACCTCATGGTATATTGATCAACATGGCGAGAAACAAGCACGTCGATTTAAATGATGTTGACAATTATATAAGAAATGGGAAGTATCCCAATGAAGCGAAAGAGAAAGGGAGAAAATGTAATTTCAGAAAATCTTGTAAATATTTCACAATCGTCGATGGTCATTTGACCTTCAAAAATACACGAAGGATGATCTTTGAAAACGACCGAAAACAAACCATTATCCACGATGTTCACGAGGGACTCAACGAAGCAGTTGAATCAATTGCATTGAGTGGCCATAGGGGACGCGACTCGACCTACCAAAAAGTATCTCAGAGATTTTATTGGCATGGTATGGTCGACGATGTTAAGAGCTATATTAAAACATGTCAAAAGTGCCAACAGCATGGGAAGCTTATCAAGAAAATATCTCCAGAACTTTAAAGCACCCCAACCGAAGCAAATGTCATGCAACAAGTTGGAGTTGATCTGCCCGAGGTGAATGGTTACAAACACTTGATAGTTTTAATAGACTACTTTTCAAAGTGGTCCGAAGCCAAACCAGTGAAAGATAAAAACGCGCCAACTGTTGCGAGGTTCCTGTACGAAATTATATGTCGTCATGGTTGTTTTAAGACACAGATTAACGACCAAGGTAGAGAGTTCGTCAATCAAGTTTCGGACGCCTTACTTGAACTGACAGGAACAGATCAAAGGGTGACTTCTGCGTACCACCCACAGTCGAATGGGTTGTGTGAACGGCAGAATCGAACAATTAAAGATTCATTGGACGAAATGGCCGGACGTTATTGATGGGGTTCTCTTCGCCCACCGCGCAAGCATTCACTTTTCTACCAAGTTTTCACCCTTCTATTTGATGTATAACCGTCATCCTACTTTACCGATTGATGTAAAGTATGACCTAATCAAGGAACCTATCGAAGGTGGTGACGGTAATGATCGTTATGACTTTGAAACGTTTAGAGAAGTATTAGCCTCCAGCTCTAAGTTACGTGAAGCAACGCACGATGTAGCAAGTAAAAACATGAAGAAGGCCCAACAGAAACAGCAGAAAGACTACAACAAACGTCACAGCAAACCAGAATCGACCGTGCCCATTGGTTCAAAGGTACTTCTTCAAAACTTAAAGCGACAGGACAGAAAAGGTGGGAAATTTAATTGCTTGGTCCATATACGTTAAAATCAATCTCGAAACGTGGCTTGTGTGAGCTTACCAATTCAAAAGGAGTAATCTTGAAAAAAAAGTACAATGTTTCCCTGATTAAACCATTTCATGCCAACGAAAGTCAAGAGTTTGCAGATGAAGGTCCCGCCACGACCACCGAAGAACCTGCATCACAACCAACAGCAACCGCTGAACATCCTGCCGAGCATCCTGCATCTCAACCAACAACGACCGCCGAACGTCCCGCATCATAACCAACAGCGACCGCCGATCATCCCGCATCCCATACCGCAACAACCGCCGAAGACCTTGTATCACGACCCAAAAAAAGCGTACAATTTCCGCAAAAAGCACATAAAAATTATTTTGACCTTCTCCCTACTGAGATAGTCCTCATGATTTTAGAACTATCAATAAAGAATGATGTCGCTGCTTATAAGTCCATTGCAAATACTTTTTCGAGATTCCGAGCAATCATCCAACCAAAAAAGAGTAGCGTCTTGCCATTGGTGTACCTGGACTTCTACAATAATGTTTTGGAAAGGTTGCCGGTTTATCAAAACAAAGTGAAAGTAAGTGTAATTTCTCAAAAATAAAAAAAGAAGAAAAAAATCATGTTGGATGATGTTGGATGAAGTTTGATCTCGGTCAAACTTTTCATCCAACATATTCAGCTTTATCCAACACAATTTTCATGAATTTTCATGTTGGATGCATTTGAGTCAACACATTTTCGAACGTTTTTTGACAATCGAATGTTTTCTTTTTCAATGTAATGCTTGTAAATAAATAAATCGAGAGTGCGTGTGCAAAAAATCATTTGTGAATAGCGAGAAGGAGCAGAAAAAGTCAGGATGGCACAGCTATGGCCAGTGATTCAGAAGACGATACCTACCAACCAGGTGAAACATTTGAAAAACAAAGAAAGGAAAAGGATGCTGAAAAGAATGAATCGACCGAAAACAAGGCTGAAAAAAAGAAAGGGAAAAAGCAAGAAAAAGACTCTAAAACAAAGGCGTCAAAAGATTGGATTGATGCTGATATAACCCTACTGATTGGTATGTTAGAAGGAAGTCCGTGTTTATGGGACCTACAACACCCTGATTATCAAAAACGAGACATGAAAGAAATACCTTAAGGGAATTAATTTTCGCTGGAATTAATTTTCGCGGTTTTCGCGGATTTTGGCCATTTCCGCGAAAATAAAATCCCGCGAAAAGTCTGGGAATGCCTGATCCGCGAAAATAAGTTCCCGCGAAGTACGTAGAAAACTTCCAACCGCGAAAATAAATTCCCGCGAAATTTGTAAAAAAAATCAAAATCCTTAATTTTTTAAATTTTGCCAAATTTTTAAAATACACAAAAATATGAGACAAAATGTGTTTTTTATGTTCAAACTATCTTTAAGTGATACATGCTACGTATAAAATATACAATAATCAATCAATAGCTATTGTCTTCTTATCCATGTTTTTCTCATTTTGCTTGAAAAATAACTGTCTTATGTCTCTATTTTTTGGTACTTGATTTGACCGCGGATTTGATGATGGTGTATTCTTTTTAGTCTTCTGCTTCTTTCTTTTTGGTTCTATTGGTTCGACGATCTCGGTTTCAATGTCATCTTTTGTCAAAAAACATCCAATAATAATTTGGTTTTTCGGTTCGCAATACAATCTTTGAACGATTTCTTTGTAACGATCAAGAACCATATGATTCCAAGATAAAAAACCTTATAAAATTCATAAATTTTCCTCGATTTCCTTATTTAGAAATGTATACCTAAACTTCGTATTCCCAGTGTTCGATTAAATAGAAGTTTTAAAGTGAAAAAGACGTATTCCCTGATTTTACATATCCGCGAAATTCTTTTAAAAGCTTCAACCGCGAAAATTAATTCCCGCGGAATTTTTCAAACTCTTTCAACTGCGAAAATTAATTCCCGAGAAATTTCCTTTGCTGAGAGATCCGCGAAAATTAATTCCCTTTTTTTCCGCGAAATTTAAGGAAGGGTCGTGGAAACGATAGCTGCCTCAATAAAAACAAAGATAAACGGTTTGAGGGCACAATTGGGACGAGAAATGAACAAAGAAAAGACTACCAAGAGCGGGCAGAGTACTGACGAATTATACATT
This sequence comes from Hydractinia echinata, assembly GCA_030067915.1. Lineage (NCBI taxonomy): Eukaryota > Metazoa > Cnidaria > Hydrozoa > Anthoathecata > Hydractiniidae > Hydractinia > Hydractinia echinata. Next base: position 2,382,495 of record JASGCC010000031.1, read on the forward strand.
AGTAACTGGGTTCATTACGATAAACTGTCGTTTTTAGTCCTATTTATCAGGGCTGCAAAAAGTAGGGATACTTTGAAGCGAATAATCTACAAGAGATGGATCAACAGAGAAAGAGGTGGAAACTACACCGATACCCAAGAAAAAGTCAAAAATTGCCGGAAAAAAGTTTGATTTGCTTTCCAAATGTACAGAAGCCATAACATCAAAGCAGCTGCCTCAACCCCAACACCAAAGAATGACGCGATAGCTCCGAAGATTTCTAACTTTGCATTGTATGTTGACAAGAAACTGTCGAGTTTTTATAAACGCAATAAAAGTCTGCAATTTCTCCATTTTCCAGGATAATATCAGCAAATAAAGGTGGTCGATAAACCTTGGATGATTTAGGGCTTTTGATTAACATGTTGTGGAGTGTGAGTGCCGTAAGGATTACATCTTCTACATATCTCCAACGATTTGCCAAAATCCCAAACAAATTTTCTGAAATTCTGCGAGCCCCTAAGTCTGTAGTTGTAAACTCGCCTTTCTTCGCTTAAGCCCTGTTGAGGAAAAGGTTTCATCATATATTTCTTGAGAGCGAAAGCGTCATCCCCGAGAAACACATAGGGAGCGCTTTCACCATTCCAAAGCTTTGCGTCAGCCGTGAGCTCAACTGTTCCATTCTGAATTCCTTGAAGAAGGGCGGTTCTATTCTAGATTCCAGAATCGTTGACTCTCCCGTTTGAACCAACATCGGCATATAAACATTCGTACAACGGACCTGCGATAGCCATTAAAATTATAGAGTGTGTATGTTTATAGTTGTAATATATTCATCCGCCATTGTTTGGCTTTGGATTCTTAACATGTTTCCCGTCAATCGCACCAAGAGCGTGTGGGAAATTTTTCCGCAACCTCAAGCCATTGCGCTTTTGTTGCGGGGACTTTGATAAAATCAGCTGTCAGACGTTGAAGCACAGCTTTACAGCAACCTTTCACGATGTAAGACACTGCATTTATTGAAATGCGGTACTGGAAGCTTGGTGATTTGAATGACTCACCAGTGGCCAAATAGCGGAGGGTTAAGGCCAGTCGTTCGTCTGCCTCAATCGGTCTAGTTCCACCAACTCTTTCCTTTGTCTGTCTTCTATCATCAGTTCTTGGATAATATTTGTAAAATATCCTCTTCCTTTTCTTCTTTTCAGCCAGTTTCGTGTTTTTCCCCTGATCGGTTTTTCATCATCGGAATCCAATAACTCGTTTAAAATCATGATAGCTGCAAGGTCCTCCATGGTGAAGTCAAATGAATGAACACGTCATGTTGGATGAAACGTGTTGAATGAAGCAACTCAAATGCAAATTTTCGAAATTCGAACAAATTTTCATTCAACATTCGAACCAAAATGTTGAATGAAATGTTGGATGCATTTGAGCCGGCCTTTAGTTGTTGAAAATCCTGATGATTTAGCTCAAAGTAATCACGACCCCCCAAAAAAATTACAGCCAAGTTTACTGACAACAAACATAAAATGAATAACCTGTTACCAGCATGACCATATTTTTCTAAACACAGCAAGAGAAAGATTAGTTCGGAAGCAAAATTAGACAAATAACTTGACACAAGATACAACAGAAATTCCAACAGAGCAGTTAGACAAATATCAGAGTCGATCACGAGCGTGGACAAATCAATTGGCGATGGTTTAGCATTGCTTGCCCAAGCTGTTGGAGGTTCTCAGCACAATAGCCACCCACAGTACTTCAATCAACAACCAGTGCTTTATAATACACAGTATGGCACAAGTTTTGAAACACCATTGAGAAATAACTTTGCACAAACCTTGCCGAACGCTCTCTCAAGGAAGGATCCCTTGCAAGTTATGGCTCTCAAGCTTCCAACAGCACTAAAAGTTCAAATGCAAAAGTCGATAAAATATATAGACAGTGGTAAAATATTTATAAATGCGAAACAAACGTTACATAAACTTATTAAAATGATTTGCTAATGTGTCTCTAACCTAGGCCCCTGTAGTTGTTGTGTAAGAGGTGATTGTTGATTGTGAAAACAGCGCTCACTTTTAACATAAATTGTTCTACCACGATTGAGTAAACAAACGCCCAACTTTGTTCCCATAGCATTTTGCTTTTTAAATGAATTTCATAGCGGCAAAAAGATTGTTGGCCACTTCGTAATAATGGCTCAGGGGCCACAAGACCCTAGGGACGACGTCTACAAAAGCCTTCTGCTTTTAGTTGTGCAGCGCAAAACAAGCAAGTACAACATGCGGAATATATTTTTTAGGACGATTCAAAATCATCTACCTTGCTTGTAATCTTCCCAGCGCAGTTACGAGCAGAACGTAGCATTTAGTTGAATATAACCTGTTAGATTGATTTAAAATGATCAAACTCTTTCATCACAAAGGTAGAAGAGGGTATGTGGCTAAGGACTACCAATGGCAGCTGTGGAACGGGTTCACCTTTAATTGTGAGATTGTTGTGAAATAGTTTAAAGCTACCAGTCAAATAGTTCTTCCAAAAACAGCGCAATTTGCGAAGACCCTTGCATCATGGACGCTTCCAGACCATTAAATATCAACATCTGTGAACAACACATAAGCATCACATATTGCGACAATACATCCAATAACACATGTAGCAAAAAGAAATCAAGTGCGGTTTCCGATGGTTGCTTGATGGGAATATGGGTTCTATTTACACGACCAATCACTTCCAATCCAAATCGCTTCAAAGAATCAGAAGATAGTTTCTTAACCTAATTTTTTTCTGCTAGGCATTTTATAAACATGGGAGCAATATCTTTAGCTAAAATGCCACACCTTCTTCATGAATTATCACACTAGTAACCAACCTCGTCATCAGGGTTTTCGCTGTTATCATCTTTATCAACAAGGCAAAATGCCCTGGGAACGAGGTTGACTAGTAGCTAGTACTTTTTACGATATGTATCCGCTGTCATTAGAAAGAGATCCTTGATCTTTTAAATAATATAAATTATTGTAATTCGGTTTTCAAGCGAAACAACATCTTTACGAACTTGTGAAGATTTCTTTTTTTTGGCGTAGGGTTTTATTAATTGCACTAGTTCCATAAAATTTAGATATTCTAAAGTTTTTTGGAAAGCCCCTGTTTTCCATTCATATCGCCGACGTACAAATTGTGTTTAATTGTTTCACCCAGCATTTTCTTTTGTTTCTGGCACATTTTAAATCAAAAGAAAACCAATACTTTCTCATTGATAAAAATAATAAGTATATATAATTCTAACAACGTTGAATAAAATATGAGAATTCAAGGCAGACAAAAGTACAAGATAGCTTTTGTATTAAGTCCTGTGTTGGGGGGGGGGGGGGCAGATTACCCATCCCCCTTCCTTTTTTTCTAATAACTCCTCATTGCTCGGCTGTATGGTTATGATACTTCCTGAGTTTTAATGTTTATCTATAAGACACCTGCATGCCAAATTTTTAGGTCTCATATCTGTCAGAGCCGTGAATATTGGCTATTAATCGAAAGTACCCCTAAAAATATCTATGAAATCCTTATAATCGGGAAACTTTAATAAATTTCGTTACGATTATAATTAGAAGTTGAAACTTACAACACAACTTTACTTCATAAAGGGAGATCATTCTGGTAATTTTAGACACGTGATTAATCCAATTTTCCGATTTTTTGCATTTTAGCCGAAAATCGGGGAAACTCGGCTTGTCAGAAAATTTTATGGGTTTTTTTTACGTAAGTACCTATGTAAAAATCGGAAAAATGTTAAATATCTTTTATTTAACTATCAAAAACTTCAAACAGAATGTGGTTCATGACTTACTGTAAGTGTATTGAGGGGGAGGAATTCTCCCCTCCCCCTCTAGCGGCCATAATATGTTCGGAAAACCCTGGACCGAATAGGGTTAAGGTCATGATGAATATCCTAGCTAAATTTCAGCACATAGTAACGCCGGTGTGAGATAAATACCACTTCCCGGCAGCGGAAACCTTACGTGTGAACAAAAAAATTCACGCCGGCGCGAATTTTCATGTCGGTGTGAGTTTTACTTAGGATATGTGTAGACGACCGCTTTTAAGCAAAAAAAGTGGGTAGGCTAAAGCCATCCTCCTCCAGGCCCCAGGATCCTCCAGGCCTGATGAACGTAAAAATTGTTGAGCAACTATTGGGATATTTTGTTCACTTGTCGATGTTCATGTTCAGAGTGGACTTATGACTTAGGACTTAGGCTACTTGGTGAAGTCCAAACTTATAAAATGTGCTAATTGTTACTGATGTCAGCATCGCCATTTTTCACGAATTTCGCAGCCTTCGTAGACCCCAACGTAGATTATTTCGGTGTGCAGGCGTGCTAGAGAATGTGACTAGCAACCTTTCAACGCTGTCTGCCTGGCTTACATGTGTGCAAAAGTTGCGACTTTGCAGCCTGCCGGCTGCAGAGCATTGACTATTTGACAGTTTTGTCCATATTTGAAAAAGTGAGAAAACACTGCCTTTGTATTCTGTAATTATAAAGTTTGGGGTGTAATATATCATGGTTGACAGTGTCAAAGGCTATCGTTGTGTACGGGTTATCGTTGTGTATAAGTTATCGCTGTGTACATGTTATCGTTGTGTACATGTTATCGTTGTGTACAAGTTATCGTTGAAACGGCGCATATGTTATTTACTCATTCCAACACTTTTTTGAAAGCATTTTTTTTTATAAAGAATATCAGTATCCAATAAATATAGTCTATTATACACAATTCTTTCTAAAAGTTCTTAAAATATGGAAGGAGAGAAATAGGTCTGTAGTTAGTTACATTAGAATCATCACCGGCCAAATAGGCGTAATTCGAGCTATTTTAATTTGATCAGGAACATTTCCAAACAGATTAAAACTATGTAAAAGCGGTTTGGCAATAATAAGGAAAATGTTTTTACTACATTTGAATTTATATCATCCACACCTGCACTTTTTAGATTTCAGATTAGTTTTATCCCTAGTTTTTTGTAGGACACAAAGTAAGAATTGAATAAGGCTCTACCCGGTTTTTTCAGCTGAATTAGGTCCAACGTTGACAAAGAAGTCATTGAAAGTTTCAGCAATTTTCTTTTTATTATATAATTTTGTAATTTTTTGAGAAAGGGTGTTGTGTTTAACTTTACAGCGGTCTAAAACTCATTTTATGACATCGCATTTTTTTTTAGCATTCCTATTGGCTAAAAATAACTTGTTTTCATAGTGTCTTTTTCTTGGATTTATTTTTAATTATCTCCCAAATATTCGTCGACCTGTGAGACAGTCAACAAATTTGTAATTTGAACTTGTACACAAAGCATAAGAAAAGGCTTCAACGGCTAAGAACATTTTTGTAACATTAACCATTATTTGCCTATTAATGGTTGTCTCGATTTTTTTTAAAAAAAATAGGCTTCGAAGCGGTGAACTAGGAACTTTGATTTATGAAATACTTAGAGGACTTAAGAAGAAAGGTTAAAAGGAATAAAATAAACCTTTCCAACAGATTTAATTCCACTATACTTAGTATATATTTACGTGTTGCTAAAGTTTTATGAATAAAATCAGTTTTACTAAAATATTTAAAAATAGCATAAATCTTTCTGATTGTTTTCTTGCTTCTTGGCTCTGCTAATTTAGATACAACCACTGTGCCTTTCTTCATCTTTACCTAACTTGCTTAATCCTCTTCCTTCTTACCATTTGTAGATAGCCATTAACAAATGACCTAGCTCGTATATCAATCCATTCGGCTATTGCTTGATTCTTTGAAATAGCTTTAAGAATTCATTGTTCATTCTACGAGTAAGATTTTCCTAGTAACTACGTACTAAATTGCTTTTTTTATTTCTTTTAGAAAGCAGTTTATTTTCACTACCTATATATCTCTGAATTAGTTTAATTTTGAAAACAAGTCTAACTGCATTTCCAAATCGTCGCATAAATGGAAACATATCCTCGTTGACAGTAATGAGTACTCAACGATTTTTAAGTTTTTCTTGTATATCTCCATAAAGTGTTTTCTTGCAGTTGTTTAAAGAAAGCCAGTAATAAGTTTCTTCTTTTAATAAAATTTAATTCTATCTATTATTTATTCAGTCAACTTATCCAAAGGGTGTTCTTACCTTTACAATGTCTTAATCTTCTTATTTTAATTAGAACAAACAGGTTGTTTTACAACCCCTTCTTCTATCTTAATGTTGAAATACCGTTACGGGTTCCCCAGGGTCTCCAATGTTGAGAAATAGGGGGCGGTTTTTTAACACATTCACGATATCGTTATTTCACACGATTGCACTTGTTTCGTTAGTATCACCATTAAGTTTGAGTAAAAAAGACAAAAAAAATCGGCTGTTAATTTTTCACTTTCGTGGCAGAGGCATTAGGAAGGCTTGTGAGCACGTCGTAGATTGATCTTTTTTTGAACAACAGACAATAACTAGTCGTAAACCCTTTGAAAGTGAAATAAAAATTGTTCTATATGATGAAAAGTTTAAATTCCGTTGAGTAAGAGATTGATAAATTGTATTGTTTTGAAGAAATAATCTCGCATAGCTTAAAATAAAGTCAGGAAATGAATGTCTAAACTTTATTTCTGCTGAGCTGTTCACAGTTAGGAAATTAATCCCTGAATACAATAAATACAATCCTCCAATAGCCTACTGAGTTAAGAAAAAAATTGATCAAATAGAACCGTTTTTAACGTCTGTACAAAAAAATATGTTCACGTATCGGGCAGATGTTGTATAGTATTGCTTATATAGCAGTTAAAAATATTGGAAGGTATTGAAGAACAGTGAAATTTATATCTTAATGCTATTTTTCTGCCCCATGTGTTTCCTTCGACGTGTGTGAACGCATGAGGTTATTTCTTCGCCTTTTTTTGCTCCATATCAACACCTGTGCTAACTGGGTTGTGTTTGCTGTGCATGTTGGGAAGTGTTTTAACTAGCATGTCGGAAAATGCCGATTTACTTGAAAACGCGCGGCGGTAATTATTTAACGTAGAAAAAAAATACACGAAAATTTAAAATGGGAGTGATGGGTGAGTTTTAGTCAATAATTAGGCTGATAACCCCCTCCTGAGGTTTGAAAACTTATTTAAAAGAATTATGGAAACAAAGAAGGAAAAATAAATTCCATGTATCACTTTCTACTCTTAGGAAAACAACAAAATTTATTATCGTGTCTTCTTTGTTTAAAAACAAAAGAATAGGACGGGAGCTGGGCGGTACCATATTTGTTTTTTGTTGGTATTGTGTTCGAGGCAAATCCCAACGACGGAGAACAAATAAAAACTCAGTTGGATGGATGCATAATTAAAGGATTTTTTTTCGAAGTTAATTAACTTGAGGTGCTAATAACAACAATAGTTAGCCGTTATGACTAATAGTTATATACGTACAAAGGGGAGCTTTTTTCTCTCCTTTTGTTTTTTTTGTATAGGAACTTGTGAAACTAAAATTTATTAAAATACTTCGACTTTTCATTAAAACAAATATGTTCTAATTTCACCTCAAAAGGTAATATTAAAACTAATATCATTTATTTTTATTAATTATTGATATTTTTAAGAGAGTAAAAATAATAATATTCAGGGGGATATAATTTTGTGAATTTGGTAAAATCAAATTCTGTGTAGCTTTTACACGGAAACTAATGTGACTTTTTTGCCGCTAAAATAATACCATCTCGTTCCTAGGACACATTGGTCGCTTTATTACACTCTTCCCGGAAGATATACCGAGATCGAGGTTGCAAGAATACAACAAGTTGTTCCGATGAAAGTAGGAACACCCAGAAGCACTGTGCCAATTACTAAGTAGGAACTGTATCCTAGCCTTAAGTTTATTAGAACATATCCTAGAATGAAATCATAGGAGATAATGATGTTTTGTGATAACCTCGCTTTTTAAAAGTTTTTTTGTTGGAATTGTATGTTTACAAGACTCTTGCGCTAGTCTTTCACTTTGCGTGAAAAAATCGCTTCACTTTGCCCCGACGTCCAACTCCGTTGATCATGTTTTGTTCTGACTAAAGGAGCTGGAAACGAGATTGGTAAATGAAAGCGCGGGTTTTTGATATTATGTTTTTTATAACTTGCAAATTAAAGAAACAAAACAATCTTAACACTGAGTTCTACCGTTTTAGATTTTTATTTTCCCTCCTAGCCCCCTGGAATTTCAAGCATAAAAAAAAAACATGAAAAGATCTGTCGCAAACATCACTCTTTTGTTAAATGACGTCATAATACCAACGAATTATTTTGCATTTGTTCTTATCTGGGTTACCCATTGAATATTCTAGTTGCATAAGAGAAGGTTGTATTAAAGTTAACAGGAAAGACACTATCTACACAAACCGGAAAATATGAATTTAAAAAATAATATTTGGATTTTTTTCACAGCCACGTTAACATACTGTATTCGAAACTTTGTCTCTACTTTGAATTTTGATAACACGCGAGATATATTGTCATATGCTAATTACCCCTCATGGACGGATACCACAGATGGGCAGGGAACATTAGAGCTTAGATTCAAAACAGATCAACGAAATGGGATTTTATTGGCATGTAGCGACGGAGAAACTAAAAGAAATTCGTTTCATTTGGAATTGAAAGGCGGGAAGTTGTATGTCAGGTTCAAAATGGGAGCGAAAGATTATCTTACTAAGAAAGAAATTGGCATTGGAAGTATGTGGAATGACATGGAGTGGCATCATGTAAAAGTCACACGAAATTTTCGTGACGTAACAGTTAGTATTGATAATATTGAAAAAACATTCACGTCGGAAGGCGCGGCGGATCGGCTTTTTTTGACATCACATGTGCACGTCGGTGGAGATCCTGCTAGGGAATTTGATGGCGAAGGGTAGGTGGTCTGTGTTTTATTAATGACTAGTTTAACGTTGGAAAGTGCCTTCTTCGAAGATTTGCTGTAAAAAACGAAACGAAACAGAACGAAATGACAATTAAACAATAAGACTAGCTAAAATAGCTACAGCCGTTTCAAGGAATCAAAGATTTTCAAGGAGTCAAAAAAACTCAATTTATATAAACGTTCCTATTTTTTATTTGTCCTATTACATACAGGCCGTTCTCTTATCGCGAACTATCCTGATAATCTCCAACCCAGGGCATAAATTAGTTAAATGGCGGAATTTCGAAGATCGTAGACAATCGTAGATCGTAGCAATTAAAAAAGATGTTTCTATCTGAAGGTGGATTTCCACTCAAATGCAAAACGGATCAAAACGAAACAAGAAAAATACTTAAATTTGATTGGCCATCTGCTAATTTTTTCTTTTTTATCTTTTTCGTCCCTGTCCGCAAAAAGGTTGAAATGATTTTAACTTTTAGTTTGGTTCGTTCCAATTTGATTTTGGGTGGAAATTCACCTCAAGTAACACGCACTCCGAACTTGTCAATGTTCACAACGGAATTAGACTTAGAATTTTAGGTTATTTTGTTACATCCAAAATCGTGAACATTATTAATTCTTGTTCACGACGGTGTGCATCAATTTCCGGATTTTTTAAACCCTACCTGACTGTTGAGCGCTTTCCACCTTATTCAGACATTGTAAAAGTGAAGACAGCGCATTCTCGATGTTTTTCACTTGGCCAACACCCCTGCTAAATTAAAGAGTACTTGTAAGTCATGCTGCATGACCATTTAGAGAAATATAAAGAAAACAGGGTTGCAAATTAGTTTTTCTGAAACCTTATGATTACAAGTCGAATGCGCTACCACTACACCATCTCCAGGGTTGCATAAAACAAGTTAGGTAAAACGAGAAAATACCTCAAGTTTGCTGTTTTCTTCTTTTATGACAGTTGGTTTTACTCATAGAAACGACGAACCTAATGTTAAAACACGTCAAACAGATGAAAAATAACTGGATCTTTCTGTACTAGCAATTATCAATTTATCTTTTATTAAACCAATAGAGCCAACAAATCACACGATATTAATTCCTCGCCTGAAAATAGGAAATACTACTTTACTTGTCAAGTTTTTAACTTTTGATGACATTGTAGAAAAATAAAAAAATATTTACTAATATTTTTATTGTCCATTTTGTAGATTCACTGGATGTATAGAAGGTTTGGCTTATCCTTTCGGTCGAGAAAAAGAGTACGCGTTATCTCGAGAGGGTGTGGTCAGCGATATCTGTCTGGACAAATGCTCACAAAACGATCGAGAAAAACTTAAGTGCGAAAATAATGGCCGTTGCGTGAAATATTTCAAAGAAGCTTCATTTAAGTGTGATTGTTCAACAACTGGAGCATCGGGCGCTACTTGCTCAAAAACAGGTTTGACAATTGAAACTTATTTCGCTAGCTTTAATTTCGCCAAAATTTAAATTTTACTTTCGTCAAGCCTTTTCAGGGACTTGACCTGTTTTTTAACAAAAACGCTGGCAAACTTTGAGTTAACTTTTTTCATTTAATATTTTAACACTAAATCCGACCACAATTTTTCACTTTTTTCTGTCTTTTTTAGAACCAGTGCTGTTTCTCAAAAGATCGACTATCATTCCACGCTTTGTTCAATATTTAAGAGTGAATAGAATGAATAAAATCGAGTTACGTTTCCGAACGAATCAAGAATCGGGAATTATTCTACACGTGGGAGATAGTCAACATTTTATCTTTATTGAGCTTGTAAAGGGCGTCATAAAAGTGAAAATATCCCTTGGAACAGGTAATACCTTTATCATATTTAAATCAACAATAAAACCCTTGCGGTCTTAACACTCGTCTCGAATAGTATCTGGAAATCCTAAAATATAAATACAAGGTAGATATTTGCCAGTTTTTCTAAAAATTTGCAAACTTCAGTTTATTTACATTTATTTAATTCTCACATCTCCTCCACGTTCTGACGATCTGCAAAATGTATTTCCAACTGGCGTTAACTTTACATAGGAGCTTATGTACATTGTTTTTAGTAATTTTGGAGTGTTAAAAATCAAATCAAACATGTTAGGGCGGTTTTACTCACCTTCATCAACACTTGCACATTTTTCTCTTTATTATCACTTAGTTTGTCAGAATGTTTTAGGCTGCGATTTTACTAAAATTTACACACAAGCTGTGAAAATATCTATCCTCAACTAAGTTACAAAGTTGAGTTCAGGAATAGGGTTTTTTTCAATAATATGTCGATAACGAGGTAAACAAAATTACCTTTATCATATTAGAATCAAGAGAACGTACGTATATTTGTGGTATATTAACGAAGACAATCTGTTGTTTATAGGACCTCTAACGTTGTCAGCAGGTAATGGAAGACTCCATGATGGAGGGTGGCACTCTGTGTTGTTTAAAAGATACGGACAGCAAGCTTTTGTCAACGTAGATTCTGATAGGTATAAATATTCATACACATTGCAATGGTCCTAAAAGTTGCTTCTCCGTTGAAGCGTTTTCGGTTGCTTAAAGGTTGACGTTCAATATGCTCAATTTCCATTTCATTACATTTAATGTCAATTACATTAAAGATGGCAGAGTATTCTGAATTTTAATTGGTTTATAAAAAATTATCTGTGTGCAAACACGTTGACTCGTATTAACTTCTGAATTTCCAAAGCTGTTAAAATACAGGCGTAGCGGGAAGAAAAAAAAATTTAGTGCGCATGCCCAGACACTAAACGCTACAAAAGAGCGGCCATTGACGCTTTGATGGAAAGCAATCATATATTTCTATAAATTTTTTTGTTAGATATTTTGCTGAGATTCCAAATATTAAAATCAAATATTCCCTAATAATTATGACAAATTAAAATTGGTAAAAAGGTCTCTCCATCAAAAATGTCCATTATTCTTTCTCCTGTTAACGCTTTGGAAATTTCTCCTATATTCAGTAAGTCTCCCCATATTAAGCCCTGCCCCCCTCCCCCTAAGCTGCTACGGCCCTGTTACGCTGTCATAGACTTTTGAATGACTCAACCGTGGATTAAATCCACAAAGCGATCTCTACTACTCTACGTCACAAAGGCGTTGTTTTAAAATCAAATATCTTTCCCAAACTTTTCAGATTTATCGAAGAGAAGTCGTTTCAATATTATCCAACAAAAATTTGCAAGGAAGGAACAGAAAAGGTGAAACTGCTACTTGGTGGACATACTTATACTCGCAATTTAAAGATATCAGAAAGCAAACAAAATTTAGAAGGTTGTTTTCAACAAGTTAAATATTACCAGGTTAGATTTTTATTGAACTGTGGTTACTAAACTCTACCTATAAAAATAGCACTTGGGAAGCTAATGTGCTGGTTTACCTATACCAATATATTTCACATATGCACCGCTGTTCCTATAATTTTGGTTTTTTTGCATTCTTTTTCTACTTATTTCTATGAGTGGGACAATTTCAGACCAGCGTTTCTTATTTAAGTTTATTATTATTTTGCGGAATAGGTACTTAGATGTATTCTACCAAAACAAATACAAAAGTAATTATTGTTCTTAACTTGTTAGGGAAATGCATTGAAAGGAAAACAGATTCATTTTGTAAATGTTTCACTGTTCTGTATTTTAGGGAGATTTTTTTGGAATTGACTTGTTAAAGAAAGCCTTGATGAGGAATATTTACGCGCGATTACAAGGAAACATTTCAACCGGCTGTCCAGTTACAAGAATACCAATATGTATGATTTTATTATCAATTTTGTCGTTAGGGAAGTCTTGTCGTTAAGGACCTTTTCTGCAGACACTGGGGCATTCGCTTTTAGTTTGGTGATTCAAATCTGTGAAAGTGTAAATCTACCTTCTCGGCTTAAGTGGTTGTCTAGTTAAGCAGTTGCAGTGCTTGCACGGAATCTGTACTTCGAATGGGACTTTTGAATACAATACAAGCCCTTAAGCAGGATCCCCATTGATAACATTACTAATAGGAGTTGAAGAGGCTATCCTGGATAAATAGTCGTAAAAAATAAAACAATAGTCCCCAGGCTAGTTTTAGCTGCTACGATAAAAAGTGTTAGGCTTGAATTTAACCAGCTTTACTGTTGCTAAAAAGATTATCTTGACGTTCAGTAAGTTGTTTTCAATGTCACACCATACCCGCCTTTCTTACATCCGCCCTAATATAACGCCTGCTTTGCGTGTATAGTTCCTTTTATTTGTTATCTTTCAATTCCCTTTGGAGAGAAATTATTTCGCCAAATTAAATCCTCTAAATAAAAGCTGATTTGCAAAAATAAATGCACGAGAAAATTTCACACGCAAATTTACAGTCTCAGACAAACAGCTACCATTTTGCGTAGTGTCACAAGCAGTATTGAAATTAAGTTACGTACCACCTTATCTTGAAGATTGACATCGCAAGATATACAATGTCAAATTGTCTCTGTTTATTATATTATATACTAGTAGGCAAAACTACGGAAGCTTATTAGGGCCATGTCTACACATTTTATTGATCAATGTTGTATCTCCAGATCGAAGTTTCCATCTCGAGATCAAAGAACACCTTTCGATCTCGTATATCAAACCTTCCATCTTAGGAAACTTCAACCTTGAGATCGAAGCTTCCATCTTAAGATCGAAGCTTCCATCTTGAGATCGAAGCTTCCATCTGAAGATCGAAGTTTCCTAAGATGGAAGGTTTGATATACGAGATCGAAAGGTGTTCTTTGATCTCGAGATGGAAACTTCGATCTACAAACGCATTTCTTATTTCTGAAAACACAAAAATGAATGGCTTTAAAAATTTGTGTTTAGTCAACTTAAATTCTTGTGTCTTCTTCTTTCTTAAGAAAATGTTTAGCGATATAACAAAACAGATATCAAAGCCCATTCTTGTTGAATTTCAGATTTATCGACTCTTGGAAAACATTACTCAAGTCGATAACTCTTGATATTCAACGAATGTGTACCAATATGCGTTTAATATTGACAGATTGTCACTGAAGATTCATAGATTTTTATGTTTTGTTTGTTGTCCTTTTTGTCATTACTGCTGTAACTGATTTTTAGTTCTATGTTTTATTTAAGACTCGACATCAACTTCGGTCGTTACACATACATCCTCACCTGATGCTACTACAGACTTCACTACGCAAACAGGTGATCACATCGCAGCACAGCAACAGCATAAAACATCAGCAAACAGGTTAAGTCAGAGTACAGTCGCATGGATAACAGGAGGGATTTGTATAGGTTCCATAGCCATGATATTCACACTGGCCTGCGGTTTTCATTTCATCCGAAAACGATATAGTGGGAAATTTCTCGCACGTTCAGATGGAAGGTTTCGAAAATCCGCGTACGGACCAACAACAACTATGCATTCGATTGATGATGATTTTAACATTCATTCGATGAAACGTAACAAGCCGACCACTGTGTGACGAACTGAGAGGCGAGAAATGACATTTTTCCTTGTTTATCAAGGTATCTTGCTTCAAATGCGTATTCTGGTAGAAGTAACTTACAAACAAATAATTTCCAATGGTTCTGTGAGATATTTGATACCGAGTACACATAGGTTGAAGTTTCTTTCTGTATATGTTTCCCTGCATTTATTGACTCAAAAAACATGGACGTTTTTTCAAAAATAGATATTGACATTTTCATAAAATCAAATTTTTTATTTTTCCTACCTTCGATTGTTTGTTGTCATTTTATGGACTTAAGCAAGAATCAAGAATGTGGGGGGAAGTGGATGGTTTGATATTTCAAAAATAATTTTGTTCCATGACGCTCTACTTGTATCAATAGAACACAACCTCGTTCCCAGGGCATTTTGCCTTGTTGATAAAGTTGGGACCCTGGGGACGAGGTTGAATAGGACATGAATTAAAATCCGACACACTTGACGAAGTGAAACTTGATTTGTAAGACTTTCATGCTTTCTTTATTAGATTTAATTTTATCCATACACACACATTGGTGTATGACCACTCGTACAGAAACGTTTATCTACGGCCACACAGAGATATAATATATTATCTTTTTTATGGTCAAGATATACATCTTTCTATGGTCACACACAGATATAACAACTTGCTATGGTCACACACAGATGTAACACCTTTTTATGGTCACACACTGACAGAAAATCCACGGAACACCTTTTTCACTTAATTATAGTCCCACATTATTAGCAATGTAAAAAGCGCAGCTTGCAGTTAGGTTTAAAATATGACGTGGAACGTGAATATTTAAGAAAATACAATAAAAAATATGAGGTATATATGTATTTTGTAACATGATTAAAAAACAAACATCTCTAATTTGATATTTTTTTCACCAACTTTTAAAATAAAGATGGCATTAAAAGTTAAACAACGTTTTGAACTAGGTCAAATGCCAGGTTTCTTATATAGAAGGTATAGGTGTCTGCTCAGTATATTTTAACATATGTATATAACATACGATATTTCCAACATCACCAACGCATTGATACATATGTTACATATATTTTCAAACATCACACCAACACATACATAACATATGATGCTTATATATGCCTACTCATATATGTAGGTATAAATGTCACTTATGAGCATTTCCCGTACGCAGTTCTCACTTTCGTTTTCTCAATTCTTGGAAATTTGGAATAGATTTCGTGCACGTGAACATTATCTGTTTTTAGTGTACAAATTTCGGACACATCGATAGGCGTGAGGATGGGTGTAGCGCAAGTTGCTTCGTATTGCCTTACTACGTTTAGTTCCAATTGAAGAAGGCTTGCTACCTGACTATGACTGTATCCCTCATTGAACGATTCGCAGGTCAATGCTTTTTTAACCCCACTATTTAACAGACAGTTAATTTCAAATTTTTCTTTGTTTGCTTTAACTTTAACGTATTTTAAAACATCCGGTTTTGATGTGTACGGAAGTCCTGTCTCACCTCGACAAGACATCGTATTAGCTTTAAAATCAATAAGAGCCTGGATGTATAGCTCTTGGAAACTTGCCTGGCCAAGCTTACAACGCTTATGAACTGCTTCGTATACAGCTAACTTTTTTCTGTAGCAATCCATGCTGAACTTGATGTTACTAAGTGCGTGAATCAACCTCTTTTGTAGACGGATAGTAGTAGCTGCGTTGGCACGTTTTATACCAACACGAAAGCTTACAATTTCAGCTAAAGCACGTTTTAATTTAGTTGATTGAGTAGATGATTGTCGGGCTATATCTTCAATGCTTCTTAAATTTGTCAGCAAACCGTCACTGCTAATTTGACGTCGAACTGTCGCCCAATTCTAAATATATGTAACGCGAAGAATTATAACATTGCAGGTAGACTTTGTCAATGTTTGGTTTTAGCACTAAGGTAATAGTTTACTTAAAACATGCAATGTTCAGTTCATTCATATTTTCTATGATTCGCACAGAAAAATTGTGAACTGATTGTAGTAGGGTATTCTAAACATCTGCGCATTTGGCAACATAAAATTTAGCTTTTGTTCATATTTTCATTCATTTTTGCCACCAATTATTTTTACAAAAGTTTGCAAACATTGACGCTGCAGTTTTCTTTGTGTCCGCCTTAATTTATGACTTTGTATAGTTGTCCTGATTCGATAAAAGATTTCCGCAATTACCTTTTGTGCGAATTACGTCTTTCTCGAATCAAAGAATTGTATTTTGAGGAAAATAATTTTCGCAAAATAATCAGGTTTTCATTTTTTGCGGAAATTGATTTTTACGGTTGCTATATTCGCAAAAAATTATTTTTACTTTATTAGAGAAACCGCGAAAGGTTTTTTTTTTAAATATTACCCCTAACAACTTTAACTTTTCTCAGCAGCTTTCTTTCTATAAACGTGTAGATGATTTTCGCGAAATAAGTACCCTGAAATATTTTGCATGCATTAAATTTCGCGAGATGGATTAAAAAATAGGAAATTCGCGAAAAAAATCTTCGCGCAAAGATCAGTTATGGTACAACCGTGAATGTATAGAATGAATGACAATTGTTATTTCAGAAGCAAGAACAGACAGAACATCACTTGATTATTATACTAGAAACTATCTACCTTGTTTACTTCTCTTTTGTATTTTTGAAGTTTCCTGTACGCGTCATTGATTTTTACGTGGTCCTTTTTGAGCTTCTTAAGAGAATTTCGTATTTGATTACCGCGCTTGCCACAACCAGCTAAATCTGTAATCCAGCCAACCAACTTGTTAACTGAAAAAATTATCAATTTTCAAATAATATACACGGCCTATCATTGATTTTTACCGAATATTTAAACAAGATAACCACTTCAATGTTGGGAGCACTGTTATCAATGTGGGTCCTGTGTTCTGTACACCGGCATTGCCTACCCAATTTCCCTCACATGGCATTGGTTGACCCGTAGCTGTGGTAAAGGCACTTACTAAACCTGTCTGCGCAGTGGACCGAGTCATGGACCATTTGATTACGAAGCAAACCCCATGACCATTCGACCACGTGCCGTTAATATAGCTCGCTCCGAACTTTTACAGCTTTTATTAGAAATCCAACTTTTTTACTTGAATTTTCGCTCACCGACGACTTTATTCCGTATCAGTTAAAAAATTTAATGGTTTTCTAACCACGAGATTAAAATTTTTATCGTTTGGTTATCGGTTTTGTAACAGAGCCGCCATTCAAATGTTGCTTGTCACGGAGATCGAAATCAACAAAAAAATTTAAAACGCATTGCGCGAAAAGTTTATTGCCGGCGACATTTTAACTACCTTGAACTGGTTTTTTGAATGCAAACAGGTTAGAGTTGAGTGACAACGGAGAAAGAAGTTATCCTATTCCTTTTTGAGTTCCACTGAACGGATCTCCCCTAAAGATAAAAAATTCAATAAACGTCCAGGGCGTTTATTCTAATCATTACGGTAAGTGAAAAAAAAACAATAAATTATAAGAGCTTTAAATAACCGCCCTAGTTGTGCTCTATCTGTTCTTTCTGTTACCCTCTTCTAAATTTGTAAAACAAATGTAAATTTTGACTTAGTTATTTTTGTTTTGTGAATACTTTTGAGGTTTCCTAAATAGTACACCTCGTGTTTGAACTTGCTAAGTTTAAATGATGCTATGATTGCTCGCATGGCTTAAAGCGATACTTTTATGTAGCTTTAAAGGAAAGGCACTGGCTGTTTGAACTTATGAACACGTGCAAATGAACTCCACTTACATCCTTCCATCAGTTTGAACACTCCTCCGTGGAGACTCAGGTAGTTATTATAGAAGGTGAACGCTTTCAAGACACCTCCTAAAATCTTGTTTTGTTTGCCTAATTCTTGCAGGTAGTGAAAACCAAATAGCTTTGACACTCCAAGTTTGGCTTTATTAAGGAAACCACCAACTTTTGTTTCCATAAATTTGGCCACCTAAAAATGGATATAAGAATGAGTTAGAAGCTAAAAGACTCCTTTATTGGCAATATTTTTACTTTTATAGAAAAACACATACTGATGCACAAAATTAACTTAAAAACTGGCATGGAAAAAGTGGACTTTAACAGAACTTAGGCTAACAAAGCAGAAAACATCGCAACGAAAATTCTTACACATTTTTCGTTAGCTCATTAACCTTTTTATAAAGGGGATATAATGATACTTGGAAAACAAAAAAACCGACAATTAAAGGAAAACGTTTTAAAGGCTATCATAATAAATTTTTTTTTTGATTACTTCTTCTGAACATCGTATTGCCGACCTTGCACGGCCTTAGAAATACACAAAAAGGGTCCACAACTTACGGAATCTAATTTGATGAGACGGAACATGTCTGCAGTCATTTTAAGATATCCAGTAGACATACCAAAACCTCCTATTCCGCTGGCATCCAAAAGAGCAGTTTCTGTACCAGTCTTCTTCTTGTCGTACTCTACTTGGAGTTCGTTTATTCCGTAATTTAAAACAGTTTGATTTTTGTGTTCGATAGCTTTCTAAAAAATTGTTTTAGCCGTTTATTAGAATCAATAATAATAAAAAAACGACGACTAGGACAACAATAAAATATAATAAGAACGACGACGACAACAACGAGACGACAATAATAGCAACGACGACAACAACGAGACGACAATAAGAACGACGACGACGACAACAACGAGACGACAATAATAGCAACGACGACAACAACGAGACGACAATAAGAACGACGACGACAACAACGAGACGACAATAAGAACGACGACGACAACAACGAGACGACAATAAGAACGACGACGACAACAACGAGACGACAATAAGAACAACGACGACGACAACGAAACGACAATAAGAACAACGACGACAACGACAACAACGAAACGACGATTAAAAAGACGTCAACATCGGGGCGAATGGCAACCACTATAAAAACAATGACAACACAAATAAGAAAACAACAACGACAACCAAAAAAAACAAAAAACAAAAATAGGAACAAGAAAGACATTAAAAAAGACGAGCAGCAGATCAAACGACAATAGCTAGCCTATAGTACCAACAGTCGTCTCCTCCAGAAATGGTAATTGTTAAAATTTTAATACCACCACACAAAGAGCCGTCACAGTATATAGGCGTTGAAGGGTCCTGCGGACGAAGTTGACCACCACAAACCCAACACCCAACCTTCGCCCCTCCAAAAAAATTAAACATAACAAGAAAAGCTAGCTTGTGTGAGCTAGAGGAAGAGGCTGCCATAGATAGCTACATACCATGCTGCCAAAGCTACAAATGACCAATTTACTTTCTGATAGCTCAATACTATTTTAGTGCATTTGTATTGCACAAATTTAAAATCATTTAAAAATTCGAGCTCAAGACAAGTAATTAGATTACTATTTGTTGACATTTCAAACACTAAGTTTTGTTTGTTTACATATAGCTGCTTTAGGTTTTACTCGAAATATATTTTCCTGTGATGTATTTTGCTGGACGAATCTTTATTTCAAAATGTGTATTTACCTCCGCCCATAATCAACTAACAGCATATCACAACGCACGAAAAATGAGTCCGTTATTTAGCTAAACTATTCCATTCGGGAATTACGAAATACGACAAAAAACAAAATCAATAACGACAATAAGAACGATAACAAAAAACGAAAACGACAATGAGAACGACAACAAAACAGCGAGAACAACCGTTACCTTTAACTCGTTGGAAACATTATTAAATTTCACAATAATTTCTGGATCCAAAATTTCTATTGTTCCGCTGCTGCTCAATGTGATCCGTCGCACATGCGAATAAATTTTCGAATTGTCGTTATTTGCAACCTTTATGTTGGCGAGAATTTTTTTCACTGTTAAAGAAAAATCATAACATGGCGTTTAAAAAAGCTTATTTCATTTGATAAAACATAGTACCTACAGTTACGCCGAAAAAGAAACGACGAGAGAATAATACGCATCAGTTTTACCTCTTATCCAATCCCGATCCATACTTGCGCTTTTTCTTTTAATATCATATTGTCTGTTTTTAAATTCTTTCTCAGACCTGCAAATCCACGGTTTTAAACCGCAACAACCTTTGGCCAATGACGTCACACCTTTCACCAAACCTTTGCCGGCTTTTTCAAGCGTTTTTCCAACGCGTCGGACAATTCGACGTACGGGTGGAATCCTTATTGGTGGAATCAGTCGTCGCCGCCTTCTTCCCCCAAACCATTCTTCTGAGTGATGAATACACACCAGCACCAGTAAAAGAGTCAAAAATTTAATCGGAAAACGCATTTTTCTAAAAAAAGTTGACATGTTTTAAAACAACAGCTACACACACGTTTAAGTTCTACGCAGTCGAAGTTTATGAAGAAAATAGCTAAATTATATACTTAGAGAAACAATTTGTCCATACAACAGCTAACTTCTTCAGTCATTCTTCTTCAACCACCAAAACAGTAAAAAACTTCCTCTTTTGACCATCTGCACTCCATCTTACGTATTTAAATCTTTTTTTAATTTTAAATAATTACATACCGATCAAGGAAAAGGAGTGCAATTATGAATGGAAATAATGACTTTATTGATCAAGTAATTGATATCAATTTGTGTTTGTATTATTTGTTGCTAACGACACATTCCTTCTTACTAACGACAATTAACGATATATAAAATAAACAGGTCATTCTTAGCAAGTCTTCCTGTCTCAAAAATACTACAAAACGGCTTTTAGTTTTCGACTTTAGTGACTTAAAAGTCAAGATGACGGTCACGACCAGGGACATAAACAACATCTTATTAAATATCATATTGAACATATTATTTTGACATAAAAGACAAACTGTTTTAGTTTGCAAGACATGTTTCGTCTTCGACGTCAAGACATCTTTAGTTAATTTAAAACATGTAATTTAAAATATGGTAGCCATAATTTAATCGCTTAAAGCACTTTAGTCAGGGTGCTTACAGCTAAATTCAATGATGAAAATTTTTCACAATAAACGAATCGACGAAAATTTAAAAAGTAAACAAAATATGTATAGAAACTATAGGCTATAAATGAAATGTTTCGTGACATCACGACTATACGGTAAACTCGGACAAGGATTTTTCTATAAAAGTATGAAGATTTTCAAGAAAAATTAATTACATTTAAAAACACTCGCAAATACAGAAAGTAAAAGGGGAGCTATCAAACGGTAAAGCAAACCAAAATTTGTTTAGCTGTCGATGACAAGTGTAGTTGTCGAAACGTAGCCTTGAATAAATCGCTTGTCCATAAATTGATAATCTCTATTATTCAACGTATTTACCATGCTGTTTTCATTCTTTCCAACGATTTTTTAATTTCTGCTCACAGTCATAGTAGCCAGGGATGTGAGGATACGGGGAAAGTTCTAGCAATGCTAGAACTTTCCCCCTACTTGTATATCTAATGACGTCATCTGTAAAAGTGTCCTAGTACCCTCGTATGTGGTTTTAGTGTTTGGGTTTCATAGATGGCCATTTACGTAAAAAGTGCCATTTTTGGTGTTTGAGAGGGTCTGCATGGTGATGTTTATGGTGTTGCAGAGGGTCGGGAAGGGCATATTTTTTTAGCCTGTGCATACCATTGGATTGGTGTTTTTAGATGTTATAATGTCCCTATGCATAACTGTATGCATAGGGACATTATGTCATCAAAGCAACTGAGTGATACCTTGTTTATCTCATAACTTCCCATGGTCTTTACTTCTAATAGTTTTCATAGTATGACATATCTGTTTGTTTTCACAAAATACATTCCTATAGTCTTCATGTCTGATGTTGATTCTAATGATGTTCTTCTTGATGCCTTTAGCAGTTTTACCACATTTGTTGTTATCTTTAATATAGCTGTACATCTTGGACTTCAATCCTACAAATTTAAGTATTGGTACACCTGCTGCTTTATCTTTCATTTTACCTATAATTTTCTTGTTTGATGTGTCATAAAATGGTGATGTTTTAGGGTAGTCACTATTGTCGAACATTTCAATTTCATATGTTAGTGAGTCAGTATCTGTAAACAATAGTTTGGCCATATCATTGTATTTTTTCTTTACGTAATTATTGTGGAATTTATACATTAGTGTTTTAGATAAATCCAATATACACATTCCAACATATGCAGTTCGATTGAGTAATAGCGTCTCTTTGATTTTATGTACGGCTACCAGGTTCTCATTGAATATTTTGGACGATGCAAATATTGGTTTCGATGTTAATTTCAACAACTTAGATTTATTAGTAACTAGTTCCACGTTTTCTGATGTTTTCCATAGTGTTTCCAAATACACTGTTGTTCATCAGTTTAAAGAAGTCCTTTTCGAAAGCGTTTTTAGCATTGGTTCTCTTGTTAGTATTGAAATCGATATATTTCTTCAACCATGGGCTTTGATTGAATTCTAGCACACGATGTACTTTTGTTATTTTTAATCCCAATGATGTGTATAATATTTCTCCTTTTTGCTCAGTGTTGGTACCAATTTATGTACACCACCTATTGCTTCTATATTCCTTTACAATAGTCCGACAGCATATCAAGTGTCACATTGGTTTTTTCTGGTGCTAATGGATAATCATTGTGTAGATCATGCAGTTTTTCAGGATATTCTAGGTCAACTTCCAGTATCTGTCCTTTGACACATTCATCTGTATATTTTGCTAGATTACAATTGTTTATTTCCTTTTCTGTCAGCCACCTAAATCCACCAGTTGATAGATATTGTGACATCCCATAACCATTGTTAGCATCCAGGTACATTATATATTTTGATGGTAGCTCTTTATTGTAGTCTTTCATGTATTTGTTGTTGGCTTTCGCATATCTGCTTGCTATATATGATACACCACCCCTTAGTCCTATAAATAAACTGAAACATGTCCACATCTGTCATCAATTCAAGTTCAACATTAGTCATTTTCAACATAGAATCCCAAGATAGTCCAGGAGATGTATAATAATGACATGGATCAAGTTTGTAATATTGTAAACATGTGCTTCTGAAGTTTTCAAATACGTCGGCTAATATCAATACATCGGACTTTAGGTATAGATCATGATACTCACCCATGGTCCATAAATCAAATTCATCCCACACTTTTTTAGCATGTTCATATTGTTCATCAGTGATATGTTCATCATTTAATAGACTGTAGAAATCTTTTTTATCTGGTAGTTATTTATGATCGAATCGGTTGAAGCAATCCATGAAGTCATAAGGATATACACCCTTTTTAATCATTAGATCAAACCTGTTACTATTTCCGAATTCTTCTTTTGTGTATTTGGAAGGACTCTTCTGATAGGTTATCTGCTAATTTCTCCAAACTTGAACTCATGAACTGGAAACTATCGATAAATGTAAGATTATTACCCAATATGAATGCCATGTACTTTTCCATATTGTTTGGAATCACGTTAATGTCCATTTCCCTTTGTTCTCCATTTTTGTTTTTATAAGAGTGCTTTTTCACAATTTTACCAATCTGTTGCATAATAAAATGGCTATCATATCCTCTCAAATTATGGAAGATTACTGGTATCTTATGGTTAAGATTACAACCCTTGTGTGCTGATCCTCTATATTTACCTGTTGCATGGCAGTGATCTCTTACCCTAATATCTGTATCTATATATTTTTTACCACATATATGGCAACTATCTGCTTGTTTGAAATTGATCCTATCTGCTTTTGTCATTACCATGTCCTCAGTGAAATGTTTGTTTTTAATGTTTTTGCAATATCTGACTTTCTTTAGCATCTCTTCCATAAATTTGTATACAGCGTCTGGACCTCTATATATTTTAGTTGGTTTGCTATATTTGTCATCATATCTACACACTACCTTATAACCATATCCACAATCTGTATGCTTTTGGTATGCTTCAGTGTATGATTTCCTATTTTGTGGTGTACATCCATGGATCTTCTCTGTAATGGCTTCAAAATCTGCATATATTACAAATGGTGCTTCTAATTGTTTATGATAGTTGGTGAACTTTAGTATGTTATCACCCTTTTCTGGCATTCTTATGGCTTGTTTACCATTTATAACAATACAGTTTTCCGTATGTTTGGCTAATATGTCATTTGCAGAGAAGCATTGCAGAAGTGTTTTTTATTTGAGTGTTTCGTTTGATTGTACATGAAGCTGTTGAAATCATTAATTAGTACATAATGTTTGTTTTCATCCTTTGTTATCAATAGTAGGGACATGCTGTTTTCATATTTTTCTTTTGATACATATATTGGATATGGTTGTTTATCTTCATAGCCAAATATATTTATTCTGATATTGTTTTGTTTTTCAATCTTATTATACTGTTTGATGTTTACTGGAAATTCAATATCCTCATAGTTTAATCATGTATATATTCTTTGTCACATCTTTTTATTCTTTCAGGCTGTATCTTCTGTGGGTTTAAGTGTCTGATATGGCACCATCTAAAGCATTTATTATCTGTATTCTTCATATTGATTAGTCCTTTTGAACTATTTCTTAATTCTTTCGGTAGTTCTATGTAACTGGAACCATTTAGTGGATTATATTTGGTTAAATTAAAATAGTGTGCATCTACTGATTCAATAGTCCATCCAAATCCTTCAGAAATCCATTTGTTGATATTGTTTATTATTTGTTGGGATGATAGTTTACAACATCATTAACCTCATTTGTATTAGTTATTGTTGACACCTTATTACTGAAGTATGCTGTTTTATAGATCATTCTATCATCCGCTCCAAGTGGTTTGGCAATTGATATTTTCAATGTTTCCACATATTTGAAACCTGTTAATTTAACCAAATCTCTGTTTAGAACACCTGCTATATTATTTCTTGTGGATGTTAGTTGTTTTAGTGGATCCATTGTGTTTATTATTCTTGTTTCAAACGACTTAGTGGTATCCTTCAATGTTTTATCCAGTTGTACTATAGGTGTTGGAACTGGTTTTCTTGCTTCCCTTCTGGGTGGTGAAATAGGTTTTTCTTTATTGACCATCCTAGGTACTTGGATAGGTTTTAGCTTTTTATATGCTGGTCCATTTATCTTGATCCATCTGTTAGTTTTTGGACTTCGGATATAACCAGGTTTATCATTTATGGCTTTCTTACCGACTATCAAATTGATTAGTTCGGATTTATGTAGTTTTTGGAGATCTCTCTCATTCATTACTATATTACTGAATTACTGTATTTCATTACTGAAAGACTTAAGCATAACGAGTAAACGAATTTGAGTGTTTCGTTTGATTAGTAATTAGTACATAATGTTTGTTTTCATCCTTTGTTATCAATAGTAGGGACATGCTGTTTTCATATTTTTCTTTTGATACATATATTGGATATGGTTGTTTATCTTCATAGCCAAATATATTTATTCTGATATTGTTTTGTTTTTCAATCTTATTATACTGTTTGATGTTTACTGGAAATTCAATATCCTCATAGTTTAATCATGTATATATTCTTTGTCACATCTTTTTATTCTTTCAGGATGTATCTTCTGTGGGTTTAAGTGTCTGATATGGCACCATCTAAAGCATTCATTATCTGTATTCTTCATATTGATTAGTCCTTTTGAACTATTTCTTAATTCTTTCGGTAGTTCTATGTAACTGGAACCATTTAGTGGATTAAATTTGGTTAAATTAAAATAGTGCATCTACTGATCCAATAGTCCATCCAGACCCCTCAGAAATCCATTGGTTAATACCATTTATTATTTGTTGGGATGATAGATTTACAACATCATTAATCTTATTTGTGTTAGTTATTGTAGACACCTTATTACTGAAGTATGCTGTTTTATAGATCATTCTATCACCCGCTCCAAGTGGTTTGCCAAACGATATTTTTAATGTTTCCACATATTTGAAGCCTGTTAACTTAACCAATTCTCTGTTTAGAACACATACTATATTATTTCTTGTGGATGTTAGTTGTTTTAGTGGATCCACAGTGATAACTATTTTTGTTTCAAACGACTTAGTGGTATCCTTCAATGTTTTATCCAGTTGTACTATAGGTGTTGGAACTGGTTTTCTTACTTCCCTTCTGGGTGGTGAAATAGGTTTTTCTTTATTGACCATCCTAGGTACTTGGATAGGTTTTAGCTTTTTATATGCTGGTCCATTTATCTTGATCCATCTGTTAGTTTTTGGACTTCGGATATAACCAGGTTTATCATTTATGGCTTTCTTACCGACTATCAAATTGATTAGTTCGGATTTATCTAGTTTTTGGAGATCTCTCTCATTCATTACTATATTAGGTTTAGAAATTATTTGATTCATTATATGATCATATATATTGGTATTGGTATTATATATATTGGTGTTTTCTTAAATCCCCCATTTATGATGACAATTTAATTAAATTTAACCATATATTTCGTACATTCGTCTTTTTAATATTCTTTACTCTTTTGATGTTGACTTTACACATTCCACAATACTAATCCATTATAATAATAATAAAGTGATATCTCTAAGTGGTGTATTTTATTTCAAATTACTGAAATATGATACTTTATAATAACAACTAATAACGCTGTTTATAAATGATATTACAGTAATCCATATTATCATTCATTAATACTATATTTATTTTTTTCCATCATGCGTTTAATATTATATATCTTGCGTTCAATATTATATATCTCGCGTTTAATATTATATATCTCGCGTTCAATATTATATATCTCGCGTTCAATATTATATATCTCGCGTTCAGTATTATATATCTCGCGTTCAATATTATATATCTCGTGTTCAATATTATATATCTCGCGTTCAATATTATATATCTCGCGTTCAATATTATATATCTCGCGTATATACGATATACACCCTTTTTAATCATTAGATCAAACCTGTTACTATTTCCGAATTCTTCTTTTGTGTATTTGGAAGGACTCTTCTGATAGGTTATCTGCTAATTTCTCCAAACTTGAACTCATGAACTGGAAACTATCGATAAATGTACGATTATTACCCAATATGAATGCCATGTACTTTTCCATATTGTTTGGAATCACGTTAATGTCCATTTCCCTTTGTTCTCCATTTTTGTTTTTATAAGAGTGCTTTTTCACAATTTTACCAATCTGTTGCATAATAAAATGGCTATCATATCCTCTCAAATTATGGAAGATTACTGGTATCTTGTCTGTTATTCTATGGTTAAGATTACAACCCTTGTGTGCTGATCCTCTATATTTACCTGTTGCATGGCAGTGATCTCTTACCTTAATATCTGTATCTATATATTTTTTACCACATATATGGCAACTATCTGCTTGTTTGAAATTGATCCTATCTGGTTTTGTCATTACCATGTCCTCAGTGAAATGTTTGTTTTTAATGTTTTTGCAATATCTGACTTTCTTTAGCATCTCTTCCATAAATTTGTATACAGCGTCTGGACCTCTATATATTTTAGTTGGTTTGCTATATTTTTCATCATATCTACACACTACCTTATAACCATATCCACAATCTGTATGCTTTTGGTATGCTTCAGTGTATGATTTCTTATTTTGTGGTCTACAACCATGGATCTTCTCTGTAAAGACTTCAAAATCTGCATATACAAACACAATTGTTTATGATAGTTGGTAAACTTTAGTGTGTTAACACCCTTTCCTAGCATTCTTATGGATTGTTTACCATTTATAACAATACAGTTTTCCGTATGTATGGCTAATATGTCATTTGTAGAGAAGCATTGTAGGCAATACATGCAGAAGTGTTTTTTATTTGAGTGTTTCGTTTGATTAGTAATTAGTACATAATGTTTGTTTTCATCCTTTGTTATCAATAGTAGGGACATGCTGTTTTCATATTTTTCTTTTGATACATATATTGGATATGGTTGTTTATCTTCATAGCCAAATATATTTATTCTGATATTGTTCTGTTTTTCAATCTTATTATACTGTTTGATGTTTAATGGAAATTCAATATTCTCATAGTTCAATTCATGTATATATTCTTTGTCACATCTTTTTATTCTTTCAGGCTGTATCTTCTGTGGGTTTAAGTGTCTGATATGGCACCATCTAAAACATTTATTATCTGTATTCTTCATATTGATTAGTCCTTTTGAACTATTTCTTAATTCTTTCGGTAGTTCTATGTAACTGGAACCATTTAGTGGATTATATTTGGTTTAATTAAAATAGTGTGCATCTACTGATTCAATAGTCCATCCAAATCCTTCAGAAATCCATTTGTTGATATTGTTTATTATTTGTTGGGATGATAGATTTACAACATCATTAACCTCATTTGTATTAGTTATTGTTGACACCT
Source organism: Hydractinia echinata (assembly GCA_030067915.1). Taxonomy (NCBI): domain Eukaryota; kingdom Metazoa; phylum Cnidaria; class Hydrozoa; order Anthoathecata; family Hydractiniidae; genus Hydractinia; species Hydractinia echinata. The sequence goes on from JASGCC010000031.1 coordinate 2,411,215, forward strand.
TATTACTGAAGTATGCTGTTTTATAGATCATTCTATCATCCGCTCCAAGTGGTTTGGCAATTGATATTTTCAATGTTTCCACATATTTGAAACCTGTTAATTTAACCAAATCTCTGTTTAGAACAACTGCTATATTATTTCTTGTGGATGTTAGTTGTTTTAGTGGATCCATTGTGTTTACTATTCTTGTTTCAAACGACTTAGTGGTATCCTTCAATCCTTTATCCAGTTGTACTATAGGTGTTGGAACTAGTTTTCTTGCTTCCCTTCTGGGTGGTGAAATAGGTTTTTCTTTATTGACCATCCTAGGTACTTGGATAGGTTTTAGCTTTTTATATGCTGGTCCATTTATCTTGATCCATCTGTTAGTTTTTGGACTTCGGATATAACCAGGTTTATCATTTATGGCTTTCTTACCGACTATCAAATTGATTAGTTCGGATTTATCTAGTTTTTGGAGATCTCTCTCATTCATTACTATATTAGGTTTAGAAATTATTTGATTCATTATATGATCATATATATTGGTATTGGTATTATATATGTTGGTGTTTTCTTAAATCCCCCATTTATGATAACAATTTAATTAAATTTAACCATATATTTCGTACATTCGTCTTTTTAATATTCTTTACTCTTTTGATGTTGACTTTACACATTCCACAATACTAATCCATTATAATAATAATAAAGTGATATCTCTAAGTGGTGTACTTCATTTCAAATTACTGAAATATGATACTTTATAATAACAACTAATAACGCTGTTTATAAATGATATTACAGTAATCCATATTATCATTCATTAATACTATATTTATTTTTTTCCATCATGCGTTTAATGTTATATATCTCGCGTTCAATATTATATATCTCGCGTTTAATATTATATATCTCGCGTTCAATATTATATATCTCGCGTTCAATATTATATATCTCGCGTTCAATATTATATATCTCGCGTTTAATATTATATATCTCGCGTTCAATATTATATATCTCGCGTTCAATATTATATATCTCGCGTTTAATATTATATATCTCGCGTTCAATATTATATATCTCGCACTTGGCATTTTCCATCTTAATATTATTCATATATCTATTATATTCTATTTCCTTTTTTCTCGCTCTCAATAGTTTTATAATTTTATCTCTATTTCTCTACGTTAAATATATCATGTGGAAATTTTGTATTACCATATCAGGCGCACCCTGCTGCTATTTATCTGGTTTTTACCTAATGATACTGACATAATTGCTTCAGGGTAATGGTTTCTAATATAATTGACAACCTTAGGAGTGTAGATTATATTCTGATTGAATACTATAGGTCAACATCTTGAATTTCTTTTTTTCATACTTTCCAGTTTTTCTTATTGATGATATAACATCTTTTGTAACCCATCTTTTAAATTCTTTTGCTTTCTCCATCTTTGATCCTATAATAAGGCTATATAATCCTGATTCATTTATGTACATCATATGTCCATTTTTTAGGGTGGGCGTTTTGTCTGGGCAAGATTTGAGGTCATTTAGTGTTGTTTTATCCTCTGGCTCAACATGGGTCTTAATAGCCTTACATGTATCCGTATGTATCCGTATATTCCAATATATTGGTGATGGCTTTGAACCAAGCAGTATCACCATCATTAACAATATCTAATTTAACTTCTTCGTAAATAAAAACTTCTTCCATTACAATATCAATAGATAATGTCTTCTTCTTAAATATGAACTCTTAGATGTAATTTTAGAGAGGGCGTTTTGTATGGGCAAGTTTTGAGGCTATTATATCCAATGACAAATATCACACATCCACACTCACTCCATATTGCCCAATATATGTAGTTTCCATTAATTTGTTTATAATATGGGATCATTTGATAATTCATCACATTGTCTACAATAACTGTAAATACAATAGTTCTCCATTATAATCTACCATTAATTTTTTCACGATTATTATATTTTTTACGAAAACATTTTTCGCATACATGAAAAGGTACTCCATAATAGTAACATGTAAAATCATTAGTACTTCTACAACATTCATAACAATATCCACCCCTGGTTTGTATTTTCTCATGATGATTGATGAAAATTTCCCTAATCTTACTTGTATCCTTATCATATTTTGGCCATTCACATAAATCACATATAATTTTATCATCAATATTTCTTTCCTTATCTTCAGTTATTGAACGACATAATTGACAGTATCCACCAAATATAGCATTACCATCATAAGCAACCACACTTTCATTAAATTTATAACATTTACATTTTTCACATTTTGCTCTACCTATAGAAAAATATACATTATTTCTTATGTTTTCTTGTCTCATACCAGTAAATACCACCACCTATCATAGTCATACTAACAACAATAAATCCTAATTCCCTATATTTCTGTGATTCTGATGGTTTATAGAAGTCTGATAATTTAGGTTCCGGTGGTAGTTTGGTACCAGTAAGCACATTATACCTTTTCATCGCAAGTCCTAAGTCATTAAATCTCTTTTCTGATAAATTCTCCTTTCTTATTTCATTATTTATGTAATCAATTCGTTTTTTTTTCTTTTTTCAGCCCATGCTATTTGAGCCTTTTGCATTTCTTCAACTGCTAGATCATGTCATCTTCTCTCTTCATCACTTCCTCTTAATTCACTAAAAAGGAAACTACTACCTGAGAAAGCAAGCGCATTCACCACAGCAACAATACCCATCATTGCTAATCCAGCCATCTTATATATTATCAGGAATTATTTTTTGTTTCACTAGATAGTCCTTAGTCATATCAGCAGCAGCAACAACAACTACCAATTTAACAGTATCCTCAATATCTAATTTCCCCAATGATGGTGGTGACATTTTAAAAAGTGTTTTTCCTAACATGGTATACCCAACAGCCAATCCAGAAACAAACAGCTCCATGATACAGGCTTTCTTTTATATCTTTAGTGTAATCCATAGTACTTATTATATATTATGGTATAGAAAAAGTTTCACAATTTACTGTTCTTCTGATTGATCTCCCTTATTTTCTTAATGTGTGGTTCTGCCTTCTTGTATAATGTCATTTCATGATTTTATTTCTTCAATACCGCCTGATGTTTAGTTCTTTCAGAAATTAATGCCATTTTCCTTTTATGGGCACTGCCTTCAGTTGATTTGCTTCTTTTTGGCACATTCTATCATACTACCTTTTTTCTTTTTGCCTGTTAATCCACATGTGGTATCGCTCATTATATATTATATGTAGCTGAAAAAGTTATTCCATGTTAAAGATATCTTCATTTATAGGCTTATTGATAACTACATTTGGCTCTTCCATTGACTATGGCGTAGGTGTTTTCTTTCTTAGTTGCAATGTATACGCAATATATGATACACCTATTAGCAATAGGCCTGCACCAACACCCACATACTGGTAATTATTTGTTGTCGTTTGCTTTACAATATGGTGTTCTTCTTGTTTAGTTATACTATCATTGAGTCTTTTTAATTCTTCTTTTTTACGGCGATTATGTTCAACAAGCTTCTTGCCCTGTTCAACTCTTAGGGGATTCTTCTGTTTTGTTACTTTCTGCTGTTCCACTACTGTTGATGGTTCCACTATTTGCTGCTCTTCCATTATTATTACTATTAGTGCTAGAATTTTTTACATAATGTCTATCTGTAATCATGGCCACACTAACTGGTGCTAACATTGCACCAAACTGGTAATACATATCACATGTAAATCTCTGTAGAGCGGTATTAAGAGATGGATCATTCTCTAGATCATCATTTAGTTCCTTTTTATTTTCCATATCTAAAGCCCCACATGCTATATTAGAATATAAACCAATTAATGATTTTCCTAATGATCATCTGGCCACTTAATTTACTCTCATATCTTGTTGACATATTATTGATCTCATCAGCGTTCATCTGTTGCTCAGTGTATTCTTTACCTAGATGTTGTTTAGAATTGCCCGATAGCACACAATTAATTAGTCTATTCCTTTTTTCAGGATCCACTTCTTCTTCCATTGGTTCTTCCATTATTTTTTTCTTTCTTCTGGTTCTTTTAGGTTTTAATTCTTTGGCAACATTCTGTTCTTAATTAGTTAGTTGATCAAGTATCTTGGAATCCTTTACTATATTTTTAAGATAAAACATCTTACGCAACTTATAACATGGATATATAATTGCGAAAATAATTGCTGATAACATAATGAAGTTAAAGTATTCAATCATTATATTATTAATTAACAAAATTATAACTAGCGTATTAACAAATAATAACTAGTTGGTTGGTAACATTTCAGTATAAGTTTAGAATATGGTTTATTTTGCAGATCCTTTTTCAATCTGTCTCGTTCATTCTTATCTGGCACAACATCATTCTTTCTTAAACAATCTTCAAAACTATCTCTATCTTTGGTGAAAAAAAAAGCCATTTAACTTGTTCTCTAACATCTTTTGAAACTGAATTATACTTTTGTGTTAATACTCATAGGGAGTGATTTCTATGTCTACCAGAGAATGCAAGTTCTGATAATGCATCACGTTTTTTTATTTATTTCACCTTCGGCAGAACAATCATCTATTATAAATAGTGTTTCATGGAGAGATAGAGAAATGTTACTTCCGGCACAAACCTAAAACGCAGCACGCGCACGCACACACCAAGTCCCTAAAATTCCCCCATCATCCAACACAAATCCCTATTATTCTACAAATAAGTCAAAAAATTTCTAGCACAAGTCCCTAAAATTCCCCCTCACATTGATGACGTCATCATATTTCCATAAATATCATCATACTCCCATAAATATCAACACACCCCCTCCCCCCCACTAAATATCATCAAAAAAAATTAACGCATGCGCAGTCAAGATGTGTTAGTTTCGAGTAAAACGAAATCTTCCGACAAAGTAAAAACTCTATACAATAAAGAGAGAGAGAAATAATGAATACACATACAGTCAAAGAATTACGTGATGTTGCAAAAGGTCGTGGTTTAACAGGGTATTATAGACTACGCAAGGCCGCATTGATTTCCTTACTGGAGATTGTACCAGAGAGACCACCCAGAAGGGCCGTACAACAAAAACCGGTCAGGCCCATGACTATACTACCGACACCGGAGGCTATGGATATTTTTGAAAAACAAGAGATGTCGAAAAATCGTTCTATCGTAAAAACCAAGATGCGAGGATGGTACAACTGGTTAGTGGACGCAGTTTCAAGACCTATTAGGGAGGAAGTTAAGAGAACCTATGCATCCCTTAAGCATAAGGTGATGGGACTCTATAACGGGGCGGCCAACACAGGACCTACGCTTAATGACGAGGTGGAAAAAGAGGCCGAGGAAGACTATCTTGAAGATATCCAAAATCTCTATAATCAGCCGGGGCAAGATTTTACCCCCCAGGAATATAAGCATGCTCACCACAGGAACTTCCGAAGTTTCCGCATTCCCGGCATGGGAGGGGCCGACGTTGACGGGTATATAGGAATGGTGGGACCCAACGTGAAAACCTTGGTTGGGGGCCAGGTAGAAGATATGGGGTCAGCGAAGGTACAGCTATCCCTGTGGATCATGTGGAAGAAGAAGAAGACGAACCCAGAGGAGGTCAACAATGAGGAGTATATCGAGGTGAATAAGGTCTTCCATAGTAATATGGCCTCGGTCTTCCAGGGTAGCAACGTAGATGACATATTGGATACGATGTTTGCCCAGGTTAAAACACATGTAGAAAATCCGGCATTGCCCCAGAGTGGCTTTACGATATCTCAAATCCTACACCTTGATGACTTCCACAAATTGAGGCTAACAAGAGGTTCATCGTACATCGAACTACCTAAATGGATAGCCTCAAAGAAGGCCGTCATTAACCCAATGAATGAGGACGAGGAATGCTTCAAGTGGAGATAGGGAGGAACCCGAATCAAATATCTCAGATGAAACCCTACATAGACCTTTATAACTGGGAGGGTATAGAGTTTCCGACCAGCACCAAGAGCATATACAAATTTGAGGAGAACAACAAGGAGATTGCGGTAAACGTCCTATATATAACGGGGAAGAAGATCAATATCCTACGTCGATCGGTGCACAACGGACGTACCAAGGTGGTGACCCTATTGCTTATCGCCGATGATAAAAAGAGTCATTATACGGCCGTCAAAACTCTATCACGGCTACTGGGCAAGGAGATCTCGAAAAATAAGAATGCAATGCACTTCTGCCTAAACTGCCTACTGGGCTTTCCCACAGTTGAATCGAGGGATAAGCATTATAGTTATTGCAAGAACCACGGCGCTGTTAAAATTACGATGCCAACAGAGTCCGAAAAATGGCTATACTATAGGGATGGCCAACAGCAATTCAAGGTACCATTTGCCATCTATGCTGATTTTGAAAGCTTATTGATACCGGTAGAGGATGCCAGGGAGACCAAGACTAAAAAGCTAAGCAAGCATGTACCATCTGGCTGGTGCACATATAGTACCTTTGCCTATGGGGATGTACCAGATCCCCTAACAGTCTATAGGGGTGAGGACTGCGTCACCCGCTTCGTTAACCACCTAGAGGACGAGGTCAAACGTCTATAAAATACCTACCCGCAACAACTCATGCTGGAACTGACAGAGGTCCTAAAAAGGGAACATGATGAGGCCACGCACTGCCATATCTGCCTAAAGTGATTTGACGACTGCGAGAATAACCGCAAAGTCGGGGACCATTGTCACGTATAAGATACCCAGCCATATTCCCATCATATTCCACAATCTCTCGGGGTACGACGCACACCTGTTTATCCGAGAACTAGGCGAGAAGTACGACACGCAGGACATTGGGTGCATCGCTGAAAATGCTGAGAAATATATCAGTTTCAATGTGAAAATCAAGGTACCTCTTGGAGGTATGGGATGTGGTGATGGTGAGACTTATAAGACAATAGATATTCGGTTTATCGACAGCTGTAGGTTAATGCCCTCAAGCCTGGCCAAATTGGCAAGCAACCTTGACGATGAACAGTGCAAAAATCTACGTTGGTTTTTCAATGAGGATGACACGTTTCAACTCATGCGCAGAAAAGGCGTGTACCCCTATGAGTACATGGATGGATGGCAGCGATTCAAAGAGTCAGAGCTACCACCCAAGGAGGCATTTTACAGCAAGCTAAATATGAAGGGTATCAGTGATGAAGATTATCAATATGCTAAAAAGGTATGGAATGTCATTACCCCAGAGGGTGATAACGTCACCATGGAAGACTACCAGGATGTGTACCTCAGCACGGACGTCCTACTATTGGCCGACATCTTCGAAACGTTTCGGGACGTATGCTTGACAAACTACAAGCTTGATCCTGCACACTTTTCCAGCGCACCCGGCCTGGCATGGAAGGCAGCATTGAAATATACCGGAATCAAGCTAGAGCTTCTCACAGACCCCGACATGCTATTGATGTTCGAAAAAGGTATCCGTGGAGGTATAGTCCAGGCCGTACATCGCTATGCAGGGGCTAATAACAAGTATTTGGACCAGTACGATCCGGAGGTAGAATCCTCCTACCTATAATACCTCGACGCAAACAACCTGTACGGCTGGGCGATGCGTCAAGACCTGCCAACGGACTGCTTTAAATGGGTGTCAAACGTTGAGGCATTCACCGAAAAGCGGATCGGTAAGCTCGTTGAGGACAACAAGCATGGGTACATCCTAGAGGTTGATATCGACTATCCGGGGAGACTACATGACAAACATAACGAGCTGCCGTTCCTACCCGAACGCACGATGGTTCACAAGGTCGAGAAATTGGTACCAAATTTGGAAAATAAGCGGAGGTACGTGGTACATATCAGGGCATTAAATGAGTCTATAAAGCATGGGCTTGAATTGAAGAAAGTACACAGGGTCATCCGATTTAACCAGAAGGCATGGTTGAAGGGGTACATCGATCACAACACTGATTTGAGAACGGCTGCAAAAAACAACTTTGAGAAGGATTTTTACAAGCTTATGAATTTAAGCGTATTTGGCAAGACCATGGAGAACATCCGGAACCACCGCAACATCCAGCTGTTCACCAATGAGGACAAGTATACGAAACTCGTGATGAAGCCAAATTTCAAGTGTGTAAGCCGGTTCAGTAAACACCTCCTAGGCGTTGAAATGGGCAAGATGGAGGTCAAGATGAACCGGCCCATATACATAGGCCAGGCCATATTAGATTTGTCAAAAATGGTGATGTATGAGTTCCATTATGACTATATGCAGCCCAAATATGGTTCTAAATTACAGCTATGCTACATGGATACGGACAGCTTCGTGTACCACATACGAACGGAAGACTTTTATCGCGACATTGCCAACGACGTCGAGACACGTTTTGACACAAGTGCGTATGACAAGGATGAAAACAGGCCTCTCCCCATAGGAAAAAAGAAGAAGGTGGTTGGCCTGATGAAGCACGAGCTTGCAGGGAAGGTCATGACCGAGTTCATCACCCTAAGGGCAAAGCTCTATGCCTATGAGAGTCTCACGAAGGAGGGCGGTGATCGCAAGGCCAAGGGCGTTAAAAAATGCGTGACTAAAAAATCCATAACCTTCGACGATTATCGGCGATGCCTGGAAGAGGGCGTTGATATTTACAAGAGCCAAGTCCTGATTCAAAATAAGAGGCATCATGTCTATACCCAAGAGGTATCAAAATTAGCACTAAACAGGGCAGATGACAAACGGATCGTTCAACCCGATCAGATTACAACGCTTGCCCGTGGCCATTACCGCCTGGTGCCCGAAATGGAATAAAATGGAGGTGTGCCTACTAATCGCTATAATTCTACCATATGCTCTGATTACTTATATTTTTTTTCGATATCGATACATAATAAAAAAGATGTCTGATATCGCAAGAGTATTCGACGATGCCTTCGCAGAATATGAACAGGTGGAGAAACCTATTGATAAACGTCAAGTTTTGAAGGAGGCCCTGAGGAAAGGTAAAGGGCACCTACTTATGAAAAAATGCACAGAGGGATTTGTTGATAAGGCCCCGGAAGAGGCCATCGATAAGGTCCATACCGACTACGTACAGCGAGAACTCAACGAAAAAGGAGAAAAGACGGCCAGGGCACTCTCTACCCATATTATCTCTCTCTATGTCAATATGATTGGAAATATGGTTGATATCGACAATATATATGAATTACGTCGAGATATCGAAGAAGATCCTATTATAAGGGATAGTATGACTGATTTAGGTATCCTTGTATACTGTACCATTGGGAGATGTCTGGCACCCCTCTTGGTAGCGGGGCATACCGCAAGCCATATGAGTAAAAAGAAACAGGAGGAGGTGGCGGAGGATAAGGAAGAGCCTCGGGCTACTGTAATAAATGCGTGAAGAGATTCAGCAGAAACAAGAAGAGGAAAGGGTCATAACCAAGACGAAGAACGAGGGTTGTGTTGCAGCCGGCAAGAGACTTGCCGAATGGAACCGTAAGAACAAGGCCGACCTGCAGAAGAACGTGGGCAAAGAACCTTCACAAGATGATCAAGAACCTGCGACAGGTTCTAGCAAGTCAACGGATGTATACCTTTATGGAGTCGGGAGTTTGGCTATATTAGCGATAGCCGTCGGCGTCTGGTATAAATTTGGCAGGGGTGAGAATGAACCTAATAGGCCGGCGGCACTTCCCTCGATTCAGCAAGGTACTCAACCAAATATGGACTTCTTTAAGATGCAATAATCTTCCTAAATAAATGGCAACAAGTAAGCATGATGACAGCAATATGGGCCCAAAAGAGAAAGAGGTATTGGATATGCTCTACGAGACGGTTGTGGACCTTACCTTCACATTCGCCTATGCAATGGCAGGTAAGAGATTTCTGGATATAAGTAAGCCCTCTACAAAGCTTGATACCAACGATGTTCTCAAGATGGTGGCGTACTTCGCAGCAGGTCGGGCAAGTCGTGAAATGGCTGTCAAGAAAGGCTGGTTGCCCGCAAGCATAGTCCCTAAAAAATAGAGCGCCTAGTAAAATTTCTATCTCTCTACGAGAGATAGAAATCAACATGGAGGAGGGTAAAAACTGCTCAAAATGCAAGCACTATCTCCCATTGAACCATTTCAGGATCAGGCTTTGTGGTCAGCTAAATCAACAGTGCATAAATTGCCTCAATATTAGCAACACATCTCGCGCACGTCGTACAAAGTGCCACCCAGGCAACCAGCCCCTATATGAGCTAATGACTATTTGTAGGGGTCATATCGAAGCCCAGTTTTCTGGGGGAATGACCTGGGAAGACTACGAGTTTTTGCATATTCATCACAAGGTACCCTATAAATATATAGAAACCGGTAAGTCCCCAACGGTTGCTGATGTTGCCAGGGCATTGCACAGGGCGAGTGGAAGTAAAATGGAAAGTAAAAAATGTTGTTCGAGGTGCAAAAAACTGCTTTCCCTGGACAGGTTCAAGATTAGGGGTAATGGTAGGACAAAAAGCTGCATAGAATGCTTGGATAGGGTAAAGCGGAATCGGCATGTTAAAAAGGACCCTGTCATCGAGCCCAAGGTAGACATTCTTGCCACCGATAGCGAAATTAGAGATATTCAGCAGGATGAGAATTATCTACTTTTGTATACTTCATTGACCTACGACATCATACTCCGGTACGCCAAACTCGTTGAGGCGCTAACCGATGTCAGCCATAAAAAGAACTACTTGTAAAAATGTATCGCAAGGTGCTCCGTTGCCTTGTGGGCAAATTAAAATTTTCTCATCTACCCCCCCCCCCGAATACCAGGCTCGAAATACCAAGCTATGCCCTATATGCAAGGGCTTTTTGGAAAATAAGCATGGGGGTGTGCTGATATGCCGCGAATGTGCCGGTGTATTTTCAAAGGTATGCGATCAGAAGTGGTTATATTATTAGTAAATGAACGTTGTGAGGGAACCCCACACGGCTATCTTTACAGGCCCGAAGTCATGCGGAAAAACACAACGTGTTTTGGATCTACTTGAATATGAATATAAAAAACACTATAACAACATAGTGATAATTTGCCCTACACTACGATGGAATACCACCTATTTGGAAAGGGCCTCGCTCTGGAGGGACCCATATGTCTTTTTGATAGATCCTAAGGACCAGTTGTTTGAATGGATAGCGAAATTGTCGTTGTTATTGGCAGGTGAGGAGAGTCTTTTCATAGTGGACGACATGATATCTGACGAGGGCCTCGATAAGAAAAGGCAGCCGTTGCTTGAGTTAGCTATTTCAGGTAGGCATCGAAAGCATAGCTTGTGGCTCCTAACACAGTCATATACTGCTTTACCCAAAAATTTGAGGAGGCAAAAGAAGCAGTTGTTTGCCTGGTACCCTCATGAGAAGAGTGACATGAGGCTGCTGGACGAGGAAACGAATCTCATCTCAGACTGGGATGAGATTAAAATTGAACTGAGGAAATCCAAACACGCTTGCTTGTACGTGAGGCTGGAGCACCCTAGGACTTGGAGGATTCTAGAATGAAATCTTCTGGCTTACGTTGTTATATTAGAAAGATGTCGTCGCAAGTTATGTTCAACGCAGGAGCTTTCGAGACCCTGTCCAACAACCAGGATCAACCTATGTTTAAACGCGCCGATTTAGGACGTTTTCTGGGTCTTAAAAAAGTTAAAAATATGCCAATATCTTCGGTATTCCCATCTACCAGGTCCGAAATTGTGGGGTCCGGTGGGGCATCTCCGCCGGGCCCCCGGTCAGGTATGCTGGGAGGGGGGGGGAAATGGGCATGACGTCTTTGTCACGCTTGAAGGTGCATTGGAGATCGTTCGCCGTTCTAGAAAACCCAAAGCCGTGGGGGTAATCAAGTGGTTGGCCCGGGCAGGCGTCCAAAAATTACAAGATGTAATTAAAGAGCATCGCCAGACCCTGGAGGACAGGGATGAGGCCCTGGCCTTACTCGGCGATGATCTGGAGGATAGGGACAACCAACTCCTGGCACTCGGGGATGAGCTCGAGGATAGGGATCGACAACTTGCGGCACAGGCCCAGGAAAATGCAAGGCTTCGAGAAAGGCATATACCTAATGCCCAGGACCCTGATAAAGACAACGTCATCATAATCCACAGTAAGCACAGCGCACAGGATGATGACGAATACCATCATCTTCCGTATTATTGCACGCGTGTCCAGAGGCGTAATATTAGCAAGAAGAGGTTGTGGTTCAGTGACAACTACCCAGGCGCGGATGAGATTGTCGTTATAGACAACCCCAACGGCATACACGCCTTTAATCGTTTCGAGGAGGGGGGGCATGTAGAACGTTTCGGAAACCATTTCAGGCTTATCGACCTTACTCGGGATGACCTGTATGATTTGGGTGTTCCGGCACTAGAGGATTAGGCAGACGATAATTTTTACTACTCTTGTGGGTAGTGAAAATTATAGGTAAAATTTAGGGCTATTACCACTCTTTAACCTCCTCCGGAGGTACCTCAACATCCTCTGGAATAAGCATGAGTTCTTCCAAAACAAAGCTTCTTTCAGGACCATCCTTCAAATAGTACAGCACGCGGCTACCTGTTACTATATGATCCAACCTATACATTTTCCTGCTCCAAAAGGCATCTGTGGCGCGTCTTTTCGAATCTCCATGTTCTTCCCCCGGTTGTAGAAGATACAGGTATAAACCATCCTCAGGTAAGGGCTTTTCCTCGGGATATTGCTGATCTTTTGCAAGTGGGACATCCTCGAGCTTAATAGCCCTCGAGGGCTTCATGTTAAACATGGCAGTTTTGCTATTGTTGAGACTTTTGACGATAGTGTACAAGTGCTTGACCCAAGTACTGCTAGTCTCATCGGAAGCCAACTCTTGGGCATCTTGAGGCTTGAAGAGCCTTTCAGCGAGGACCTTATTGTAGCTCTCCACAAAGGCTGTGAACGTATGGTGGTATTTAGTGGTAGCCCTCTTGATTTCCACGCCCTTGTCCTCCAGCAGTATCCTTACATCCGACTTAAATTCGGAGCCGTTATCACATTGGAAGGTTACTGGGTAGTGTAAAGGTCCCTCCTTATAGATATTTTTGATCATCTCCGCGACCTCGCCGGCTTTTTTGGTACGTAGGGGTCTCGCTACCTTGTACCTTGAAGCTACATCAATACCCGTGAGAATATACTTGTAGGTGTTTCCATACAGCTTATCGTGGGGCATATACAGCAGATCAAACTGATGCATCTCGTTCGGGACCGTAATGGTAAAATGGGGGTAATCAATACGCTTTGGACCCCGAATATGTCGGAGCCACAAGAGTTGCCTGGATAGCCAATGGGTTACTAGCTTTTTCGGGAGACCGCTATCCTTCGCAAGCAGCTTGATAGCCTTGCGCCCGACCCAGAGGTGTTCCGGCATGTAGTAAATTTTACTTAGCTTTTCCGCCTCCTCACCGGTAACAATGTGTAATGGTTTTGACATGTTTTATTATACATGTTAAAAACGCTCCTACATATATTTATAGGCTACAAGGCTTAGTAGGGATAATGAGCCAAGTACGAACGTTAGCTCACCATCTTGCTGAGTTTTTGAAGGGGTGTAAAAATCCTTCAATTGCGGGGCCCTCTTTTCCGAGGCAATGTAGTATTTATAGAGGTCGTCATCGAGCTCACGAAGGCTCTTGCCGGCTTTTATCTGTATCTCCCGCTGTTCACTGAACCAGTCCAATCTAGCCTGCCTTTTTCGTATCCACTCCGCCTGAGCAGTATTGAGCTCTTCAACGGCCTCATCATGCCTTTTCCGCTCCGCCTCGCCGTGTCCTGAAAGTTTGCTAAATAGATAGTTTGTGCCACTAAAGGCCAGGGCGTTTATGGTCGCTCCTGCAACGATTACAGCGATAGTAGCCATCTTTTATTTTAATACTCAACGGCATCGAGCCTACCCCCAAGTATATTCATTTGGGCGTCTTGCAGGAGGTATACGTAGCATGTAAAATCACTGGTCCCGTCGGCCTTTTTACTCATATGTAACGTAATGCCATCACTAAGGCGTTGTAGAGGCCTTTCAGACCCATGTAGTGTATGGTCAGGGCTTGATCGGAAATCCAGAAATAAGGCGTACCTTTCATTGAAGAACTGGCCGATTGTTACCGAAGAGTCGTGGCTGCCAAATAGGTTGACAATTTGTTCGAGGTGATCCTTGGGAAGCATGGCATGGCTATACAGCTCATTAGGCTCTCCCTCAATAGTAATATTAATACTCTGAATTTTTGGGTTATAGAACACCTCGTTTATGCCGGAATATGGTTTAACTTTCCCAGGGTCTATGAACAATAGCAAGACACCTTTCAATGACTTAGCTGGGGTGTCAATTTGGAGGCTGTAACTGGTATCGGCTTTCTTCATAGTCATCACCTTACTTCTTAAAATCCTTTCGTAGGGTAGGGCCAATTTTGCATACCTTGACATGAGGGCACTTGCGAGACCTTCATGGGTGATCTTGTCAAACTCTAACTTTATATTGGTAATTTTATAGCCAGCGTCGGCGGCCTTGGCTGCCGTGGACCCTACGGCGGCCGTGCCCCCATCCTTGATGACGTCACTATAGGGTGCGAAATGCAGGCAAAATTGGGGTCTGTCATAGAACCCCGCTTGATAGATCGGCAAATCTTTGAATAATTCAAACATCTTACCCAATTAGATGCAGAAGGTGTTACCATAGGCCGCGGCGATGGCTTTCTCTTCATCTGTACCAACGTACTCAGTAGCTTTGACTTGCAGGGCCCTTATTGTACCATCGTTGGGGTTGATACCCTCCAAAATTGAATTATTTTCCCTATCGAATTTTGCCAGCCAGAGATCCCGGTACACCGCTAGGATATTGTAATTTGAGATATTCTGAACCTCCTTACCATTTAACGTGATGCGTAGATTCTTAATCAGACTTTTGCCTATATTGCTGACAATGGTACGCTTTGTGTTGGTTCCTGTCAATGTCAGGTCAAATAAGAGCTTGAGACCACCCGGGAAAATGACATCGTTCTGACCCATATTTGGGATGTCCACGTATAGGTCTTCATTCTGGTTTATCGTTGAGGGGGTATGCGAAATTTGGACGCGTTGACGGTGCCCCTTAAAACCTAAAAGCTGCCTCGTCTCTGCGTAAGGATCAAGTATTTTTCCAAATGCATTCATGTTTATTATATATGGTAAATAAAATGGCCGATAATCCAGTATTTACTCCAGAGGATCAGATAGGTGAAGAGGATAAAGGAGGTGGGCATGATAAGGAAGATACTCCATCAACGCAGCAACTCCCCGGAACGCAGCAACTTCCATCAACATCGGGACAACAACAGGGAGGTGCGCTTAGGCGATTGGGGTTGGGTACGAAGTCGGCCTACTCCCAGCTTCTTGAATCGAAGGTTGGTAGCCTTTACTCATATCTTATGGATAATATGGATATGAGGCCCAACGCGATACATTACGACAGGTTTAGAATAGGGGAGGATGATCAACTTATCATTAAAACGGTTGTGACGGGGAAAAAAGAGCACGATAGCCTCCATAATATCAGCCATTGGGTTACTTGTTTCCACCATTGTACTCTCCATTACAGGAGGTGGCGCCGCAGCGGGTGCTGCAGGGGGAAGTGCCGCGGGGCGCGGAAAAGGCTTCGTAGAGAAGCAGCTGGAAAGGCTAGGAAAGTTCCTCAAATATCTTGCAGGTAAGGCAGGTGCCGCATTGCCTGGCATCATCGGTACCGTAGTATCCTTCCTCTTAAGGGTAGCGGCAACGGTCATAGAATATGTTGCAAAGCATCTGTATATGGCCATCGCGGCCGCTGCTGGGTTTGTCGTGCTATATGTTGGAAAAGTTTAAAATATGAACTATTTTTTCAGCCAAATGTAGGCAATGATTACACCTACTCCCATTATGATCAACGTGGCCTTGGTATCCTCATGTTGGTTTTGTGGGAGTTGTATAGGAGGTGTAACATGCTTGAGAGGTATATCTGCCATGTGCCTGATGGTATGCTCGGAATGCTTGGGGGGTGTAGTATGCTTTTGAGGTGCGGCATGTATAGGTATTTTGATAGCATGCTTGGGGGGTGCGGCTGCCGCATGCCTGACAATGGGCTTGTTGTTCACATCGATCCGTGCCCCTACATTGACATCGGTGGGAGCTATCAAAATGTTGTTGTTGTAACCTACAATCTTACCTATTCGCAAGTTCATATCGGAAGGCAGCATGTATACGCTGGGCATGACAGCAAAATTTACTGGCGTCCTAGCATATTGCAACACCTTCTGGAATTCTGTAATATCATGCCCTACATTCTCTTGGCGTTGTACCATGGCTTCAAACTTTGTATCAAAATCTGCCGGACCGTGTAGTTGTCTGCACCGGACCCGAGTAAGGATGCCTTGGCCCCTGCTTGAGACCCAAGCAACAAGACCACATAGACGCGAATAGTCTCGCTTAGCTTGGTCAGACCCTCCGATGTCAGACCTTGACTTACCGGGATGATGAATTTAGCCCAATCACCCTCAACCTGTGGCCACCATCTTCCGTTAGTCAATGATGCCGATACTGATTTGGTCTTGTATAGACCATTAGGGTCCGCACCATATTCGCGACATACCTGCGCATACCCGGAGGCTGAGTAGGGGTTTTTGTACTGACTAAACCCATCATTAAAAGACATGGGTACCTTCATTCTTGCTAGAATTCGACGTATGTGGTAATAGACATGGAACTCGAAGATCGAGTTGACAAGGGGTACGGAGCCCGTTAGATGTTTGGCGGAGATGCCTAATGCTGTGCTCGCGCAATGGGTGGCGAAATTCACCTGAATATTCCAGTAGTCCAGGGCTTGTCCTCTTGTCCAGCCCTGAATAACAGGGTCATTAAGATAGGTTGTCGTAACAACAATGGGGTATTTGGTGAATTCAGGGAATGCCACGGAAATGTGTGATTCTGTAGACAAGTGCAGGTCCTGATGCTCCAAGTTGGTTACACCAAGTGGCCATTCTCCCCTGTTGGATTGGTACTTTACCTTAGGATTGTATGAGTAGATATTCATTGTTTTGTTTATAAACAAAACAATGAAGCAACTCTATATTACTAATATCCATAAACCTACAATATTTGAGGACTACTTGGGACAGGACACCAGAATTGCCTTGAAATCGATAAGCATCAGGCCCGTATGGCTGAACCTTTACGGCGATAATGAGCTCATCATACGTAAGATGGGGCCCGATCAGAGAGAAATTAGGATCGAAATTATGAACGGTCTATACAGGATCGAGGATTTGGCGGCCATTGTGAACAGTCAGGCACAGGACAGGATCATACTGTTTGTCCTTAAAAATGGACTATGTAGGCTCCGTGTCACTGACGGATACACAGTAGTGATTCATCGACAACTACAGGAGCTCTTGGGCCTACCCTACGACCCTAGTAAAAAGTACTATATGAAGGGTGATTATGATGCCTTCTATAAGACCGACGTCTACATTCGGCTACGACTCGTTTGCCCTCAGCTGGACGAATGTGATGCCCTGCTAGATGGTAAGAAATCCAAAATTCTCGCTTTGTTACCCACCAAGGAAGTAAAAGCTTGGGGGGATATGGTTACATGGAGTTTTGAGACCCCAATTTACATACCTTTGAAGGGGTCCACGGATCGTTTGGAGTTTATGTTGACAGACGAATTTCACCATGATAAAAACGTTTCGTTCACTGGGATAACGATGTGCCTTCTCATAGAATAAATAAATAAATGGCCGATATAACGAAGTTGTACCCAAACCTACCAAGTGCACCTGCACAAAGCGCGGATATGCAGGAGGAAAGCCAAAAATATAGACTTGATGAGATTGGTGAAATTGAGAAGTATTTTAGAAGTGAGGTTAAGGAGCGCAATAAGTTGGCAAAAAAGTTTAAGATGCATGGGACCTGGATCCGATACTGTGATCATGGGCTGCTTGGCATCAGTGTAGTGACCTCAAGCATTGGCATAGGAACAATGCTGTCGGGAATGGGTATACCATTAGCGGTGGCAATGGGCGGGCTGACTGTGGCTGTAGGGGTAGGACAGGCAGGTCTTAGGACTGCTGGGAAAAAAATGGGCGTCAAGTCCAAGAAGCATGAGAATATAAGACTATTGGCTGAATCAAAGCTAAACTCTATTATTGATCTAATCTCAAGGGCGGTTGAAAATGGGGTGATTGATAAATATGAGTTTAATATGATCGTGAAAGAGAAGCAAAGGTATATGTTGTTAAAGGAACAGATGCGGCAACGTTTTAACCGTATTGTAAATGCCCTCAATGAAGAGGAGCGGGCTCAGCTGGTTGCGAAAGGGAGGCAGGAGGCACATGATGAGATCAGGTCTGTACAGTACGTAAGCACTACTTAAAATCCCCACCTGAGTATAAGCCTTAATTTTTATATTTTTTAGTCACTATATGGCCTATGAAATATATGGGTTTTTTAATCCTCATTCAGCAAAAATTCCTTTTTGAAATCTCTATACTGACATTCCACGACATGTACCTGTGGGTAGTGGTTTTTACCCTGTACATACACAGATGAAATGGCCATGATTGCACTAGCCTGGCACGGCTCATCATAGGGTACTGGCATACCGTGGAAATTAGTTGTGATAATATCCTTATAGTATTTTAATTTGGCATTCACATACCGGTCCTTTTTTACGGGCTCCGTTGTCAATTGCTCAGAAATCAACTCTTCGATTTTGCTCCATATTTCACGATACTTCACAACCCAGTCGGGGTACTCTTCAAAATCAAGACTCGTCGCTGGTACGGCATTAGCGTTGTACCGGGTCACTCCATTCGGGGACCAGATTTTAGGTGTCTTTACTCTGAGTGCTACCACGAGGTCTATTGTATGGTACCCTATGATGTACCGCCGATCCTTGCCCCCGTTGGCTGGTGCTGGATCTGACACTGTCAGGCAGTCCACGTTGATATCATTTATATCTGTAAAGGTAGTCGCAAAGTTGTAGAAAATTTTAGGGATGACAAGCTCATTCTCAAATTGTAGCATCTTGTTTTATTGTAATTCAAACGACCTCAGAGAATTGCATGTCATCGTACATACGCATCCACCCCCGTTATATGTGATATATTCCTGATAACAGTACCAGCATAAAAGTTTGCCATTTACCATGAGCCTTCGCCCGCATCTACACCTATCATATTCATCCAGCATACGTTCACAGTCCTTACATTGTTCTTCATTCATTTATTTTGGAGTATCAATACGATGTGCCAGATCTCTAGTCAATTCACAAAGGCTATCAATGTCATCCCGCATCTCACGCATCTCACGAGGATCATTACCCTTTTCCTTGTCCGATTTTTTTACTATTGCTAGGGCTATGAGGGGTATGGAAATACCAATTCCGGCTACAAGGGTCACTAATGCGCCTGTAAATATATCAATAAATTTTCCCTGACACATATCTTTATTATATTATTTTGGTCCGTCAGGGATATGCCGGAGCATGGGCGGATATTTTTCAACTGCTTTGTTGCACATATCCTGGGTCTTGAATTGATCCGGCACGCTGGCCAGGATGTCGGGATATTCACCGACATCCTTGCTCCATCTTTCCTGGCCTGCACATCACGTTCTATATATTTAATTAGATTCTGTTTGCGTAGTCTATAATACCCTGTTAAACCACGACCAATATCACGTAATTCTTTGACTGTATGTGTATTCATTATTTCTCTCTCTCTTTATTGTATAGAGTTTTTACTTTGTCGGAAGATTTCGTTTTACTCGAAACTAACACATCTTGACTGCGCATGTGTTAATTTTTTTTGATGATATTTAGTGGGGGGGGAGGGGAGGGGGTGTGTTGATATTTATGGGAGTATGATGATATTTATGGAAATATGATGACGTCATCAATGTGCAGGGGAATTTTAGGGACTTGTGCTAGAAATTTTTTGACTTATTTGTAGAATAATAGGGATTTGTGTTGGATGATGGGGGAATTTTAGGGACTTGGTGTGTGCGTGGTTTCTCTATCTCTCATGGCCTTTAAAAACATTGGTAAATAGTCTAATCCATTCATTTAATTTACATTCTACATCAGAAACAATAAATACACTTTCATCATCGAGTAGCCACTTTCTTGAAAGGTACGTCTTATTATCTAAAACTGTTGGACATAGAATAACGATATATTCAAATTGGTATTTATATTTAGTTTCAAGTAGTTTTAATAAGTATTTAGTTTTACCAACAAACAGTTGCACCAACAAACATTGCACTATGGGGAAATTTTGTAAAAAAGTCCATTATATATATTTAGTACATAATATGAAGAAGCTTGCCATCTAAAAAGTTAATTTGAGCATCCATAAATAGATAGATATAACACTGCAGATCACCACCAGCCCCAGCCGTTTTTGTAATAGCTATACTAATACCATCTGCACCAGGTTTAAAAAGTCTACCCGTTTCATGCAGTGTGCTATCATCGGATGATCTGAAATCCAACCACAATCCAAATTTATCTAATAATAATCTTTATTTATAATAATCTGCCATTCTCATACTAAATACATTTAAATCATGTTGCACTGAACCATACTCCTTCAATCTACCAGCACCAAAGTGTTTTTTGATTTCATCCCATTGATGATAGCTTTTCATCCCATTTGCATATAATTGATTAGATTTTCCTTCAATATTTACCTCAACATTAGTAATTTAAGGATTGTAGAATTTTTCAGTATTTCTTGCCCAATCAGTCTCTTTTGTAAACAACATTAGAATACCTTTTAGACTCCTAGCTGTTTCGGTGAAATTAAAATTCCATCATACTCGTCTTCATATGTTCAGTTTTGATATCTGATGCCAATCTTGAATTAGAAATTACATCATACACCATACAGATGTTACTAATTTTGTATTTGGCGTCGGTTTTATCACTCTTAATTACTTTATTGTAATCATTAAATGCCAGTTCATATGAAAGCTTACTTGATAGTCCAGACTGATATAAAGTCATATAACTTTCCAGCACTTCAAAGTCTAGTGGAATGCAAAACTTATTACCAAATACCGTAGATATTGCTTCATCTCTAGTATCAGCTGCTTTTTCTCCCGCACCAATTCGATATTTAATGGCATTTTCAGATTGTTCATTTCCTTTAGTAACAATACCTTGAAATATAGCATTTCTTCTTTCAGCGTATGCCATCCATATATCATAATATGTGTCAAGTGTGTCACTATCATCAATACTAAATATTTCTTTGCCTTCGAGTTTTACAACTTTTCTTTTTCATAATAGCTCTTCCAATATTTTTAACTAATGTTCTGTTCGCATCATCGGTTGAATCAAGAGTAATATCAAAAGATAACTTGGTTGTCCCTGGAACTATAACATCACTATCTGTCAAATTTGGAAACCATACAGTTAGCGCCTCATTTTGATCAATAGTAGATGGATTATTAATTTTTACAATTTTTTGTCTATTGCCTTTAATTCCAAAAGCATTTCTAAGTGATCTCATAGGGCTTAGTTTTTCTCCTGTGGTTGTCATTATATATTTATACAATAGAAAAAGTTAAATAATATGTAGAACCAATGATGTAGGTAAATTACTATTGTTATTATTATTATTATTATTATTATTATTATTATTATTATTATTATTATTATTATTATTAACATATATTTGGGTTCCATATAAAAATATATGGTTCTTCTCCCTAAAATGATAATATATACAAATGAAATTTTAAAAATAGTCAAATATATTAAAAAGGTGTGTATAAATATATATATATAGAATAAAAAAGAGGCAAAACTATAGAGTGAAAGCCCTGGCAAGTGCCTTGTCTCTAACAAATTCTTTAGTTTTATTTATAAAAGCTTTAAAACTTTTAATTTTCTTTATATTCTGTGATAGCTCGTTGTAAATTGTCGCTTGTTGTTGAAAGGTTTTCTTATCGCCTTGTTTAATGTTTGGTTCATGATCGGATGAACGCAAACTTCTTCTTTGTTCTACAATTCCAATTGGCAGATATGTTGGCCATAGTTCGTTATGTAGCGATTGGTGAACCAGTTTTATTGTATTATACTCAGTTTGCTCTTTTATCGGTAACCAGTTTAGGTTGACTACGTCAACCATCGTAGCATATCGTCCAAAAACGTAACCAGCAGTGGTATTTTGAATTCGCTGAAGTCTATTGATCAAATACTTAGGCATTTGCCCATACACAACATTGCAATAGTTTAGTTTTGAAAGGACTAAAGCTTCTGCTAAAGTCTTCCGAACAGACATGGGAGTGAATCTGCTAAACTTTCTTAGAGCACGGAGGGTTCCATGAGCTGATCTGATGATATTGTTTACTTGATCAGTCCACGAAAGGTGTTGGTCAAAAATAATACCAAGTAATTTTACACTAGATTTTTGTTCAATAGATTTCCGACAACAACGGATAAGATAATTGTGATCCTCAAGTTTGTGCATAGAACTTAGTCTCGTTGAAGAAAACAACAATGACGATCTCTTATCTTCGATTTGAACGTATTGGTAGCGATCCATAAGATAACTACTAATAATTTTAATTGTATTCGTTGCAAAGTTCATTTTCAAGAGTTTCTCCAGTAAGATAGAGTGGTCGATAGTGTCAAATGCTTTAGAGTAGTCTATAAGTATTGATAAGGTGACTTCACTACCGTTCATCGCTCTTCTTATGTCGTCTTTTAGCTTAAGCAATAGTGTGGTGCTTGAATGCCCTTTACGGAAACCTGATTGGGTGGTATTGTAGATATCAGTTGTCTCAATATAGGAACAAAGTTGTTTAAGAATGACTCGCTCATAAATCTTTGATAATACAGGTAATATTGAGATTGGTCGGTATTCTTTAACATTGTTGGGATAATCTGTTTTTGGTATTGGGCATACCTTCGAAAGTTTCCATTGTTTTGGAAAAATTTCTGCATCTATCGAGGTATTGATGATGTTTACTAGTGGCGACGTTATAATTTCGACAATAGGTTTAATATATCGTACAGGAATATCATCATACCCGCTAGAACAGTCATTTTTCAGGCTTGTTATGATTTTGAACACTTCGGTATAGTTTGTGTGTTTAATACGAAATGTTTGCGTACGATTTTCATCTGGAAGATTTTTTGTCAAATTATCATAGTTGCTCTCCACGTTTTCTCTACTAGTCAAGTTTGCTGCTAAGTTAGCAAAATACTGGTTCATTTCTGATGGTTCATGTTTAATTCGTTTTTGTTGCTTAGTAAGAATGCGATTAATCGTGTTTATAATTGTTTATAATTTTTTATTAATATGTAGTAGCTTAACATTAATATAATCTATTGTGCCATTCCTCATAGTTTTGTATTGAATATTAGCCGGCTCGAATATTATTGCATCACCATAAGAAACATCTTTTGGTGTGTATCCAGTATGAAGGGTATTGGACGGAATCCCATTATGAAGGTTATCTGTTGTAGACAGAGCATCGGTAGAGAAAGTAAATGATTTTTTAGATAGCAGAAGATCAACGTAATTATCATTATTTACTCCTAATATGTTGTGTAGATAGTAATCAAACTTTTTTATTCCACCTCCAATTATAGATTTTCCAGTTAATGTACTATGATTTATTCTACTGCTGATATGTTTTAAAATATCATTAATACTATAGAACCCTTTTTTAACAAGAATTTGTATTATTTGATAGATATATCTTCTCGTGTTCTTCAATATTGTAAAACGTGTAAACCAAACGCGCTCTAACTAAACCGATTCTTTTACTATTATCCCTATTGTCGATAGGTTTTTGCAAATTCAAACGGTGGAAAATACCTGCAACAAATCAAAGCAAAGGACCTATACATACAAAATTTAGTACCCAGTGTATAAAAATCGGAAAACCAGTCCAATCAAATTATGGCAAACTCAATTAAGTAATTTTGGAGTATTTCTATCAACAAGCGTATGTGGAATATCACCCGAGCATTTGAATTCGAACCATCGTTTGGCTAAAAGCATATGCAGATTCCATGTTTATTATCACATTAGACGTATATTTAAAATACTGAAAGTCTATCTACCATATCAACAAGGATTTTCTGCTAGTAATAATACTTTCACAAGGGATAAATATTTGCAAATATGTAGAGAATATGGCGTCCATCAAATTTATAATACCTGGAGAAATGAAAACTATTTTAGTTCATATCAAAGTAAACGACCTGAATAGCTATAACAATACTCCTGGGGATGCATATTATGATTCCAACAGTTTTGCTAGACGGATTGTGCCCATACATTTTGTGATAACCATCCAATGGCATCCTTTGCTCTATTTAGTATCCATGCGACCACGGATCCTATTATACCTGGTAGTGCTGCTGCTGCTTTTCCTGCTAATTTACCTAGTAGTCCAGCGAGTGCTTTCAACTTGTTCTTTATCCGTTCCACCTCCTTTATCACTAGGTGTATCACCACTTCCACCACCAGCTGCCGCCGCTGCTGCTGATCTACCACCGGTTAATGCTTCAACGAGGACACCTATAGTCATTCCAAAGGCTGTTAAAATGGCACCGATAGTCAAACCCTGCTTACGGAAGAGGTTTTTAATCTTTTTACCTAGTGTACCGGTTTCTTTATCTACAAAATGTGAAAGTGAATCTTTCATTTGTTGTATTTGATTTGAATATTTAAGTTTTAATTTACTGAGATCCTCATTACTTTTTCTAAGATCTTCATTTTCTTCATCTATTCATCTCTGACTTCATTTTTCTGTTCCTCGCTATAGCTCTCATCATCTTCCATTACCTTAAGCTTTATGTACTCCTTCTTTTGCCTATTTTTGGTTTTCTTTATTCTATCATATAGAGCTTTAATTCTATCTATGAGTTTTTTAAATGCACTATTTCTTGATTTTAGTTCTTTATTTAGTATAGATGTATTTTCATCACTAATAAGGGATGAATCTATAGTATGTGTTAAATCATTTACTCCCTTCGATGCTTCTAATGCTTTTGTAATATCATCCATTTCCATATCAAAGCCTTTATTATCATGGCCTGATCCTAATTTATTAAAATCTCCCCGTAGTTCAGTAGCCTTCTCACTTCTTTCTTCTTTTTCTTTTACTTCTGCCGATATAGATGAATTTGGATCAAAACCCATCTCCCTGAGAAGTTTTTTACCTAATATATCATGATATGTTTTATGTGTTTTCCATTTATTGTTATTTGTTAATAATTAGGTTTTTTTTTTTCTCCTCGAATGAAATTTTATCTTCATTATTAAAGAAAATCCCATCATACAATTTTTCAGCAGCATCTTTTAATGTAACTACTACCTTATCACCATTTTTTAATCTTTTATATTCCTTCCTTAGTATCCTTACTATATCTTTAGCAACCACTTGCTTTTCTTTTATTTGCTTTTTCCTTTGATTTATTTCTCTTAAATCATCTTCATCCATCTTGCTTGGTTTTTATTTTACTTTTTATTTCATTTTCCTCACGATTTAATTCATTTTCCTCAGTAATTGATGCATTATCGATAGAGTTAAAAATTTCATCTTCATCAGTATCCCCATTAGATTCATCAACATCTGGAATTTCCCATTCTCCTTCTGCCATTTTTTATAATCTATATATATATGACCGAGAAAATATACCCTACCCTATATTACCTACCGCTCCGGCAATGAATTCACCTGATCAATTTCATATTGACACCGTGAGAAAGTATCTTGAAGACTTAATTCATTTAAGAAACAAGTATGAAGGCAAGCAAGCCAAATATTCAAAAAAACGTGAAAGATTAAGCGATGTATCTACCTCAGCATCTGTAGTTTCTATACTAACAGGAGTATCTGGTGTTGGTAGTAGTTTCACTGCTGTTGGCATACCTCTTGGGGCTGCTCTGACAGGCGTTGCCACTGTAGCAGCTGCCGTATCATCTGTATTAACATTTTATTCCTAAAGGTATAACAAAAAGATTGCTAAAACTGTTGAACTATTAGACAGGTTGACCACTTCTATTGGTAAATTCGAACTACTTATCAGTAAATCAGTAACCGATGGTTTCGTCATAGATTCAAATGAATTTGGCAAACTCCAGAGTTTTTATCTTGAAGTAATTAATGGCATTAGAAACCGTGACCATAAAATGAAATTAACTATCGAAGAAAATTATCAAAAAACAATTATGGATGAAATACAAAATTTAAAAAACGCGATAGAAAAAAAGTAGTGTTTGCCATAAATTTCTGTATGTTTTTTAACTGCTTATATTATAAGAATGGATGATAAATTCAATCAGATTTACTACTCTGATACTGGCTGCTGGAGAGGTAAAAGTGCAATAAGTAAGTTAGCTAAAAAAGCTGGTACAACCAATGAAGAAGCAGAAAAATGGCTACTGAAACAACCACTGTATCAAATATATCTACCAGCACCAACGCATGTTCCGAGACCTAATTCTTCATATTCCATTTATGCCACACCTAATGATATACATCAGGTAGATATCTTGTATCTTCCACATGATAAGTACAAAAGAAAAACATATAAATATACTCTCTTTGTTGTAGATGTAGCCAGTAGGTATAAATCAGCATATCAATTAACCAGTAAAAGCTCAAAAGAAACTGCTGAAGCCTTTGATTGGATATATGTTAATACCGAATTAAAATTCCTCAAGACAGTGATTTGTGATGCTGGTAAAGAGTTTTATGGTGATGTTACCAAACTTATGAACAAGCATAATGTAATAATACAACGTGGTGATCCTAGCCAGCATAGAAGTCAAGGTATTGTCGAAAGA
Organism: Hydractinia echinata; assembly: GCA_030067915.1. Taxonomy (NCBI): domain Eukaryota; kingdom Metazoa; phylum Cnidaria; class Hydrozoa; order Anthoathecata; family Hydractiniidae; genus Hydractinia; species Hydractinia echinata. The sequence goes on from JASGCC010000031.1 coordinate 2,438,088, forward strand.
TTTAATAAAACATTAGCAGATAGACTATTGAGTTATCAATACCATAAAGAGTTTGTAAACCAATCAAAAAGTAATAGAGAATGGGTTGTTAGATTGCAAACTGTAGTTACTGCTTTGACTAACGAGAAAAACAGACTAATTGATATGAAACCTGTAGATGCTATAAAACATGCTTTAGTGAGGCAAGGATTTTCACAGCCCATCAAAGGTGATAATGAAACATTACTTGATGTTGGTACTAATGTTAGATTTCTATATGAACCTGGTGAATTGATTAGGTCCCATATTCTTTCAATTTCCTTTTTTCTGGATTGTGTTTTTAATTGTGGAATTATTTTTGCATAATCGTTCCTACCTAATGCTTGGAATATCCTTTTTAGTGTAAAGTAATAGTTTATAAAGCTCTTTTTCTTCTTTGGTTTGTATTTATTGTATAGGCGACTTATGACAGTAAATAGATGTTGTACTCGATTACGTTCCTCTATTGTTAGATGTGGAAACGATTGATTCATTAATGTAAAATAAATGTAGAATATACTATTTTTATAGGACATCAACTTGTTTTTCTTTAATATGGATTCTAGTATGGGGATACTGAATGGTATAGTATAATTGTATAATGCATTGTCTGTATTATTAATCTGATCCCGTAAAGTTTTTATCACATCATCGGGTACATCTTGATCTTGTATACATAGGAACTGTTTTAGGATCACAGTGAAATTCCCATCCCTCTTGTATATGGACTTATTCTGCAAGGTACAACGTTAAAAAACACTGTATGAAGGTACATAAACAGGAATATCACTAACTGCACCACATTTTGGACAAACTAGCGTAGATGATGTTCTGATCTTTATCTTTTCCACATCACAAGCACAATCTATATCATCTTTATCATCCTTATTATCGGTATTACCAAAATAATCATCCAAATAATACCTTATATAATCAAGTAAATCCTCATCACCTAATTCCAACATTTCTCTATCTGTAAGTTTATTCATCTATATTATACATACAAGTTATTTCTTTAAGTCTTAAACGCATTGACCATCAGATGTAACCGACATCACAGCAGTATAGGACATGGGGTGTTCCAGTTAACTTGATGACGTCATGTGATAAGTAATCTGGAATATGGGGTGTTCCAGCTCACTCTTTATAGCTAGCTATAAAGTGCGCTGGTACCCCCATGTCCTATACTACTATGGCTACCGATATCCCTTTGATATTTCCGCGGTTTTTTAAAACTAGAGGGTTATTTAATCGAAAATCTTATTATTGATTAAAATATATTCAAGAAATTAATTTATTTCCAAATAATTTAATTACTTTAATTTACTAACCTTAATTGAAAAAATAAATTAAGTGATTAAACTGAATGCATTATTTAAATACGCCAGTTTTAATAATAATTACCCCGTGATCTCAATCGCCGATTCCGCTCAGAAGCCACAGAAAACAAATAAGACAGTTTTACTTGCTTTGTTTTGACTGCTCGCACGTAGTATATCAATCAAAACGCGTGATAATTTGAAAAACCAATCAAAGATTTTCGCGGCCTGGAGATGCCAACGAAGGAACATGATGACGAAGGCCATTTTGGTTTTGAAAATTGTCGTGGTCAGTGTTATGTTTGTAGGTCTGTTTGACCTTTTTTGTCTTCTAAAAGCTTTTTATTTTGTAATATTTGTTTTCAATATGTTTTTACATTTTAAGATAAATATATTGTCACGTTTTTTAGCCATGTACAAATCTTAAACGCACCATTTTTAGGATTTTTGGCTAGGAATGAAAGTTTTTAAAGATCATTCTACAGCCAGTCAGCTAGCGAGCTACCCTTACTTATTACTATTCAGTTTGTTAAACAGCTTTTTATCCTAGCCCATATTTTTAATTTTTATGTTGAAGTTGTGTCTATCTAGCTAGCTCCTTAGCTACCTCTGGATAAAGAGTGAAAGTAGCCAAATGCACTGTTTGGCTGCAACACAACTCTTAATTGTTAATTGTTATGCTAAATTAATGCAGTTAGGCAGCTACCACATTTATTACTGTTATGAAAACTTATGATGCAAATTGCTGAGTATTTTTTTAACTGAACAGGATAACGGCAGGCGGTTTTCTGAATTTTTTTTAACCAAAGTCGTGATAAAGTTTTTTTAAAAATTGTGTTTTTGATTGGTATACTACGTGCGAGCGATCAAAATAAAGTAAGTAAAAATGTCAGTAAAACTGTCTTATTTGTTTTCTGTAGCTCCTGAGCGGAATCAGCGATTGAGATCACGGGGGTAATTATTATTAAAAATGGCGTATTTAAATAATGCATTCATTTTAATCACTTAATTTATTTTTTAATTAAGGTTAGTAAATTAAAGTAATTAAGTTATTTAAGGAAATAAATTAATTCTTGAATATATTTTAAACAATAATAAGATTTTCGATTAAACAACCCCCTGGTTTTTAAAAATCGCGGAGAGATCAACGGGATATCGGTAGCCTTTTTGCGTGACAGACAGACAGACGCATACGGGTATTATAATATAGACTAGTCGTTAACCCGTGGAAAAATCTACGGGGTCGCCCGTCCTTTATATGTCGCATTTAGTGTTTCCGTAACAAAAAGACAAATAGACGCACCAACAGACAGACGGAATACGGCTATTATTAAAGAGATTCAGGCTTCCTACTCCCAGATGCTGCGTAATTATCAGTAAACCATACCACCGACTTGTACCGAAGTTGTTTTTTAAATGACTCTAACCCAAACTCTATATCTTTCATTTCTCGCCAAGTAGAACTTTTGTTTTGTTCCAAAGAAGTGAGCATTCTATGACTTTTTAAAGATCTAGCGAGTATTTTTGCTCCTACATCGCTAGCGTCAGAAAATATTTTAAAGTTAAAAATTTTCTTATCTAAACACCGGCAGTTAAGCAATCGAAAATTATCTCTAAACAACATAAGCTCCTTAAGTGACTCTGGAAAATTGAATATATTGAAGATAGCATCCCATAACGTCCTGTTTTTTATGATTCCGTGGATTTCTCTTGTCCTTAAGCAAATAATGTCACCCAAAACAAATTTTGTAGAAGCAATTTTGTCTGCAATTTTAACTAATTTTCTTGCAAAGGTGTGCGGGTATGTGGTTGCGTTCGAGATACTTTCAAATAAAGAAAAAACTCTTTTTTCACAGACTTCAACAATGTTTGTATCATAATTCAGGGTAAGTCCCAGCCATGCTAAATTTTTAGCGGGTTTCCGACACGAATTTTCTTCGTTAACTACAAATCCTGCCTTATACAGTGTGTCTCTCACTAAACAAGCACTTTAATAACATTCTGAATACGAAGACTCTGTCCCAGCGCCATCGTCTAAATGAACGCTAATTTTAACACCTTTGTCATGCCAAAAATAAACTAAAGGGTGAAGTAACTTCGTAAAGATATATAGAGCTGTTGTCAAACCAAAACGGTAATACGGTAAAAACAAAATATTTGATTTTCCCATTAATTTTCCACGAAAAACGTTGGTACATCCGATGTTCTTCGTAAATGTCTAGATGATGATAAACTTGTAAGCAAAATTTCCCTTTTTCGTAAATTCTTTGAATGACTGCCAGTCATCAAACTTAATGTAGTCCTTTTTACAATGTGAATTAACATATCTAAGATCCAAAATAAATCGTTTGTTTCCCGCGGAATTATAGCTAACAGAAAGGGCATTTACAACTTTTGGTGCAGTTAAAGTTTCTAGTACAGAACCTGATTCTAAAAGGGCTGTAATTTCTTCAGTGACAAAATGTTCCTCGTTCAATGATGATTTGTTATTTAAAAATTGAGCCTTAACTGGGTATTTTAAAAATGGAAGTTTATACCCATGTTCAACACTTTCTAAAATAGTTTTATTAGCTCCTAATTCTTCCCAAAATTAAATATTTTTTTTAATTCTTCCCTTAACAGATATTACTATAGCTAAACACTTATCTTTTTTACTCTCTTTAGACTGTTGACTGGTTGTTGGTGGTTGGACAAGGCATGTGTTTGTGGGCTTTGGTCCTCTTTTCGACCGGTACTGATTCGCCAAAGATCTTGTGATGGTGGAGGATGAACCTGGATACCTTTTGTAACTGTGGCTGTTTGGGTATGTGACATGGGAAAACTGTTGGTTCTGGGGAATGGCGGCAAGAAAGGGCTGCTGGCATGATGAAGAATTGGGACGAAATGGCTTGCGAAACGATTTTGGGATAGAAACGTAGCCCTTTTTCTTTTCCATAGCTCTTTTTCTGCAGCTTTAACTTCTTATCATTGTCTGAATCGCTTGCTAGCTTGTCTGAAATATATTCTGATACGGTGTCCCATCCTGCAGGCGACCTATCAGCAATTCTAATGAGTTTATTGCGCTTTTTGATCTTCTGCTTCAGATCGGCCAGTTTTGTGAGTGGCGTGGTCTTCTTGCCCGCTTCAATGAGTTTTATAACCTCGTCTATTTCTTGCAGAGCTTCAGTGTTGTGATCGATTTGTTTGCTGTTACTTTTAAACTTGAAAAGAACATCTAATCGCGGTTTCTTGTTTGTTCTTCCTTCACTGACCATTTCTCTTTTTAGGTTGGAGAATTTGGCATCGAAATACGTGCGCATCAGTCAGAGGGTGTCTTCATGCGACATGTTTGAAGCTACGGATGCTTGGTCCTCTTCCAAAGTTGCCTGTTTTTTGTCAGTTTGAGTTTTGGAGATTGTAGTTTGTTGTTCGGCCATGACCGACTGCAAAACTAACTAACGATGTGTGATATTTTCCCGCTTATTCCACCCTCTTATTTCCTTGGTCACGTGACAAAGCAAAATGTATATTGACTGTATCTTAACATACCCGGTTATAAGCCCCCAATATATTCATTTATTCAACGTATTTACCTTGCTGTTTTCATTCTTTGCAACAATTTCTGCTCACAGTCATAAATCTGCAGAATGAGCCGTCTTTATTACAAAATGCGTCAGCTTTTTTATTACAAATTGAGCCATTTAACGCGGCAGTTATTACAAGATACGGCACAACAATAACAATACCCACCAGAAACACATAGAGAATGCTGGCTCTGTTTAAGATGGCTCCCTTATTCATAATATTTTGGTCAACCGTGATTTAGGGCTCATGTTATGATAAAAAAATTAGAAAAGACAATTAATACTACCACAATACAGAGTAATACTTTTCAGCATTTCTTATATAGCTAATGTTTTCCTATGTAAACAACTTTTTGATAAGAAACTGACTAGTCGCCTTCCAAAAAATTAAGAAACTTTTACTAGTTGTAAAAATGTAAAATTTTTACACTTGCCACCCTTCAATGACATTCATATGGAATTTACGTATTAGGTTTCTGGTGATTAACCTGTTCTGCCGATTCTCGCGTACTTTGTCAGATATCGTCACAATATTTTGTTTACATGAGTTAGATCTATGGTTAAAAACCATCAAATCATTAATGCTCCACAGTTACGCACACTTCAAAATCTCTACTTTTGCACCCGCGTGAATCAGGGTTTAAAAGCTGCATTCTAACACAGCCACTCTACGAAATAATCCATGTCAGAGCAAAAAAGGCCCTGAAATTCTCTTGTTAGCAACAATTACCACATTTTAAGAGGATGGATCTAATTCAATAATGTAACTTAACAAAAAGTACCTGTAAACCCAAAGGTTTTAGTCTTAGCCCTTTATCCTACTAAACTCCAGCACAAAGCGACACATTTTGAAATCATTTACCAAATCGTGTTATTGACTGTTTGGTGCCATTCTCGGATTCCACCAACTCACCACCAACTCACAACCCTTGGAAAAGAAAAAAACTATCTATTGTACCTGACCCTGTAGGAAGCAGGATAAGATATGGTTTTAGCTGATGATAAAAATGAATTTCTCAATATTCCCCTAAAACTTATTTTAGGAAGTAAAATTTATTAAATAACCTGTAACCCTGCGTTTTTTGATATGATAATAAAATGCATTCAAAGTCCTGACAACAGACATAATATGTGTATGCTTCGAGTAGAGAATGATATGTTTAGTGGCGAAAATAAAAACAAAATTAAAAATGTGAAAGAACAAGCAACAATGTGTTAGCTTGATGTCGATTAAGCAAGAAAACGAAAGCACTTCTGAATCTCTCGTTCTGTCAGGTTTACGTATAGTTTAAAACTTCAAAATAAATTTGAGATTTGTATGTAACGAACATAATTAATAAAAGTCCCACCAAGGTTTAGAATTACATGAACATGGGAAGAAAAGTAAAAAGAGCTGAAAAACCACGCAACTAGAAATGGTCGCGTGCACGCCTGACTAAAAACGTAACGTGGAAATAAAATGACATAAGTAGCGCGCTATCGGCAATTACTGTAATCAGGAGATTTGAGTTGCGTTTTAAACAGTCTTACCAGTGAATTGCAATCATAGTACCCTGCGGTAATCATAGTACCCTGTTTGATCATGCTATTACTCATAATCACTACACCAATGGAGAGTTTGCTCATAGAGCGAGACTGACCTGTTCCATTTTTTAATCTGTCTTTAAAATTATTTTGATTTCCATTGTTCTACTTATAAAGTACAGCTAGGTGGTAACTTTGTGCAAATACGTTTTTCTGCAATTCTAGCTACACTAATTTTTTTATATATTAAGCACTTAAATAATAATAAACACCCAAACAGGTTCATCTGAAGTCATAAATATATTGATATCAAAAAGAATATGTCAGTAAACAACAAATTCCTCCATAATTGCTCCCACTAGCAACATAATAAGCAATCAGTTTATATTTGAAAGTCTTTGGAAGAAGTATAATAAGTTCCAGTCTAACAAAATTGGTAAATTTTTGTGTGATTAGTCACTGATTTACATTATTCAAAATATGAAAAATTACTTTGGTCCTTTGGGGTCTTCTGGAGCTCTTTTGATGGCTTACTTGTAGTGTAGCTATAAGCAGGAGAATTACAAACCTATTATTGATTTCCATATGGAGAATTTTTTATAGCTGTCAATCTCTCATCCTACGTACTGATTCCTTATCTTTAATGATTTTGGTGTCAGTGTGCCAACTTTCTAAACGAGCCTTCGCGGGAATATTTAATTTAATTCATGCAAACGTTATATTTGCGGTCCGTTAAGCCTCTAGGAGCGTGATTAGCGCTTTTTTCTTTTGTATTTTGCTATTCGTGTTGAAGGATGATAGAATCAGATAAGTTTTAAAAGGTTTCTTGAAACTTTGTGAGTCGCACGAAAAAGGTTAAAGAACGAAACAGTTTTTTTAAGATTAAGCTATATTATTTGTTATATTACCAATAGGCTTAGACATTCGTTTTGTTTGATTTTGTTAACGTATTTTGCACGAGCTCGGAATTCGTTTTTTTCCTTTTTCTGTATAACTGTTTATCTTCTGTACATTTTTTTCTATTTCCATTGTTTTCTTGTCTACTCTGTATGTATATTTTTCTAAGCGGACAGCGTATCTTCAGTTGGCAAACATTGTTTTGATTATTTCGATAACAACTTACTAAACAACACTTCACACAAATCCATAAATTAAAAATAAAAACGCGAGATCTTAACAAAACACTGTAGTCTTATTAATAACATTTAAAATTAACAATAAATTATAGTGGAGTTGGAATGTACGTAATAAAATTTTTATAATAGTGATTAAAACAATTTTTTTGTACTTTTGAACGTGAAAATGTAGCATGCAAAGTCTATTTTCTAATTTCTAGTCTAGAATAGGCTCTAATTCTTCCTGAGTTTTAGCTGATACATCGCGTTTAAAAAATATAGCCTGATGTTTTTAGTATTTTCCTTATCTGTGTAAGTTAGAATGTTAAAAATCTGTGTTTTAGCCCACCACTATTATCAAGAACTAAGAATACTGATGTTTTTAAGAAGAAGGTGATGTGTAATTAATATGGCCTTGAAAGTACGTCTATTACACGGCCAGAAATGATTAATTAAACACCGCAAATTTAAAAAATATGTTCTCTGTCTAGTAGCTATGCATGAATTACACTTTTAATAATATCAGGTTTTTTATTATCAGTTAATTGAGAAACGTGAATTGAATAGACGTCGCTGTTAAACAGAGTTGAAATGGATGTTTCTCTGGCGGAATGATTCAGAATTTTGTCTATGTGTAGCTATGTTTTACCGATTCTATAGCCATGTTATTTGTTTACATTTATAGCTACCATTATGGTTGCCAGGAGGTTACAAGCTATCAGTTAGTTAGACGAGAATATTTAATTAAATTCCATTAATTTTGAAACAAACTTAAATTGAATTTTTAAGATAGTAAAACAAATGCATCAATCACACTTTTGGTAATATCAGGTTGCTTAAATCAGCAAGCTTTATAAGATCGTTTCGGATAAACATCAACAATAAAGTATGGACGAAAGTGCTTATCAATCATGGAAGAAAAAAAGAGGATATACATTTTCTGCTTACTCGATTCAATATTTCGCGGTTGGATTTGAAAGAGCTGCAATATGTTCAACCTTATGGATATACTTAACAACTTTGATAGGAACTAAAGATCCGGAATTATTTTTTGGACTTATTAGTTTGGTGTATTGTGTGCCTTCCATATTGTTCTCTACGGCTATTGCAAGGCATGCAGATAAAACGAGAAATATAAAGGTGATAATACTACTATGCAATTTTATCAGCATGACTGGATGTATTATATATGTCATTCCGATATCGCCTTACTATCCTTTCATTGGTCAGATTTTAATGGGAGCAAACGCAATTGTCAGACCTCTAACACGAGCAGAAATTGCAAGATCGTATTCAGCAGATAAAATGCGAAAGAGGACACCTGTTCTCATGGCATTCTTTTTCGTTGGATTTGCATCTGGTCCAGTCATTGTTCAGTTCATACAACATGTTGATTTAACTATATTTGGTCTGCGTATGACAATGGGAAACTTAACTGGCTTTATATCTCTCTTGTGTATTGTTGTTACTCAAGTTTTTGTCATATTTTTAGCAAGTGATCTTTCAAAGGAGTATGATTTGAAAGAAGCAACTGGAAATGAGAAATGCAAATTCAAAACTTATGAGAAAGAAACATTTCTGCACGTGTTGAAAGATGTACTCAAAACATTTGATGTTCTCTTTGTAATGATAATGACGATGGTTGCTGCATTCTTCCAAGTTGCCTTCGTAGCAAGTTTTCCTATAATCACTAGTCTATTATACTTTCCCCATTACTTTGTCACCATTTTCTACATTCTCTTCGCTGTTATAGTGTTCGCAATCATTGCAGCATTGACAAGCACAAAAGTTCAAGGAAGAACTATTTATATGTCTGGTTTGATCAGCATTGTGGTAGTATTGATAGCTGGAGTTATTCAAACCGCATTGATAAAGGCACAGTTAAATACTTTAGGTAATGTAATACTCACAATTTTGCTGGCTATCGCTGTAACTGTAGCAGAAATCGGAGAACAAATTTTTCTTGTTATTGTGGCCGCCAGTCTTGTATCATCCAAACATCAGGCTTATGTCGAGAGTATAAGAAACACATTAAGACAAATTGGTTTTATATTGGGAAGCTTAGTATCTGGCTACCTTGTGCATTATTCTTATCTGTTTTTAATTTTTGTAACAGTTATGTGTTTGGTTCAGGTTTTTATAATGATTTTAAGAAGAAAATCTTTTAAGAATCCAGAGGTTGTCATATAGATGTAATGCATATACTGATGTTTTACTAAACAATTGAGTATATTGAATAAATGAAGTCCTTAAAAGCTTTTAAGTTTTCGATGGTGTTAGTAACATTTTTACTGGGTTTTGTGTTGTACGAAAACATTGACATTGTGTGACGCTATGATGAAGATATTTTGTGATTGTGTGACGCTATGATGAAGATATTTTGTGATTGTGTGACGCTATGATGAAGATGTTTAAATTTAATGTGTCTAGAAATTTTCTTATTATGGAATACTGTTTTAATGGCATTAATGTTGAGGTTTTCGTTGAAAAATATTTAGAACATTACAAAAATCTTATTTGGTAATGGTCTTTGTGTCACCAAAACGTTAAATTTCGTTGGAGTTATTTTTGTAATATTTTTTTCCATATTTTGTCGTAGTATACTTCGACCAAATATGAAAATATATATGGAAATATACGGAAATATAAATGTTGATTTTATTTCTCCACAAATGTGTTCTAACTGTAAATCTTATTAATCTTTATCTAAATCTAGTCAATCGTTTGAAAACACAAAACACTAGCGCGAGCACGGTTTATTGTATTAAGATTCCTGATCTTCTCCATCGATAAAGTAAAGGAAAAGATAAGTTTCTGTAAAGCTTGGCAAAGACGTCACGCGCGAAAGCTGTGTCTGCTCTTCTGTAACCGGCAAAGTTAAATAACTAGTCTCTTATATTAAAAGGCTTGTCTATAACTGAAAATACTAAACCAGGCCAAAATTCGAGTTTTTAAAGGAGATATTCTTTCCCTAAAAAGAATGCGCGAATTTGAAAAAATAAGTCTTGTCTTTTTTATCGACTACTTGTTATTTTAGTGGATTTTAGCCAGAAATAATTTGGAATGCTTGAGAAAATAAATACTTGGTTCACGTTGCTTGTTTTTTTTCACAATAGATTATACAATGGTCCTGTTCAGGGCTTATTAAAAATATAAATAACCAAAGAAATAGTTGCCTACTCACTTACTGTTATCAAGAACAATGCAATCTATTTTACAAATGAACACAAGCCGAACCTTGTTTTGAATCTTGTGTGCAATAAATTAAGTGAGTGCACTTTTTTTATAATTATTTTAAAAAGGTTCGGTGCAAAAATATTGATAGCCATTAACCTAGAAAGCTACAAAAGTTGCAGTGAGCAAAAGAAGCCGTAATCATAGGTGCTAATAGTTTGATTTTAATAGCAAGTTGATTTTTCTTGTGGTTTTTTACAATTCAGTTGAACTTTGTTCACAAGATGCCTTCTATTAGTTAAAATCTTTCTAGCTAGCATTCCAAATATCTCGTCAATATTAAGTTCTTCCGAAAGTGATGTTTCTATGAGCTGCATGCCGTGTTCTTTGGCAAACTCCAGAGCTTTTTCTGTTGTCACCAGTTTCTTCTTAGGATCCATATTCACTTCAACTATTAGAGTCTCAACACCGTCATACAATCCCACTTTTCTTACTTCATCGCGCATCGAAAATTCTAAGCTATCTTCGTCCGAACTGTCATAAAATAATAATACACCGGATGTTCCGCTAAAATAAGCGGATGTCGGTGCTTCAAATCGTTCTTGTCTATTCATAACCCACGCCTAAAAAACAAAAAATAAATAAATACTTCGATGACATTGCGTTTGGGTTTTTGTTTAGCGCGTTAGGCTTACCAAAGCACTTTAAATATGGGGTTACCGGTCGATTTAGAATCATCCAGACCCAGTACCGGCTTTCGTAGCACAGAAGCAACCTTCAACGTTTTTTTATATCTAGTCGCTGAGGTACAAAGAGAGATTACCGAAAGATATTTTTGTTGTCTTTTTATGGAACTACGACACCAAATGTAGGAAAAGTCGACAGTATTATTTTTATTTTTATTTTTTGATAGTTAGCCCAGAAGTAATATAGTCAATAACATGACAATGTGCTTCCATGTACAGTTGATAACTCAGCACCAATAGCAAAAACAAGCAAAAAACGCTGGAGTAACAATACTAATGTTGTACAACGTCGTCCCTTAGGTCCATTGTCCCTTTCTCCTTGAAACTATCCCAAATTGATTTAATATTGAACATTAATATTCAGTGTACACCGATAATCAAATAATGCGTGGATTTCAGGTTGTTAGATTTTGCTTGACACTGCAACTTGACCATTAATCTCTAGAAGTTTGATAAAATTTAAGAAATATGCAGCACTTCGACTCTTAGTTTTAGGGTATCTTTAGGGATTAAAGAAACAAAGGTTTAAATTAGTCCTGGAAAATTTTAGTCACCAAAGCATAGAATTAGTCGCTTTTCATAGACTAAAGTTTGTTCACGTAAAAAAAAACATATATCCAATGTTTAGCAAGAAATCACTGCTGTGTATTTCAACCTCGTTTCCAGGGGCTTTTGCGTTTTTGACATCAAGGCCGTCAAGTAAGCGCTAGCGGCTTTGACATAGGCAACAAAGCCTGGGGACGAGGATGGTGTATTTCAACCTCGTTCTTGCCTTTTTGACATCGAAGTAAGCGCTAGCGGCTTTGACATCAGGCAGCAAACTCCGGAGACAAGGAAGCTGTGCATTTTTCTTTTTGTATTATCCGGTTGTTTGCTGAATAAAAAAAAGTCGAATGAAGTGTTGTTTTAAATTGACTAAGGAGTTGTTTTCCTCTATTTTCAAAGAAGATAGAAATGGAACTGTTCACTAAAAAATCTTGCTCGAGGATTTCAAATTTATTCTATCCTACCTGAATTTCAATCACTTGACCGTCCAACTGTATTTTTCTCTCTGTGTAATCAACATTAATATTGAAACCGTCACCAGTAAACTTTTTAAAAAAGGTGGCTTTAGCAGAATTGTCTCCTAATAACAGAATCTTCAGTAACAGAGGCTTTGGCGCTAAAAAATAAAATAATTGATCACGTCGGAATAAAATATCAAGTGAAAACATTAACAGCATTAGGTTAAGGTCTCAACTTCATTTATAACCTGGTTACCAGTTTTTAAGTAAACATTTCAATTCTTCAAAAAGGTTTCAGACAACATAAGACTTACTTTGTAAATCCATATCGGTTATGTTTCATCAAAGCACTATAAATACGAGAAAAAACATTAAACTGATTGTAAGACCTGTCAAATTTCGCTGAATTGAAAATATAGCCAACTATGAAAACATTGAGAAACCTATACCAGAACATAAACCAACATCACCGGTTACATTTATACTTGGAGACAGTATTATTAAAGAAATAAAAGGATGGTCCATCAGTGAACAAATAAACAGAAAAAAAAAGTGATTGTAAAAATTTTTCCAGGAGCCACCACTAAATGTATGACTGATTACATGAAGCCATCTCTATCACGACGCCCAAATCATATTATTATCCACACAGAAACAAACGACTTATCTGACAATAGATCTGAAGAAGAAATATCGAAATCTATAATAAATTTAGCGATGTCAGCAAATACCACAGTTTCCATATCAAGCATTGTATGCAGAGGATGGTCACAAAAAGCGAAAAAAGTAAACACGTTACTGTAGAAAATGTGTCAAGAACGTAATATGTGCTTCATTTCAAATGATAACATAAACAAAGGAGCATATATGAGGAGTAAAGTCCATTTGAATAAAATGGGTACTAATCTTCTTATGAGAAACTTTGTCAATCATGGTAAAAAGCATTGATGCTTTATTCACAGAGAAGGCATATTCACAGAAAATGCACATAACGATGAATCAACTCAAAAATTATCTCTTCATCCTTTACAACTACTGAAACAAAGAAATTCTGATAAAATTATTATAGGGCACTTAAATATAAACTCTATTAGAAACAAATTTTCGTCGTTTTGCGAACTCTTTAAGAAATCTATCGACGTCATGTTAATTTCGGAGACCAAACTTAATGATAGTTTCACATCACACCAATTTCACATTGATGGTTTCCACCCACCTTTTCGTCGAGATAGGAATGCACATGGAGGTGGTCTGTTATTATATATCCGTGAAAACATAATCTGTTCACAAATAAAATCCAAAGACTTACCGGATGACATCGAAATTGTAACTGTCGAAATTAATATCAGATCACATAAATGGCTAGTGGGCTCTACAAAAGCCCTGGTCAATCATCCGAATACTTTATGAATAACTTAAAAAGCTGTTTGCAAAATATTGGCTATGAAAATTTGATTATCACGGGAGACTTAATTTACTTGAAAGTAATCATCTTCTCGTTGATTTTAACATTGATTTCAATACCAGTAATTTGATAAAACTACTTGTTTCAAATCCATCAAAGATAGATCATATTTTTGTTACAAATAAAAAAGCCTTCATAAAATCAGCAGTACTTGAAACAGGACTTTCAGGCCATCACAAATGTACAGTGACTGTGCTTAACAAAACTCTGCCAAAAAATCTTCCCAATGTGATATTTTATCAAAATTTCAAAAACATTGATAAAACTAGCTTATCAAGATAACTTACTGAAATGACAACAGATTTATTGAAAAAGACAACTACTGACTACTCCGATTTCGACAAAAAACTTTAAAGAAACCATTAATAAACATGTACCAATAAAGAAAAAGTTACTGAGTAGAAATGAAGGTCCGTTCATGACAAAGGTTTTACGAAAGGAAATTATGATGAGATCGAGAAGGGAAAACATTTATAATGCAAACCCATCAGTAGAAAATTGGAACTAACTATAAATCTCAACGAAATAAATGCGTGACCCTGCTACGAAAAGCTAAATAGAATTACTACAATAAATTAAACATCAACAAAATAAAAGACAATCGGACATTTTGGAAAACTGTCAATCCTATTTTCTCAGAGAAAGGAAGGAAAGATCCAATTATTAATTTGGTAGAAAATGAATCGATTGGAACAGATGAATTAGAAATGGCGAATATCATGAATGATTACTTTGTAAATGTTACAAAGGACCTTAATATAAATCGAATTCCTGAAAGCGAAACAAATCCAAAAATCACAATTAGAGTGGACATTGCAATAGAGAAGTACCGACCCCATCCTAGTATTATCAAAATTCGACAGAAACTTCCATTTACTGAAACGTTTAATTTTGAAGAAATTACTCAAAACCAACTTTATAAATAAATAAACAACGTGAACATCAAAAAAGCAACACCAAGCTCCGATATTCCTGGATCTCTACTGAAAGATTTTTCTGAATTATACCTTGAAGTTCTCCACAAATCTTTGAATGATGCAATTAACATTGGAATATTTCCATCACAGTTGAAATGTGCTGATGTTACGCCCATTCATAAAAGCGATTCTAAAACTGAGAAGGAAAACTATCGACCGATCAGCAAACTACCACATATCTCTAAAATTTTTAAATGTTTAATTTATAATCAAATAAATAATATCATTTTTGATAAATTATCTCCGAAGCTATATCTGGTTTTCGTAAAGGTTGTAGTACTCAACATGCTCTCCTTGATATGATTGTTGATAAATGGCAAAAGTTTTTAGACAAAGGCCACTGTGTTGGAGCAATTCTTATGGACTTGTCAAAGGCATTTGATTGTATGAATCATGAACTGTTAATTGCAAAGTTACACGCCTATGGCTTTTCTATGATATCTCTTAAGTTTATTTGGTCGTACCTTAGTGATAGAAAACAAAGGGTCGAGATAAACGAGTCTTTTAGTTTCTGGGAAAAGATCTTATCAGGTGTTCTACAAGGTTTTGAATTGGGGCCTCTACTTTTTAACATATACTTGGATGATATGCTATTGTATGATTTAACTGATATTTATACGGAAATATGCAATTTTGCTGACGACAACACACTTTATAATTGTGCATATCTATAAATAGTGTCATCAAACACCTTGAGATCAATATAAAATCGCTTGCTTTATGGTTCTCCGACAACGCTTTTCAGCTGATTGCAAAGAAATGCAAATTAATCGTTTTAGGAGGACCAAAAAGTAACGATGTCATTAGTGTTAATATTAATGGAGAAACTTTGACTGAGTCAAAAGTTGTCAAACTTCTAGGCATTCAGATTGACAACGCCCTTAGCTTTAGAAACTATACAGAGAAGCTTTGTAAAAGGGCTACTGGAAAACTGAATGCCTTAGAGCGTATTACCCCATATATGTATTTTAATAAAAGAAAACTGATATTTAATTCTTTTATATTGTGTGAAATCGGCTATTGTCCTCTAATATGGGGACTTTCAAACCGACAAACTATAAAAGACTTGATAAAATCCATTTAGGGCACAAAAGATAATTCAGTCTGATGTTTATATAGAAAATTATATTCCATATGTCCATAGATATCATTGTGAGATACTGCTACGTGAAATCTACAGAACTGCCAATGGTCTCAACCCATCTTACATGAGTACTGTCTTTAATTTTAGAACTAATTGTCCTTATAATTTACGTAGTGGCAGCTCTATTGTTCAAAATGGGTTTTTTACTAAAAAATTCGGCAGGCAGATTGGTGTCTCAAATTGGTGCTCAATTGTGGAGCTCTCTTCCCATCTCTGTGAAATCTGCAGAAAAATTAAAGGAATTCTCAGATAAAGTTCGGAGTTTATCATCTTTGAACTGCAAAAGTGGCGTCTCTGTGTCACATTTATCAAATGTTTTGGCTATTTAGATTAGCACAATGATATAGTTGATCTTAATTAGCAATTTTGCTATTTTATGTAGTAGTTATTTTTTTTCTTTTTGGTCTTTTATATTTAACTTTCTTGTATCTGATTTTATCGACTTTAAATAAATGGAAATAAATAAAAAATAAATAAGTAAGGGCGTTCATAGATTTATTTATAACAAAAAGAAATTTCAAATGCAAATAGGCAGGCAGGCAGGTAAACAGATGGGAGGACGGACGGATCAAATTCACTTTGCTTGTCGTACAGCTAGCGTATTGTAATAGCTATGAGGCTATGAGGCGCGTGAAAATTTCGCGTAGAGGAAAGAACAATTTGGAATATAACTTTCGAAGATCTCTGTCTTATTCAAGGGCTAAGGGTGCTGTAGCCAGGAGACCCAATATAATTCTTTTCAGCATCGTGAAATCGAAATAGTAAAAAGAATATGCTAAGTTGCAAACGAATTTTCTGCGGTCTGACTGCGCTCCTTGATTGGTTACTTCTATTGCTCTTTGCTCATGTGGTGATCATTATCAGCCAGATATGGGCGACACTTGGAATGTAAACATTTGAACTTCGAAGGAATGCGGCATTTTTTTCACATATTTTTCTTTCTCTACACCATTATGTAGCCCTTTTGACTTGTATCTTTGCCTAACAAATTCCAAGTTGCAGGTATACCCAACCTCGTTCCCAGGGCTTTTTGTCTCTCATCGGCGCAGCACCAATGAGTAGCACGTCAAAAATGTTCACGGTGAATGTCTTCTAAAAATTGTTTCGTCATAGAGAGAGCTGTGTAGTAAACCTTTTTTTGTGTGTTTTAGGCAGTTTTTGTTCGTTACATTTCAAACGTTGACCATAGAGAGAAATTATTTGCTAAACTCGCTTTAATACCATTATATTTGCAGAATTTTATCAATTCCAATATCCAGATGAAGCAGAAGCTGAAAGAGAGGAACACACCAAGTGCAACACAAAGACACAATCCCTTTTTCTCGTTTTTCGATCTTAAATCAATTTTTTAGATAGAGTCCACTTTTTCTTGTTCTTGTTGATTTCCGTCGCCGCTATGCGGGGCGGAATCTTTAAAATCGCCTGATGGAAGATAGATATATAGATAGAGAGAGACAGCACAGAGCCCGGACGCTGCTAAGTTTTTGTCCAGGCTAAACGCTCGGAAAATTCCATTTTTTCGAAAGCCAATGAAGATGCTTTATTTTAATCTCTGTCAATTAAATGACCAATCTGAACAGAGAGTGTACTCTTCGTGTGGCCAGAACATTCCGTGTGCGGCCATGACTAAAAGTGCTTACATTTTGTTGGTCGCCCCTTGCTGGTCTCTTTGGTTTGGTCGTAGTAGCTTTATTGATGGGGAGCTAAGCACTATTTTTTAAATTCGTGTATTTTATCAGGTAAGAATTATTTTATATATAGCTAAGTGAGAAAGGTGTGCTGGCTAGCTAGCTATCTCAATTTTTGGTGCTGACTTGCCAATTGGATCTCTTTTTGATTGGTGCTGACATACCCCTTTTAATAGTCATGAAATTACTTACTTGCTAGCTAGCTATGGAGCTAGCTACACAAAATAGTGCTTTGATTAGAGTGCCTTTTTTTCAAGAGCAAGCAACAAAAAACTTTATCCTGCCTTGTGTAGTTCTTCCATGAACTGGACACCCAACTCCTGTTCTTATGGGAAAAAAGGGGGCTAAAAATAACTTCCAAATGACACTTTGTGGGACTACTTCTATCAGATAAAAAGATATATATATTCGCACAGGATTTTTTTTATATTTTTTGCAGAAAAGTTGTCGAAACGTGACAAAAGTTTATTGTTGCTTGCACTGAGCAGTCGACGAGGGTGCCGATAAGCCGCATACGCCGTAAAAAGTGCGGGCGTTTTCGGGCGAGTTCGGCGTTTTGAAAAAAATTCAGGTATTTGCCCGAAAAAACCCGCATAGTCTCGAACAATGCCCGAGAAAAAAAAGATTCACCACAAATGACTCTAAAAGAATTATTTAAAAAAGTATAAAAATTAAAATGAACTAACTATGTGATAGCGAAGTTCTTAAAAGAACTGTTTTTTATGATTTTTGATAACATTTACTTGATAAATAACTTATATCTAAACTTTATTAACTCCTTTCTCTTCAAACGCATTCTTTTAACTGTCGTCCGCCATGTTTATGTTACAAGGTGTTGCATTTCGGGAATGTTCCGGGCGAGTTCGGGCGTGTTCGGGAAAGTGCGGGCGGTTTCGGCGGCTTATCGGCACCCTCTTAGCAGTCGGTGAACTGATAATTAACCTGTAACAATATATAGTTAGCCGATGCAGGATAATTAGATACTACGCCTAGTATAATTAGCCGTTAAAAGCTTCTTTGTGTTCTTTACACCTAACTGCGTCTTTTCCATGTTTTTTCTTGAAATCAGAATAGTTTTGTTGTTTAATAATATATACGACATATGTACTGCTAGCTACAGTAAAAATTATAACTTGACAAGTCACGATTTTATATTTTTTTCAGACTATTGCTAATGGCGGAAATCTTTAAGCCGCAGGGCTTCTTGTTTATAATACACAAAGTCTAAGGAGATATGGTATTTCCCGAAATTTATTTGTTTTACTCCTTTCTGAGACGTGCATTTTCAAAATATCGGCCTATCGGCCTGGCGTGAATCATGGTGCGCCTCGCGGAGTCACTATCCATCTCAAAGTTTGTTATCAGTAGTTGTCCATTAATCCTGTCAATATATTCAAAGCGATCGACTCACTACAATCAAAAGCAATCAAAAAATGCTATAAAAATTCCACTCATGCATATATTTAACCTTTCCCTGCTACAAGGATATTTTCCTGAAAAACTTAAAATTGCAAGAGTTCTACCAGTATATAAAACAGGCGAAATGACTAATGTATCTAATTATAGACCAATATCAGTTCTTCCATGTTTCTCGAAAATACTAGAACGCATAATGTACAATAGATTTTACTCTTTTTTAACTGCTAATAATATTTTATTCGACAATCAATTTGGCTTTTAAGCAGGTCATTCTACTGATCATGCAATAGTTAAACTTGTTAATGAAATATCAAAAGCGTTTGACGAAAACAAGTACATGCTAGGAATTTTTATAGATCTAAGCAAAGCATTTGACACCGTAGATCACAAAATTCTACTAGAAAAACTCAAAAACTATGGTATCAACAACTCAAACATTCGGTGGTTTGAAAGTTATTTATCCAATAGAAAACAGTACATTCCCTTTGACGGTGGAAGTACAAATTACAAAACAATCATCTGTGGAGTTCCACAAGGTTCAATATTAGGACCACTCTTATTCCTTATATATGTAAATGATTTAAACAAAGCTTCGAATATTTTACATTCAATTTTATTTGCAGATGATACAAATCTGTTTTATGCACATCACTTAACGAATTCAAACATAAACTAAAACATAAACTATTGACTACTGACAATCTATATTTATTTTAGAACACACGACAGTTACAACGTACGACACATATAACACAACTCCTCATCATCTTCAATGCTAACCTTTTATATAGGTTGGGGGCTTGGTGATAAGGCTATTATAGCCTTCTTCTCGCTCCTGCCATTTTTTACCTCTTTAGCTAATATTTTTAGCATATGCAATCCTATCTTTAGATTATACGATATAATAGCTTAAGATTTGTATTTTATTTTTACGAAAAACTGTAAATTCTTCAACGGCAAAAAAATAAAGAGAAAAAAAAAAAAAAAAAAATTATGCCGCTGTTGTTGTGTTAAGGCGAGGGCAAACCAGTCCAACATTTCATCCAACATGCAATTTTTGTGATGTTGGATGAAATGTTGGACTGGTTTGAGTCACTTCAAAATTTTGAAAAAATTTGAAATTTTCAAAAAAACGTGTTGGACAATGTTGGATAAAGTTTGATCGCCGTCAAACATTTCATCCAACATTTTCGGTAAGATCAAAGGAATTCTCTATCTGATTTGCGTGAATTTTCATGTTGGATTGGTTTGGTGGTACTTTTCATCCAACATATAAAAATCCCGCGAATTTCGAAAACATTTTGAATGGAATGTTTTTAATTTGATGCGTTTCAATAACATCCATCCGAAACATTTCCCTAAATCCGAATCTGTCTTCGATCTTCAATTCTTTAATGATATTACTAAAATATCCATTTTGTTCCCTCCTCTTTATCCACTCTCTTGATTTTCCGCGGGTTGGTTTTTCATCGTCTGAATCGACGAGTTCGTTCAGCAACATAAGCAGCACTGCAGAATTCCTTCCGTCCGCCAGGAATGAATGAACTCTTTATCGTTCGAATGTTTTTAAAAGCAGTCCCACAAACCTAAAATTTTGCTTCATCCAACATGCATTTTTTCATCCAACATTTCATCCAACATGGGAAAAAAATGTTGGATGAAATGTTGGACTGGTTTGCCCCCGCCTTTAGCGTGAGGGGCTTAAAATAATGTATAGAATCATGTGCTTTCGACGAAAGGTTGAGGAAACGAATGACAAAGAGGGCGTCAATTTTCCAAATCAGTATTCGGCCCCAAAACTACACTTCATCCTTCTGTGACTAAAAATGAGCATGAACAGAAAAATATTCATTGTTTGTTTAAGTGAAAAAGACATACGATTGAAATCTTCTAGATCTAGATGATATGTCAGATTATCCAAAGTAATTCTTCTTGGAATACATTCCAGACTAGGATATAGAAGGATATAGAAGAAAATATTCCCTATTCCAGTACCCTCTAACTCCATGAAGACCGCAGTAGTGGATTCAGTTATAAAGTAGTCAAGACCCTAGTACTCGATGTTTCTTATTTTTTGTGTTTTTATTTGTGAAAGTTTTTTATTGAGTTTCTAATTTTTACAGTAGCTAAAACAGTTCGATCTACGTAAAACAAGGTTATTATTCTTCCGCACGGGACACATATTGCTGTTCGATTCGATTTCAAATTAATTCAAATTGAGATTTGGGCGTTTGAAATGAAATATCTGAGATATATTAGAATATTGGGTTAAAAGAAATTTTTTTAAAAGTTAGTAATAACATAAGTAATGCTAAAAGTCATCCTCGTCGTCAGCTAATATAGGGATGGCGTATACCCACACGTTTCCAAAAATCACGGTCAAACTCTCATAAAAAATAACATACACAAAGACGCTTGTGTATGTTATCACAGCTGTTCATCACACCCCATCTCCGCAAAATCCGCTGACCATCAGCAAAAAATCAACACAAATCTAACGCATGCGCAACGTGACCAACAAATTGCTATCATGCGCAAGTGGAGTGGCGGGGAAATGCCCAACAGGCGCTGGCAAATTCAAATTCAAAAAAAAAAAAAAAAAAAAAAAAACTATAATAAATGTGCACCAACTGTGAATCAAAATTTGAGATGTTTGGAAATGCAGTAGTCCTAGTATTACTGGCCGGTGTTGGTATCTCTCTACCACTTATGACTTTGGCACTAGTGCAAGAATCGTCGAAGATTAAAGATTTGGAGGATCGCATTCATGATTTAGAATAAAACGAAGGAAGAACAATGCAATGACTGTGAATGTGTGCTTGACGAGTATGATAGGTGTACCTGTGGACGAAGGCTGATGATAAAGGCTAAAATGCTGTGTTGAGCACATCACGTATAACGGGGGTAGTTGCACATGTGCGAGTAGAAGCAATCCTCGGACCTTGTTAAAAATTCAATAAAAGATGCTAAAATTTGAGAACGAAATTGTCAAACCTCGAGAATTCTAAAATTTTGCTGCTACTTTTACCAATATCAATGATATTAATGTGGACTATCTGACAGTGTCAGATTCCATTCCTGCCAACAAAGACAAGGATCAACGGTATATCGTGGGGTATCATACACGGGACCTCATAGTAGCTCTGAGGATAACGACACCTGAAGTCTGGTCCAATGGAGTCAGTCAATACAATACCAGTGCCGTACCAGCAATGAGTATTGATTTCGAAGAGTACCCTGATTTTATCAAAAAATATCGTCAAATTTGGAACAAGATCGAAGAGTTGATATCTCAAAAATTGACGAGGGAGCCAGTCAAAAAAGATCGCTATATCAACGCCAAGCTCAAATACTACGCTGACGCAATCACGACTAACTTTCATGGTCAACCGGTACCCTATAACGAGCCTTGAAAACTCAGTGGTGTGCTGGCGATATCATCCGTATACGTTCAAGGTAGCAACTACTACCCACAGGTACATGTAGTGGAATGTAGGTATAAAAACCTGAATAAATGGTTGTTATAGAAAAACCAGGGTTTTATAACCCCCACAAGGGTTATAAAACATACTAAGGTTTGTAAGGAGATGGAGAATTTAGGTACTGCTTGCATACTGCACAGACTGAAAGTTTTTTAGGAGGTCCTGCCTCCCCTCTTGTCGACCTTTAGCAACTAGCTGCGCTCTCTCCCTTTTGTTAAGGGAGTCCACGATCCGTTTGAAGTGTTATCGCATCTGTTCCTTTAGCAGCATATACTTTCGCTTCTCTTGCATAATGAGACTAAACTCGTAGTCGCTGATAACCCCGTTTTCAATAGCCTTGGAAATTAAATCGATTATAGAGTTCAATTTGGACACCGCGAGTAGTCTAATATTCTGATGCTTCTTGGATTTCACATCAAGCCTCTTTGAAGCGTTCCGTAGACCTGCCTGTCCTAAACCTACGGCGATCGTTATTCCCCCATCGCTATACAGATTGATGCCCCCAGACTTGATGCTAACGCCCCAATTCCGACACCCAACGTTACTACGGTAATACCCAGGAGTCCGTGGTCAGTATACCTCACCCAGGTGCTGTGCATTTTGAATTTCTTTGCTAGTTTATCCTGCTCCTTAATTTCATCCCTTAGAAATGCTTCAATCTCCCCTATCTTGGAGAGTCTGTAATTTTGACTGTCATCCTGCATGGTATCATCCTCAGGTGCAGTAGCTAAATTTGGGTACAACTTAGCTACATCCATTTATTATTCTAAGAGCAGATGCATTGTAATTCCCGTAAACGAAACATTTTTGTTGTGGTGGTGTTCGTCAGTCACCATAAATTCCAACCTGTCCGTGGAGCCTTTCAAAGGAAGACAAATTGGAGTGTCAAAACTCCAGGTCAGCGATTGCCCACAAGCGTTTAACTCCTTGGTGGGAAGCAAAGCCAAAATTTTAGACTTTTTACCATCTAGTAGGGCATCGTTTTCATCCAACTGAGGGCAAACAAGTCGTAGTCGAATATAGACGTCAGTCTTGTAGAAAGCATCATAGTCTCCCTTTGTGTAATACTTACCACCAGCCGGATCAGGTAGGCCCAAGAGCTCTTGCAGTGGTCTGTTAATCACCACCGTGTACCCATCATTCACACGGAGCCTGCATAGTCCATTTTTCAGGACAAACAGTTTGATGTCCTGTGCCTGACTGTTGACGATAGCTGCCAGATCCTCGATCTTGTATAAACCATTCATGATCTCGATTCGGGTAACCCTCTGATCCGGCCCTGTTTTACGGATGGTAAACTCATTGTCGGTGTAAATGTTTAGCCACATAGCCCGGATACTGATGGATTTCAAAGCAATCCTCGTATCCTGTCCTAGTTGATCCTCAAATACTGTGGGTTTTTCAATATCGGTAATGTAGAGCTGCCTCATCGTTTTCTTTAAGAAGAAAACGATGAACATGTATTCGTACAACCCTAAGGCAAAGTACAAGTCAAACAGGGGAGAATGGCATCTTGGTATAACAAACCTGGAACACCAGGACCTGTACGTGTCTACAGAATCACACATTTCCGTGGTCTTCCCCGAGTTTACCAAATACCCCATCAAGGTTCCAACAACCTACCTCAATGACCCCGTCCTGGTGGGATGGACAGGACAAGCCTTGGACTACTGGAACATTCAGGTTAATTTCGCAACCCATTGTGCAACCACAGCTTTAGGTATCTCCGCTAAGCAAATGACGGGCTCTGTACCCCTTGTCAACTCCATCTTCAAATTTCACGTATACTACCACATGTGTCGTATACTGGCAAGGTTGAAGGTACACATGCCCTATGACGATGGGTTTAGTCAGTATAAAAATCCCTACTCAACCTCTGGGTATTCGCAGGTATGTCGTGAATACGGTGCCGAGCCCAACAGTCTATACAAATTCAAGGATGTCGGTGCTTCACTGACCAACGGTTCGTGGTGGCCTCAAGTTGATGGGGATTACGGAAAATTCATTATGCCGAGGGCAGGGTCTGACATCGGAAGGCCTGACAAAATTAAGTGAAAGTATTCGCGCCTATGTAGTCTTGTTGCTGGGGTCGCAGGCGGGAGCAAAAGCATCACTAGTCGGTTCTGGTGCGGACAACCACACAGCCAGGCAAATTCTGATACAAAACTTCGAAAGTATGGTGCGGCGTCAAGAGAATGTAGGGCATGCCAGAACTCCGGTGAACTTTGCCATCATGCCTAGTCTGTATATGGTGCCTTCTGATATGACCCTACGTATAGGCAAAATTCAGGGGTTTAACAACAACATCCTGATCACTCCTGACAACGTCAATGTTGGAGTCCAGGTTGATGTGAATAACAAGCCTATTGTGAAACCTACGGAGAGGGCTATCAAACCACCCCCTAAGCATACGGAGCAGACCATCAAACCTGCGGCAGCTATCAAACCACCCCCTAAGCATACGGGGCAGGCCGGCGCTATCAGGGAAGCCCCACAGGGGGGACAACATGAGGATACCAAGACAGTGTTGATTACCACTGAAGTAGGGCTCATCATTGCCTACATATGGCTAAAGTAAGGTCTAATGTGTTTCATCGACATATTAGACCTATTTCCTCCTATCAACGTAGGTCACAACAAACCCGACAGCAGCGGCGATTGTCATGTACAGGTGTTTGGCTGCATATTCGACAATTTTTGCTGCTACTCTGAGAAAGAACGAGACCACGGTACCGATAATACCAGGTAATGCAGCACCTGCCTTACCTGCCAGGTATTTTAGGAACTTGCCCAATCTTTCCAGTTGCTTCTCTACAAACCCCTTCCCTGCGGCACTTCTTCCTGCGCCTGTCGCGGCACCTCCCCCTGTAACTGCTAGCATAATGGTGGAAATCAGTAGCCCAACAGCCGAGACGATACTCACTAGGGTTAGACCCTGTTCTTTGAACAAGATTTTAAGCTTTTCAAGCAGAGACGTGTCTTCTCCGGCGATTTTCATCAGCGTCTCCTTGATGGCCTTTAGCTGGCTATAAATGCTGGACGATAGTAAGCCGTGTGCTTCTTGTGCGGCCTTTTTTTGATTCTTTAGATATTTAATGTCTTCCTTGACCTTTGCAATGTCTTCATTCCAGATATTTTGCTGTTCCTCAGATACTCCAGGTTCGGCTCTCTTCATCTCAAGCCTTTTCACCTTGGCCTCCGCCTTATCTATCTCGCTGTCGTATAGGATCATCTTGCTTTTCAAGTTTTTCAAGTTACCCCTTATCGTTTGAAGTTCGAGGTTAAGCCCTCTTCTTTCACGTTCGGTGATAACTTCATCAGTACCACCAAACGAAGTATCCTCAATAAGCCTCTCCGTGGCATCCACAACCTTCTCGACCTGATCCAGATTATCCATTTCAATATCATCACCCTTCTCCTCGATGTGATCAAACCTTTGCATGAGATACTGAGCTGCCGCTTTACTACCTTTCTTGGGTGTAGTATAGTCGGTAAACCCTATGGCTATCAGACGCTTCTTACCTAACAAATCTTGTATCCGGCCAACGGTTTTCAAATCACCATTCAGATTCGTGATCACTATACCATCGACAGTAAGTTGATTACCTTCCATTCTAAACTCATCATAATGTTCAGCATTCGGCGGCCCCAGCTCCACCCCAAGATGTTTGTATAAATCGTCGACCTTTGATTTTAGTATCTCTCCCCTCAACCTTATCGTGGTGTCTCCCGGAACACCCTGCTGCTGTTCTCCCCGGGTTGGGGTTGCTGGAGGCCTTGGCGTTGCCGGGGTATCTTCAGGTCTATCATCTGGAAGGTCCTCCTCTGGTGTGAAATCGTGTTCAAATACGGGGTTTATTGGCATTTTATTAAAAACGAAATCCCTCCCCAAATAAATGAGTGCATTTGGAGATAAACTTAATCCCTACGCAGAACTTAAAACAATGCTGGATATCAAGGGAAAGAAGCAGCGCGTCAAAGTGAGTCACGTACCCTCCACGATTAATCAAAACAAGGATCTCTATGTCGACATTCCCAACATGGGACAGAACGATGTCATTTTTCCGGGGAGTATCAAACTGTTGTTCGACCTGGAACTTACGGGGACAAATACGAAGCGTACAATCGTCAGCAACATCGGCAAAAGCTTGGTGAGAGACCTACGTATCACCTTGAACGGCAACGAAGTTCAACATATTTCCGACTACAACACACTGGCGGTCTATAGAGACCTCTGGCTGCCCAAATTCGATCGTTAAAATAATCTGATTTTACAGGGTATCAACCACAACGACGGTACAATCCGGGCTCTGCAGGTGAAAGCCACTGACCATGTCGGGACAGATGAAGAAAGAGCCATTGTTGCCGCATATAGTAACACCTTCGCGATACCTCTCGGTAGGATGTTCGAACTCACAAGGGACTTGCCGTTTTATCACCCCGGCCTGTATGATCGGCTCCAGTTTGTCATACATTTTGCTGAACATGGCGACGTGATCAAAGACGGGGGTACAGCCGCCTCGGGGTCGGTAGCAGCCAAGGCAGCGGATGCCGCCTATAAAATCACCAATATTGCCTGACAAGGTCAATCACGAGGGTCTAGCGAGTGCCATGATGTCACGGTATAGTCGTCTTGCACTACCCTATGAACGTATACTTCGAAGCAAGGTGGTAACCCTTAAAAAAGCGGATACGAGTTATAACCTTCAAGTAGACAGTCCGTCGAAGTCTTTAAAGGGCGTACTATTACTCTTCGTAGACCCTACAAAAGTGAAGGCCTACTCTGGTGCCAACGAAGTGTTCTATAATCCCAAGATCGAAAAAATATCCATCACTGTTGAGGGGGAACCCAATGAGCTATACTCACACGCTATGCTACCCAAAGACCACCTAGAAAAAATTGTGAACCTCTTCGGCACTCACGATTCGAATGTGACCCTTGGGCAGTTCCTGACAGAACGATACGCGTTGTTCATCGATTTCCGAACTTCACCCGACCCCGGCCTACATGGTTCGGGAAGACCTCTACAACGCCTGAGTGACGGCATCACGCTCCACATGACGAAAAAGGCCGATGGAACAGGGGACAGATGCCCAGCTGAACATTATGGATGGTAGATACCACAGTGTGGAGTATTAGAAAATAAATGACAACTATCGGTGTTCTTGTTGCAGGTGCGGCGATTAATGCGTTGGCCTTTTCTGGTACCAACTTTCTGTTCAGCAAACTTTCGGGGCATGGCGAGGCAGAGCGCAAGAGGCATGATGAAGCGGTAGAGAAACTACAAGCCGGTCAGGCCCAGTGGGTGAGGGACCGACAAGCAAAAATCGATTGGTTTAATAAAGAACGGGAAATGCAAATACAAACTGGTAAGAGCCTTCGGGAGCTTGAAGACGATATGTACAGGTACTACATTGCAACCTCAGAGACTAAACCAAAATTATCGGATTATTATGTACCCTCGAAGAAACAACAAAACGGTGAACTCACCTTCGTTCTTGGCTCCTTGACTATTTTAGGGTTTGTCGCGTACAAATATCTGTAAACGTTTTTGAGATGTAATAAAATATGTCAAAAGCACCACATACTGTTACAGAGAAGGAGGCGGAAAAATTAAGCCGTATCTACTACACTCCCGAACATCTCTGGACTGGACGAAAAGCCGTTAAATTGCTAGCAAAGCAAAGTAACCTATCCAAAAAACTAGTCACTCACTGGCTGTCTCGTCAACTGCTCTGGCTCCGCCATATTAGAGGTCCGAAACGTATAGATTATCCTCATTTTACCATTACAAGACCTAACGAGATGCATCAGTTTGATCTCTTGTATATGCCCCATGACAAACTATACAGTAGCACCTACAAATACATCCTCACCGTCATTGACGTGGCCTCGAGGTATAAGGTAGCGAGGCCTCTGCGCACGAAAAAAGCTAGCGAGGTTGCGAAGATGATCAAGGACATTTACAAAGCTGGTCCTTTACGATACCCAAAAACCTTCCAGTGCGACAACGGGTCCGAATTTAAAGCAGATGTAACGAGGTTACTCGAGGGTAAAGGTGTGGAAATTAGGATGGCTACCACCAAATACCACCATACGTTCACGGCTTTTGTTGAGAGTTACAACAAGGTACTCGCTGAGAGGCTCTTTAAGCCTCAAGATGCGCAAGAGTTGGTTTCCTCAGAGACTAGTAGTAGGTGGGTGAAACATCTATACACTATCGTGAAAAGTCTCAACAATAGCAAGACTGCCATGATTGAGATGAAACCTAGTAGGGCAATCAAGCTTGAGGAGGTACCACTCGCGAGGGGTCAACAATATCCTGAAGAAAAACCTTTGCCTGAGGACGGGTTATACCTATATCTTTTGCAGCCTGGGGAAGAGCACGGCGACGCAAAGAGACGCGCAAATGATGCTTTTTGGAGTAAAAAGACCTATAGGCTGGATCTTCTTGTAGCAGGTAGTCGTCTGTTATACTATTTGAAGGACGGTCCTGATCGTAGCTTCGTGTCAGAAGAGTTGATGCTAATCCCGGAGGATGTTCAGGTACCGCCCGAGTCTGTAAAAGATTGGTAATAGATTTTAACGAGTGTACCTAAATTCACATCTTCATACCCGTCATCCATATTCCTTAGATAAAGCAAAGGATGCATGGTGTAGAACGGGTACCCATACACGAGACCTTTTATAACATCAGGTTCACTTTGAAGGTCAATGTCAACCAATCGTCGATCTTCTATCGAAAAGTTAAGGATATCGCCTATTCTTCCCAAGTCAGCCAAATCTGATAACTTCAAACCCTTATTTTTAATGACCTCGTAACAGATCATACCAACGATATGCAGCCCTAGGCGTTGAATATCAGCCTCCAGATATTCGTCGATCTCGCGTCTCGGAAATGCTACCCTGTCTAAAAGCTCCCCGTCATCAGGGTCCTGAAACCCCTCGTAAAAGAATCCATTTCTGAACCTAAAATTTTCCAAGCAGTGCGGGCAATACCCAGTAACTGACGCTACCTTGATACAACATCGCAGCCCAGGTACCTGGATATTGTACAGATTTTTCAGTTGTCTTTGCTTTACATAGGCTTCCATATTTTGTTTTTGTTGCATGTATTCTTCCATAGGGTATAGAACCGGTCTAAAATGCCTACCTCTATTTTCCAAAGTGTAGAGCACCACTTTGGAAAAAACGCCGCCTATTCCGCAAGCTCCAGGAGACGTTGATGAGTATAATGTTCACCAAGTCTAAAATGTCTGACACGTTCCGGGTTTACTTCGATACAGCCACGCTCCTTGAGCCAGTTATAGTGTACGATGGCATTCGGGGTCTCTGCCAGCACCACAATCTCACCATCGGGGTAGTCAACAAGTTTGTTTCGAATCTTTTGCGCCACATACCCCTGTTGGCCACAGATGGCGAGGTATGGAAAGGGATCGTTGTTGTTCTTCTGGATCACAACCATGCCGTTATCCTTTCCCTGATCTTCGAGGTAAGGCACGGCACATTCTTGAAGCCTCGCATTTTGCTGGGTCTCTACTTCGAGATCGTCCTGGAGCATTGCAATTTGTTCATCCCTATCCTCAAGCTCGTCCCCCAACACCACGAGCTGCCTATCCCGGTCGTCTAGGTCGTCCCCAAGGATGGCAATGACCATATCCCTATCCTCGAGGGTTTGATGCTGCTCCTTCAGTTCATCCTGCAATTTTTGAACGCCTTTTCGAGCTAGCTATCCGGTAAGCTCTACAGCCTTGGGTTTTCTGGAACGGTGCACAATCTCTAAGGCACCGTCAAGTGTGACGAAAGCATCATGCCAATTTTGGTCTCCTTTCGGGGGTTTGTTTGAAACCAATCCCCCTATCTCATAACGCGAAATGGTAGTAATATCCCGATAGGACTCTGTAATTTTTCAATCCTCAAAAACCTACCAAGATCGGCACGTTTAAAACGAGGATGATTTGGCCCGTCGAACAGAGTCTCGATGGCTCCGGCTGGTATTGCGTTGAACAGAGAAAGTTGCGACATTTCTTATATACCCATGTTCAGCCAGAGGTTTTCACCCTCACTCGAGAATTTTCCAGGTCCTAGGATGTTCCAATCTTACATACAGGCACGCGTGCTTGGACTTTTTCAACTCAGCCTTGATTTCTTCAAAATTCTCAATCATGTTTGTCTCTTCATCGATCATCTTCATATCACACCTATCATGGGGGTACCATAGGAAAAGCTGTTTTTTCTGTCTTCTCAAATCTTTCGGCAAAGCAGTATAGGACTGGGTTAGTAGCCAAAGACTATGCTTCTTGTGCCTACCTGAAATAGCAAGCTCAAGCAGGGGTTATCTCCGCTTGTCGAGGCTCTCGTCAGCTATACAGTCGTCGACAAGAAACAACGTCTCTTCACCCGCCAGTAACGACGACAATTTTTGAACCCATTCAAAGAGGTGATTCTTTGGGTTTATCAGAAACACGTGGTCATCCCTCCAAAGTGAGGCCCTATCGAGGTAGGTGCTATTCCATTGTATAGTAGGGCATACTACGACTATGTTGTTGAAATGTCCCCTGTACTCGTTCTCGAGCAGGTCCAGGACGCGTTGTGTCTTCCCACAACTTGTTGGGCCCGTGAAGATAGCCGTGTGTGGTTCTTTAACTACATCTACCATGATTTTATTAAAAACCCTGTTTTTTTCTGTATTTTAGGGGTAGTGGAAAGACAATTGGAACAACTCCACACGCCGTCGTGGTTGTTGACCGGCACGTAAAAATCTTTGCAGGCTGGGCAGAACGCCATCGCGGGCGCGTGGGTCTTGTAGACAAGGGGTAGAGGATCAAACACTATCTTACCCTGTAGGTACCAGAGTACCTTGCGATATCTCTCGACGAGGCGCGCCTTCTCCTGAGAGACGGAGCACAACACTGCTGTCGGAATAAAGTAGGACCTTTTGACTGGTATTTCAAAAGCTCGACGTACCGCGCCACAATGTGGTGAGAAAACAAGGTGTAGAGGCGCAGGTAATTTTCGTCTTGTTGGAACTCCCTAAGTTTCGAGTCAATTCCGACAACGTCAATTCCAACAACGTCAATCATTTTCATTTTATTGTTTCGGAACTAAGCTCGCCGGAATCCAACCCTTACTTACAGCCATCTCCCGACTGGCCCTGCCTGCAGTAAAATAAGGCGTGATCTTCATGATTTCGCTCATGTCCATTTTTGTGGAGGGTTGTGTAATCCCCACGAATTTCTTACCCACCATGGCATATGCGAAAGTGAAAGATAGATCGACGACAGTCTCATAGAGCATATATAAAATTTCCTTCTCTTTTGGAGTTGCTTTGTTTGTCATTTATTTATTGCATCTTGAAAATATCGATTGGTTGAGCTTTACCTTGAGGCTCAGGATGAATCGTGGGCTTGTGAGATTCTCCACCATTTTTACCTCCAAATTTATACCAGACGCCTACTCCTATTGCGAGCACAGCTAGTGTACCCACACCGTAGATGTAGACTGACTGTACGGAATTGATCCCAGAAGAGGTTTTGACTGTAGATTCTACAGTACCCTCTTCTTTTCTAAGTTCTTGTTTTCTCTTCTTCATTAATGCCGCCAGCTTGTGATCCTGAGCAACTATTCCTGGATTTTTCACTGGTCCTGTAATGATCTTCTGTTCTTGTCTCGGTTCCTCAGTCATTTATCTTAAATGACTGAAGATTCTTCTGGATGCCTCATTCGTTGGTATCTTCCTGCTCCTCATCCTTTTTTTTGCTCTTGTGCCGGGCTGTGTGGCCCATCATCAAAATAGGGGCCAGGCACCTGCCGATTGTGCAATAAACGAGGACCCCGAGATCTACCATGGCGTCTCTAATGATGGGGTCTTCTTCGATATCTTTTCGCAGGTCCTCAACGCTGTCAATGTCCACAAGGTTCACAATCATGTTTGCGTACAGGTTGACCACGTGAGTAGTTAACGCTTTGGCCGTCTTTCCCCCCTTCTCCTGTAACTCTCTTTGAACGTACTCGGTATGTACCTTTTCGATCGCTTCATCAGGAGCCTTGTCGATAAAGCCTTCTGTACATTTCTTCGGCAAGAGATGCCCTTTGCCCTTGCGTAGAGCTTCCATCAAAGCTTGGCGTTTATCGATAGGTTTTTCGACATGTTCAAATTCTGCGGAGGTGTTGTCAAATATAGTCGCGAGCTCTGTCATTATCTTTATTGTACGACGATATCGCAAAAAACAAAACGCGATCAGGACATAGGGTAAAATTACAGCTATGTACAAACACACTTCCATTTATTGGTTAAAAACCAAGTGGGAAGGTATGTATCCCGTCGTCATGTAC
This sequence comes from Hydractinia echinata, assembly GCA_030067915.1. Lineage (NCBI taxonomy): Eukaryota > Metazoa > Cnidaria > Hydrozoa > Anthoathecata > Hydractiniidae > Hydractinia > Hydractinia echinata. The sequence goes on from JASGCC010000031.1 coordinate 2,471,062, forward strand.
AACTCTTTTATCGTAAAACGCAGAGAGCCCGAGCTTTTTTTGTTCGTATGTAATTATACCCTGATTGTGCACCCGAAAACCTACGTTTTTGGCCATGTCTAGACCACCCCTCAGCGCACTCATGTACCTAGACCAAGTCAAGGCATTTTGTCTCTTTGACATACCCTTACAGGAAATTTCGTACCCTCTTTTCCTTCCCCGAAATAGCACTTGGCTGTCGTGGCAACCATCCGAAACCCTATGAATTCTGGCTTGAATATCCCTCCCTCACGATTTGAGTACTTATCAGTGACCAGCCAGTTTTTCACATCCTTGTCGTAAGCGTCAAGCAGTTCGGAGCGAACGACATCTCGCAATTCTTCCCCCGAGATGGCAAAATAGGCACTGTCAGTGTCCATGTAGATGTACTCAAAGTTTCGACGATCCACATACTTGTCGAGAAAATCGTAGTAAAATTCCAACATACGAAGTTTGGCTAGTTGATATACTGCAATACCGCACTGGTAGGCTCTATCGATACTGCACTTGTGTTTGCTTTTTTTAAGCTCATACCCTTCTCCAATCTCTTCGACATTGGAGAAGGGTATGAGTATATAGGGTATACGTATTTGCGTGCCTCGCTAGGTCCTCGATCATCTTGCCATAGAACGAGTTGCCTTTCAACTTTGCCGTATCTCCCACAATACGTTTGTTGGGCTCCTTATCGGCTTGTCGTCTTGCATCCGCAATCTCCTGTGGGAACCATGCAAAGGGCTTACCTCGAGTGTACCTAAGGAATTGGTAAAAAGCAGTCACTTTTAACCCATGGTCAAGGTACGGGAGTATACAGTAGGATTTTTTCGGCTTTTAGCAACCCTAGAAGCTTACGCGTACCTGGAACACGCTTGCGACCCGTGGTTTTCAAGTAATCGTGCATGTGCTTGGGGATTTCATCGTCGGGTATCTCCTTCACAACGAATAGCGGAGACATTTCACTAAATTTCTCACGCAGATCTTCGGGTACTTCGATTTCCACCTGCGCAAACCCAAAGAGTGATCCATCTAGCACACCTCGCGTTAGTATCTCTAAGTTATGCACTGATGTTGGTGTATCCACCTTGATCAACCGTTCCTTTCCACAAGGAAAGTCCTGCATCACGGTACTCGGATACAGCATGTTTGCATCGTACCCTAGAATGGTCTTACACTTGTGGGGTTCCTTGTATACGTGAAATCTGATACCCGTCACGTCCCTCTCGTGGTATCTACAGAATACGATCGCGGGGCCACCTACCATCCCCGTTTGCAAGAGCTCGTAGGCCTCATTCCTCGTACATTTTTCACATGCTTTCTGTACCTCTTTACATCTCTTACAACCTTTCTTGTAGCAAGAGTCCTCGCACTTGTGCCTGCAGGGGTCTCCCGGAGCGTATAGCTCCAATTTGGGGTTCAGCCGTAGAGACTTGTTCAAAACGTAGCGCATCGGCACACCTGGTATACTTACCGCGTCCTTCAAAATGTCTATATCGTCGTCGTAATACTGCAACCTCGTCTTGGCCACAGCTTCAATGAAGGGTTCCACATCGGCTAGGTTGTACTCGCGTAACCAGTCCATCATGGTGACGCAGCCCCGCTTATAAAACTCAGCGCGGAATGCTTCGTACTCTTCGCGGGATAGCGTGTTTTTCCCACTTAGCCGGTTATAGAAGTCGTCATGCGCGACAGGCCCGACATGGTCCAACTTGCCGTGGGTTGTTAACCATTCGTATGGAAACACAAGCTTTTGGAGCTTACATTCCAAAGACTTGCACCAACCATCATAGCTCATACCAAGAGCAAGGACATTTTTAATGTCGAGAAATTTAAACTTCGAGGTGGTGAGGAACATATAGTTGCTATCCTTTTTCGCTACCCTGATCTTGCCTTGCGCAATTTCTTCAACAAAATACCGCTTGATCAGGTTGATGTCATATTTGCCGCTGTTAAAACCGATTACAGCTACTTGATTTACCCACTCATTCCAAGCATCCTGGTTCTTCTTGGAGAGCATGTCGAAATCATCGGGTTTTGGGTACATTCTCTCAACTTCTTCCACAATGAGGGTATGCCTCTTTTCCAACTGATCCACAAACTGTTTAACCAAAACCTTGGGATCCTCATTCTCAATGAACGTTGGGTGGTTGTTCAAACTATCAGCAATACCAACACTTACAGGGATATGTCTCGAAAGATATGTCAAATCAGAGGTTTGCTGGTAATTTAAAGGGTGTAGGAGGGCTTCAAAATCAAACACGATATAGTGGGGATAGGGCCTAAATTCCTTCGTAAAGTACCTCTTAATTTTGGGTGGTGTTTCACATTCCCAGGCTGTGACGAGGTTGTAACCTAAACCCTTTATCAACCTTTCCTTCTTCATAGTTTGCTCATACCGGTATGTATTAGGTTCTGATTGGCAGGAGCATCCGTGCCATTTACAACCATGATATTCATAGGCGGTCTTTGTGATGGGGTCATAGCCATCAACTTTCCACTCCTTTTTACCCTCGCGGATAACCCGTTCTCCTCCATGTCCACAGAGTGCATGATGTATATGCCTTCCGGTTTGGAAAGATATGTATTCGATCCATTTTGAAGCATCGTAGCTAAAACCCTCATCATAAAAGACTTTCTCCGCCTTGCTCGGCATACGTTTCACCTTGCCGCCTTTGCAAATGATTGTCGTCTTGACACCCTCGCATTCATTCTTCTTATGCCGCGTGAGATTCCAGGCCTCATTAAAAACTTGGCCGCATACCTCGCATTCCCAGTGCTGGGTCAGTTGGTGTAAACCCTTGATGTAGAAACAGTGGCCATCCAGCATACCAAGATTGATAGTATCTAAACCCTGTTTGTACTGCTTTTGTCCATAGACGAGACGCCATGGTGCTGTTTCAGGGCTCAAATACTCTGATGTTGATCGTGAATTGTTTGGCAACTCCCTCAAGATCCACCAGCCTCGTGGGGCGCACGTCTTTACGCTTAAGCTTATTGTCCCCATAGTAATTCCGGGCTAATGTGAGAGCTGCTTTTGTTAGATTTTCTGTTCCTCGTTTTACGTCTGCCCTATCTATTACAGCTAGGCATCTCCAAAAGTATAAATTGTCCTTTCTGGCCTCTTCACCATCCATAGCATAGATGCACCTCTTGCCAATCCGGGAGAGGGCCGCATCCCAGAAGAGGTTCACGCGTGCTTATCACCTTGATCTGTACGTGACTAAAGACGATTTTCCCTTCAAAGGCTCCTGGGGTCTCGGTGGTTCTAACAGGTGGTAAGTAAGCCTTAGTCCAAAACTCGCCATCCTCCAAATCGAGGCGCTTCATCTCGCAGTCTTCTATGAACGCTTCGATTTCCGCTATACTTGATAGTGCCAAAGAGCTCTTGGTTTTGTGATATTCAGACACACCACCCCCGCCTTGGTAAATATCACACCCGAAGCTGTACACAATCCTAACGCGCATTTCCATATAGGGTTCAATTTTTCGCATAATAGTGTCCCTCAGAAGTTGGTTCAAATGGTCGTTAAACCGCCATGTTCTGGTTATATTTACATCTTCCCTTGCCTCCTGTTCAACCTCGTCGTGAAGCGTTGTCCCTCCTGAAATTTGTTCCTTTGCCTTGTTGTAGTAGAAGGCAACAGTATCCCGCACACTCTGTAGTCGAGAGGTAAGAGCGTCGCGAGTTGCCGCCACTGGTGCCGACACGGTGCTATATAGTTTGCTGATTGCGTTCTTGAACCAACTCATTTCTCTTTATTATATACACATTTTTAACTGTTCACAAATTTCAAGGACGGTCAAGATGTATGTTGATGATTTACTGTGCATGCGTTGATTTTTGGGCATTTCCCCGCCACTCCACATGCGCATGATAGCAATTTGTTGGTCACCTTGCGCATGCGTTAGATTTGTGTTGATTTTTTGCTGATGGTCAGCGGATTTTGCGGAGATGGGGTGTGATAAACAGCTGTGACGTCACAAGTGTTTTTGTGTATGTTATTTTTTATGAGAGTTTGACCGTGATTTTTGGAAAAGTGTGGGTATACGCCATCCCTATACTAGCTTCCAGGCTTTGTTGCCGCTAGCGCTTACTTGACGCTGGCCTCGATGTCAAAAATTCAAGAACCCCTGGGGACGAGGTTGTGTATAAGTAACTTAATTTTTTGAAGCTAAAAAGGTTCAGTCAGTCAGTCAGGCGCGGATTTAGACTAGGTCAACCCTGTCACGCGACCTAGTAAAAAAATTTCGAGGATCGAAATCGAATTCTGTCGAATTTACCCGGAATCTGAAGATCGAAATTCCGCCTTGTTTTCGCTACTTTTCGTTATTGACTATCTCATAACGCGAATTAGATCAACCTATGTTGGACCTGACCTGTAATAGCCAGTCTTGGCTCTAGGTTATACCGTGAGGCTTTCACCGTTGACCAGAATCAACCTATGTGGGCTTGACCTATTTTTAGTCATAAAATCTGAAGTCAGCCAGTCTTGGCTCTAGGTTATCCCGTGAGGCTTTCACCGTGGACTAGAATCAACCTATGCAACCTCGATCCCAGGGCCTGTAGCGTTTTTTTGATATGAGGATGAAACGCGTACGTTTCATCCTCATATCAAAAAAACGCTACAGGCCCTGGGATCGAGGTTGTCAACCTATGTGGGCCTGACCTAAAAACTGAAATATTCAAATGTTAATACGTATTTATTTCTGAATTAATTGAATAATAATTCATTGGAATTGAACTTGTTTAGAAGTTATATTCAAATCGTCATGTTCATACATAACAAGATTTGTATCCTGGAATTTCCAGAAGTTTTTACTAATAGTAATATGTAAAAAAAAAAAAAAAAACTTTTTATTTATTAAGTTGTATTTTAACATTGCAGGTTAGTTACAATAATAATTAAGAATTATAGTATGCTCAATGATTTGTTTACCCCATTCTCCGTTTTCAATGTCTACTTTAAATTTTAGATGTTTCGTTTCTGTTATCAAGGTCTAAAACGTCTGCATACGAGGTTGTTTTTTGTCCCCGTTTAAGCCTATTTCAGGGTCCGCAAAGCCCGTTTTAGCGAAAGCTTCCGGGGCTCCGCCCCAGACCCCGAATGAAGGGCTTACAGCGCCCCCCAAGACCCCCAGCTGTATATTCAAATTTTCTGCATCATGACCTACTACGAAAATTTCCTAGATCCGCCCCTGTCAGTACTAAAAGTTTCTTAATTATTTTAATACTTTAGCATCTAGTTTCATTTATTAAACGGGTTTCTTGTTAAAAAAAAATACGTGGACTGAAAGAACAACATAGCTCCAGCCGGGGTTTTCAGTAACTTTTTCGTTTTTATTTTATATCGTTTTCATGCTTAGAGTGTCAAGGGCAATTCGTATAAATTTCTACTTTTAGTTGCTTGATTTATGAGCCGGATAGATTTGTCCAAGTGTAAACGTTAATGGCCAAAAAAACATAACCTGAAATAATTTTACCTTACCTTTTCAAGATGCAACGTTCATCTTTAAACCTCCAAAACAAGACGCTTTTCTCATTTGAAAGTCACGAGTTTTAAAAAGATTATAACAACAACAATGATATTTTTTGTTTTGATGTTTATTACTTTCATTTTACTATTTTTTTCTAAATATACATATCTCTGTAATTAAAAATCTGTCTACATGCAGCCGCTGTGGCGCAATGGACTAGCGCGTTGGACTTCTAATTCAAAGGTTGTGGGTTCGACTCCCATCAGCGGTGATTTTTTTGTTACTACACGTTTTTCACTTCTCATACTGTTACGCAATGTTTATTTGTTATCGAGTTAAAAAGTTTGAAATCGAAATTTGCCAGTATCGTTAATTTTTTAAAAACTTTAAATTTATTATATATAATTTATTGAGAAATATATGAAAATAGAAGGTTCTACCGAGATTTGAACTCGGATCGCTGGATTCAAAGTCCAGAGTGCTAACCATTACACCATAGAACCGTGGAAGCAACCAAAGATAAATAGAAGCTAATTCACAAAGTCAACCCTAAAATAAACTACATTATTTTCCATGTTTGAGGTAGATTGCATTAATATATTGCAAATATAATAACTTTAGTATAAAAAGCAAAATAGTATATGACAAATTTCCAGTCAGAAATAATGTTTCCTCCCCGGCGGGGAATCGAACCCCGGTCTCCCGCGTGACAGGCGGGGATACTTACCACTATACTACCGAGGACAAACGCATTCAATAAATGTTGCAAAGAAATTAAACACTTTCTTTGATAGCAGTAAGAACAAATATTTTATTATCTCATAATGTAGCTACATACAGTACAAACATTATTCGCTCTGTTTTGAATTTTTTTACCACTATTTTAGTGTGAAAGTTCAATTTAGCTATTTTTAGACATATTTTAACGTTTTATATATGATAATGTTATTTATTTCGTTTTGAAATAAGTGGGGAAGACCTCTTGTAACTCTCTGTCCGATGCTTATTTGCTCTTTTATCATCAGCAGACGTTCCTGTTGATTCTGTTAAGGCAGATTCTTTGGCATTCCAAAATGGGCATTCCTTAGATTCTTCATCTAATTGTTTGATCATTACCCATGTCCTTTTCTCATTCGACAAAACAATGGCATCCATAACGGAACGGGTATAGCAACCTAAAAATAAAAATATTTCATTTATTGTTTTAATAGTGTATATCTAGTTGAATTGTTCATAGCAATCTATATGTGTATACTAACATTTATACAGGTATAAAAATATATATTAAATTATTTTGTTTTCTTTATTTTCTTCCTTTGAAGAAGCTAAAATAATTTCCTGGAATATATTTAGACCTCATTCTCTCATCCCCTAAGTTCTTGGATATACGAAAATTTGTGTGAAATAATCTTTCTATATATATATAGTGATATACCGTTATCAAAGTTTGCAGCTGTAGATATAAGATTATGATCAGCATTTCTTCGATCAGCGCCACTTTGGTCTCCTGCCAACTGCATACTTTCAAATGCCATTTTAATCCCTTCAATAAGCTGCTCAAGTCCTAACAAATACATTCCTGGACAGACTTCATTAAACGAATCATATAAAGACCTTTCTCCTTCTTCTTTATACAGGCATTCACCTGTTTCATTACCCTTTAACTGTCCATACAAGTCGCAATTAACAATTTTGATGAAGCCTTTTTTTCCAACCAGCATAACTTCTTGAAGGAAACCACTTGGTAAGTGGGAATTAAGTGTTACACAAGCTTTAATACCTTTAGGATATTTCAGCTGAAAAGAGCAAAAATCATCTGTTGAAATATGCCGAAAGCTAGGCATGTCATGCTTTTGTTTAACAAACGTCTCAACAATTCCGTGTGCTTCAGTTGCTCTTTGATCCAAAAGAAATGTAAGTATATCAATAATATGTGATCCATAAGTCTGCAAGATACCACCACCCATAGCTGAATCACAATGCCAGTCATATGAATCACTAATTAAAGAACTTGTGTGAATACTACATTCACATAAAAGAAGTTCACCAAGATACCCATTTTGCAGTAATTTTTTGGCTTTGATATAAGCATTTAAAAATCTAAGAGGGTGATTTAAAACTGACAACAATTTGGGATAATATTGTGCAGCTTCAAGCATATGATTGGCATCTTTTATGGTTAATCCAGCAGGGACTGAACTGAAAACATGTTTTCCAATAGACAAAGCTTTGACACAAACCTCAGCATATTGGTGTGGGGTACCAGACACACAGACAATATCCACTTCATTGTGCAACAATAACTCTTCAATTTTTGAAGTATAAAATTGAACCTTTAGTTCATTAGCTGCATTTTTAGCACTTTCTAAAGTATTTCCCCACACAGCAGTAACTGGAAATCCCGCCGCTTTGAACAGCGAAATGATAATTTGTGCTTGACTGTCTGTTCCAAATACTCCTACAGATGGTAACATTGTATGTTTAGTTAAATGTACCAAAATATATGTATTTGGATCTAGGGAAGAGAATTCAAAGATGTTTCAAGTTTAATTCAGAACAAATAAAGGCAAGAAAACGAGCGTAGCTGGTTAGCTACAAATTTTCGGCGTTTTCCAATGATATAAAATCGCACTTTGTTTTTGTTCTCGTTTAACCAACTTTTAAATTTTCCCTCGTTTAACCAACTATCCCACCCAATATCCGGTTGCGCTTTAACACGGGTTGAAGGGAGACTCAAAAGAAATTATATCCACAGTTTTTTTAGCAAGAACTATTCTGTCGTACCAGAGAAATTTACCGCTGTTGGCAGGTTATCTTCTTTCCAGGAATTTTTAAGCAAAGTATTCTGGGATGGGGTGTTGGTTGTAAATTTCCGGCAGAATCATTAGAGCGTTCTAAATGCAACCAAACAAGATGGCTGCCGGACAAGGCACGAAAAGTGCCGTGATGGAAGTGTATCACGAAGGCAAATGGCAACAGGTTTTGGTTAGTTTGGAAGATGGTACCCTTATATTAAATGTAGAAGAAAATTTTGAAGTCAATGGAACTATCCCTCCGAGTCCAAAGGAGACGCAAAGGGAAGATTCAGTTAGTAATGGTGGTGAAAATTTTGAGGTTCCAGAACATGTTGCTAACCAAGTTCGACTAGTCCGAGTAATTAAACAAGAAGTTGGTGGTTTGGGAATCAGTATTAAGGGAGGGAGGGAAAATAAAATGCCAATATTAATTTCAAAAATTTTTAAAGGACTTGCTGCCGATCAAACTGAAAGTCTCTATGTTGGGGATGCTATTTTAGCAGTCAATGGAGAAGATTTACGAAATGCCACTCATGATGAAGCTGTACAGGCTTTAAAAAGAGCTGGAAGGGAGGTTGAATTAACTGTAAAATTTTTAAAGGAAGTAACTCCTTATTTCAGACGAACAACTTCACAAAGTAGTTGGGAGACAGGAAGTCCTGTATCAAAAGAAGCAAATGCTACAAAATTATGGGTAGAACTAAAACGAATACCATTAAAGTTAAGTTATATTACAAAGCATGTTACTATGCGTGGAATAGATCTGGATGATCGTATATTTGAAATCTTTTTACCAAATGGTAGATCTGGAGCTGTACTAAGAGGAAAAGACACTACGTCAACAACACAATGGTTTAACACTATACATGCAGCAATCACAAAACTTACTCCACTTGGTATTAATTTTAAATTTTCTGATTTGACTTGTTGTCTTTTTAGAGACTTAAAACTTCACTGAAAACATCTGGATCCAAAAATCATGCTGTCAAGTTTATATAACATGTCTGTTTAAAAAAAAAACAGGCATGCTTCTTATTGTGCTTCTTATTATCATGAAAAGTGTTGGGAGAAAGTGAAATTGCATTTCCAAAAAAATAATCCCTATACTGAAAAGTTATGTGGATTTAATTCAAAATATGGTATACATTTTGACCATGAGTTTTTAAATAATAGCATGAGTTTTCGAATAATAACTATCAAACATACTTTTAGTGAGTGAACTTCTATATTTTCAGGTATATATAATATTGACAGAGAATTGTTTTCTATCATTTTTCAGCTCGTGATGAAGCTAATGAAATATTGGGTGATCGCCCTGGAAATAGAGAAGTACGTGTCATGGGCTGGCTGGCAGAACAAGTCACTATGCCTGATTCAAATCGTCTTGAGTGGAAACCAGTTTATGCAGCATTAACTGATAAAGATATTCTCCTTTATGACATGGTTCCTTTGTCATGTGAAGATTGGGCCCAACCATATATTAGCCATCCTTTGCTAGCTACTAGGTAATGTATCAAAAATATAAAATATATGTCAATACAATAGACATGTATAAATCTTTAAATTGTTTTTTTAGGTTAGTTCATTCCGGTGCGACAGGTAGCAATGCTTTACATGGTGCAGAATTAACTTTCAGTACAAGAACTGGCACAAGAAATGGAGTTGAGTGTCACCTCTTTCGAGTTGAACGGCCAAAAGAGTTAGCTACCTGGTCCCATGCATTAGTAGAGGGGGCTCACAATGCTGCATCACTAATAAAAGAAATAAATTGTGGTATATAATTGTTAATTTTAGTGCTAGAAAGTATGTGTTGGAAATGTTTTTCATGGATTAATTGCTTAGTTCATACATACTGCATGTTCTGGTACATGGTGTTTTGTTGAAAAATAAAAGTAGAGTAGAAAATCAGTTTTATTTTCACCTAAACTGTGCTATAACATAATCAGGCCATTTGTTTAAGCATACAACACAAATTTATAAAAAATATTTTTTGCTGCATTTAACAATAAAAATTTTCAGTGCCATAGAAAAAAACTTGTGATAATCTCAATCACCCGGAATCAATCGGATTCAGAATGTTTTTACAATCTCAATTTTTGGATAATTTTTTAGATTAACCATCAGTTTTTTTTTAAAGTAAAGTAAAAGTAAAGTAAGAACATGTAAATTAAGTCCAGACTGAAGATCAGTCTCCATTACTTGCAATGCAATTTCTTTGGGAAACAGAAAGTTAAAGATAAGAGGCATTGTAATAAAATAATAACGTATGGATATTTCGGTTTATTTAACAATAAAAATTGTATCGAAACTCATAAAAAACTTTCCTATATCATTAGCAAAACAAAAAGCATATTTTATTCACTTGTGGCTGAGGCTTTATCGTATTAACTTTAATGTGACCTACATAACATTACTCGTGACAAAACATATAATTATATTTTGCAATGTAAGGCATATGTCGACAATGGATTTCTTTTTGATGTTTGGTTATTTCAATCTTAATAAAAGGATTATATGTCTTTTTTATTTATTTATTAATTACTGTGTGTTGTTTATTGTCAATTTAATGTCATTGTCCTTCCATAGTCATTCTTAATAAGGTTGTAATTATGTATAATCTGTTCCCCTTAAGGAAATAAAGATAAAATAAAATAAAGATCAGAGTATCTGCCAGACTTTAAATACCTTGTCAAAACTTGATGACCTTGAAAAACTAAATATTTATTGTTTTCTAGTGAATATTTCTTAATCATTGCTGTCTATGATACATTGTCTTGTAGTAAGTTGTTGTTTGCAACCTTTTAAACACTTCACTTTCTATTTTAAATTTGGAGTTTTTGTAATGGTATTTTTACATTTGCTTGGATAGAGCTTGTGTCTGACTTTAAAATTATGGCAAAAATTATAGCAAAATACTTTAAAAAGGTTGAAAATGGGGAAAAACCTTGACAACCTTGAAGGTTTGGCAGAGACTCTGTAAAAAAGTATATGAATGACATTCCAAGGAGTATATAAGATTATTAATAACATTTCAGCTGTAACTTGGAATGGACAAGATTCCAGATTGACATTACATTGGGAGAATGGTTTCCTTTTAACTGGTGTTAATGATAATGACATCATCTGGAGCTATCCGTACGAAAAATTAAGATGTTCCTCAGATGATGCAAAACGCTTGCTCTGGCTAGATTTTGGAGGCGAGGATGGTGAACAGGTCAGAATTTATTTTGTTCAACATTATTTAATTTCGGATTGATTATCTTTATCTTAATAAATGCATAAAATTTAGTTAGAGCTTGTCTGTATTTTTTAAAATGCTTGTTGCCTTATCAAGATGGCAGTTATCTCATACTTCAATAACAGCTTGAATAAGAACTTTTTATTACAGATGATTACATTGGTACAAAGGGTTGCAGTTTTACATTGTATTAAAATGTTATTGAATGTTATTTGAGGTTATTTACCTTACTCACAATGTAATGCTCCTCTTTGGTTTTGGATTTAGGAACTTGACTTGCATGGTTGTCCAAAACCTGTTGTGTTTGTTCTTCATACATTTTTATCTGGCAAAACATCGCGTTTGGGATTGACATTATAGATGACAAAAACGAAGGTGTTGCAGTAAAAATATTTAATATCTATTTTTTGTTTGTAGATAGTGTGCTACAGTTTATTATAAATATAGTTTTGTTTTTTGTTGTGGCGATGTGTTTGTAAAAGCAGTGTCATGTCAAATCTGTTTACAACGATATTTTTTGTTTCTTAGTAATGATATTACTTGTACATAAATATAATTGCTGGTGTTTTGCATCTTGTTTTCCACTTGCATGCAAATTGTTATTTTTCTGTCTTTTTTATATCTTGGTTGTACGCAGTAAAAAAAGGTCGGTTGTATTTAACTTTTCTAACAAGCACAATCCAGTTTCCATAGCTGGAAAATATATAAAATATTGTAACATATATGCATCAATCTGTATTTACGTCTATATTTAAAAGTATTTGCACAGAATATTTTTTCCTCTTAGATTTTCATGCAAGTTTTTTCATAAAAAATAATTATCAATAAGCTCAATCTGGGTGAAGTAATATTTCTGAAAATCTTTACTTCACGCCCTAAAATGCTTCCAGGGTGAGCATTCTTAAAATAGAGCACAATAATAAGTAGAACTGAGGAGAAATTTTTTAACTTTTTTTAGGGAGGTTTTGTTGCAACAAACACAGTTTGTTACAAAACGATGAAAAATCTTTGAAGGCTGTTTGTAAGCAAACTTATGACTGAGATGAATAAATAATAAGATCCAGAGTCAATAAGGAAATATAGTACTTCACGGTCCCTTTTGATGATAATGTAAAAAAGGGGAAATGTAAAGAGAAGAGCTAAATTCTCAATATTTTTAAGGCTATTTGGGGATTCCATTTTGCTTTTAGTGTTTTTATGGAGTATCACCCCGGGTATTAAGACAGCAGCTATTTTTTTGTAGCTATTTTTTTTTCTGTTTTGTTAGAGCTGTTGACAGTACCTTTATCTTTTTGTATTACTATGTTGTCATATAAATGGTTTTTGTTTGTTTTGACGCAACTTGTGTGTTATGTTTTTAATGAATGATTTTTTATGCTGTGTAGTTTTTTGTTCAGATTTTTTTTTGAATATTTTTAAACATGGCTGCAATTTTCTTGTCGCATTAAAATTTTGATTAAGTTTTTGAGTAGGTGTGAAGTTACTGGGACTCCTCACTCACCAACAAAACATTTTCATTATTTGCTCGTACTATGCGAAGGAAACCGTTAAGTTCACTTTTATATATATTTATGTATTTGAAATCTTATTTTTAATACGAAATAAGTTATTTGCTCTATTTGCTATTTTTAAACATCGTCGTCTCACTTTTCGCGTGTATTATTCACATTCGACAGACCATGAATTTGGTGGTTGCTAACATCCGCTCTTGTGGGCGCTAATGTACTTAACGTCCATTACATTATATATGGCAGCGTTTTCTTGGTTCTTATTATCTGTTAATAAGTTATCCATCTAAGCGCGTGGATGTTCACTCGTCTTAACTTCCAATTTTAATGCGCATGCGTAGATACTAAACGCTGAAAGCTGCGGCCAGGAACGTCCTAATGGAAGATGTCTGGAAGCGCCTTCGTTTAAAACTGATGAAAACAGACTTCCCCATTGTTTTAGTCAATTTGCGATTTTTTAATAAAAACCGCCTTGAAAAAGATAGAAATCGTGAATTCATGTACTGTTTTTATTTTAAAATGAATTCTAACTTTGGAATGAATGTTTTGGAGGGAGAAGCTCCTAATACGGTGTTGATCACTTTTAAATTCTTGTTTTCAAAATGTTTGCGCCACGTTTCTTATCACAAAAAGAGATTCCCGAACTACAGTTTCTTCCTCAGGAGGCTTAAGTTCACGATACGCGATATTAATCGGTACAGGAGTTCACGATACGCGATATTAATCGGTAGTTCAGTAATTCACGAGGAATTCACAAAAATTAATTTTCGCGAGTCGAACGTACATCACACTGGAGACGAGGGCGTATAAATCATTCATGTTAGATATTTTGTAGTACTTTTAAAGGTAGCAGAAGAAAACCGCTAAAAAGACTGACTTTGGAGACCATTTTATAGGAACAGGGCCTAAAAACAAATCAATGGCGTAAAAATACAAAAAACAGGATAAAGCCAAATTTCCTGGTTCAAAGAAAGAATAAACAATATTTACAGTTTTTTCGTCATGTTTAGTGGTTTTCTTGGCTAAAATGTATATTTTTCACGGCGTTGCAGTCCGCCATTATTAAAATGTTAAAGCTCGAGGTTTTCACATAAATCCCATAAATCGTTATGCTTTGTTGGACGGGGATATAGCTCAGTGGTAGAGCATTCGACTGCAGATCGAGAGGTCCCTGGTTCAAACCCGGGTGTCCCCTAACTTTTTCTATTAACGATTGCATTTTTTTTAATATTTAATAACTCTTTATCATTTATGGTAAATCTACAATATTCAAATAAGTCTCACTTAAAACATACAAGCATTTCTCACTACATTGACAGCCCAAAATCTTCTCACATGTCCCCAAAGCAGGGACGTATTGGTTGTGTTGCTTTTTGTTAGATGTGTCTGTCTCATAAACATAAACATTTGAAGTGCAATCTGTGATGGAAACGTGTTTAAAATTTGGACTACATATTGTAAATTTGTGCTCTTGCTTTGAAGCTTGTACATAACCGAGTGCATCGAACGTGGTGATGTGTTCCCAATCATCTGTTTCGTTACGACCAGGTTTCCATAAGATTCCGTCAACATCATGACGCAGGCAAATTCGTGGCAAATCGTTCGGGTTGTTTTGAAGAACAAAAAGCCATTGATGTCCAGCAAAAGATTTCTAACATGAGAAAAGCAATGAAAGCATTAAATTTCCAGCTTTGTCTTTCGGTGTGCAACGGGACAGCCCAAGATGTTGATATAGAAGTCAGGGTTCAATCTCTTACTTTGTGCGGGAGACCGGGGTTTGATTCTGTTCTGCCCGGATAATAAACGCTGTCCTGATTAAGTACGGCAGCTTGCCCCGGTTAAGAATAGGGCAGAAAATACATAATCAGGGCAACATAATCAGGGCAACATAATCAGGACGGGCCGGCTTATTACTCAAAAAATATTATTTGGCACTTATAAAAGGAACATAATCAGGGCAGGCCAGTTTATATACGACAGTCTAATATTATTTCACACTTATTATAGAACGAACATAATCGGGGCAGGCTGACTTATGTATGACAGTCAAATATTATTCGAGACTTATAGAACGAACGTAATCGGGGCCGACCGGCTTATATACGATATTTTTATATTAGTTCTCACTATTATAGAACGCACATAATCGGGGAAGGCCGGCTTATGTATGACAGTCAAATATTATTCGAGACTTATAGAACAAATATAATCGGGGCCGACCGCTTTTATATCATTCGTCATCACTTCTGACAAGCAAATTGCCCTGGTGGCAAAGTTGTTGTTGTTCTCAAATGAAACGAACTTTTCACCAAACTTAATTCCCGCAAAAAGAATAATTTAGGTTCCGTGAAATTTAGTTACTTCAAAGTATATTATGTTGAAATGTATTTACTACAAGAGTAGTTTATACTAAGAATTACGTCGAGACTTTTTTCTTTCGCCATGTCTAGTTTTTAGGGGTGTTCTATCTTCCAGAGAATGTTTAATTCACAAAAGTTCGAAGAAAATGCCAATCACAGCCTGCCTGGCCAGCCATTTATATCAGCGTTCATAATCCGGTCACCACGACATAACCAGTGCAAAAAAACAAAATCGGACCATGCGTACATAATCCGGCTGTCCCGGTTGTAAACAGACCGTTTTCGCAATCTGGGCAGAACAATTCCCCTTGATGGCGATTCAATATGGGCAATTGAATATTACCATAGCCCCGGGTTAACCCATGCCATATGAGGGAAATTGGGGAGATGGCGCACTGTGTGGGCCGTTGGATGTTGCAGGGAGTTGTCTGGCAGAGCGCTGACCCTAATTGAGTTTGCGTAGCTCAAAGAGAGAATTAAATACTCCAGGACTCCCCATCAAAGCCATGACCCCTCCTGGAAATAATACACAGGGTATATCCTCGATATTTGTGAGGTTAGCCATGTAAAATATGCACATCTATCTATCTATCTATCTGGTGATCTGGCAGAAACCATATTTGGGGGTGCAACTTCCAATGAATAGGCTAAAAACTTTTAAAATAAAAGAATATTCTCATTTTCTTTTACGACAGTTCACACAAGACCTACACTTTTTTATAAGAACCAGGAAATTTAACTTTAGCCATAAGTGTTCTTATTCTTTTCACATATATACTCAACCTGAAATTGTTCTGTTGTAGTGCTTATATTTTAAGTATTTTTTATACATTTTACAGTATACAAATTTTGCGACCCAAAATCAAGCATATAACAATGGATTCTACAGAATTTCCCCTATGTTTGTTGTGTGTTACAGGAACGAAAGAAAAAATCAGTAAAGTGTTATTTTGTTCTTATTTTCCAGCTATTTCCAGCCTCCTCATTCTCATAAAATCATTTTAATAAAAGTATTTTGCAACTAAAAGCCAACCTTCGTCCACACAAAAAACAGTTTTTTATTTTTTAAATGTGTTGTTACGTGACTTACCAGCGTTTTAACCTTTCCCGTGAAAACATCAATGGAAAATAATTTCACTTCTTCCTCATCTGCCATTTCATCACATTCTTCCAACTGCTGCATGTTGAAGAGGTGAGGGTCAGCTGGTCCCTAAACAACCGTACCATAAATATTTTTGACGAATGACTAAAGACTTTGACTACAACTAACTATAATTTTTATCATCTTTGGCATTTTAGAACAGGCTAGATCTACATAAATCCTAGACTTTTTTTCAGAGCTGCAGAATAGTCAGTTTTAGTCATAAATGCTCCTCTCTCAAAATGGTGGGCCAATTTACTATAACCCTGACTGCACACTTACAAAAATGACAATAGTCCTTCTAATTCATGTTGGCACAAAAAAGCTTACTATCAGTAAAAAACAAGGCAGTGAATTTTCATTCAATTGCACACAATTTAATCCCTTAAAAGCGTCTAGTAGAATACCCCCTAAAAATGAATAAAAAATCGAAGAAAAAAAAATCACGCTCCTTAGTTAAAAATTTATTGCAGATTGCATTTCTGAAAACCTTTTTTTTTAAGATGTTCCTTTCTTCAGAAAGTGAGTGTTCTGAGGTTGAATGTCAAGTATTTTTCATACAGAACATTTTCCTTCCAGTAGGAGTTGCTCTGTTCTTGAACTGTCTCTTTTCAGCTACAAGAGCAGTTACTACATTAATAAGAGATTTGTGTATGATAAACTTGTGTCCAATAGGGTACCATTAGTGAAAAAAGTTGCTGAGGAGACCTTCGGTGATGCCAGTAGAAATTCGTGAGGAGAAATCAGCAGAACTAAACCAAATACTCCATAATGGTGTTTTGTCACAGCCATTTTAATCAATAATGGAAATGTCTTGGATATCAAGCCCATAGTTAGGATGTGCAAGTCTTGCAATAAAAATGAGCCTCTGTTCCGACCTAGCTGAGTATGCTGAAAGACACACACACACATGCAACCGAAACCATAATGATCTGTGATGGAAATGACGGATACAAAAACAAAAAGACTATTTAGTCACTCTTTTGAAAAACACCAATTGAGGTATGACAAGCTGTACAGTGATGAAGACAGCAAAAGTCACCGTGTTGTCAAGAAAATGTATGAAAAAGTGACAGTAAAAGTGTCTTCCAGAAAGACAAGGTAACAGGAAGTAAAAAGTACAGACCAAGACCAGGACTACCATTGCAGGTGATTGTCGAGCTTAAGCCAATATATAAAGACTAAAACGATGATCAATTACTCAAAAAATGTTTACATGGACTGACACAGAACTGAAATGAGAGTTTCAATGGAACAGTATCTGACCGAAACCTGAAAAGTCAAAAACTGCATGACAAATCAATTTCACCTAGGGCTATAAGACACTGATAAAGACAAAGAAGGATCTGTTTATAAGCTTGTGGGTTCTGAGAACCTTCCTTACAATGAATATATACTGTTAATATCTTCTTTTTTTGTAACTATTAAATTTAAACTTTGCACAAGGATATTTTGAGAAGTACTTCGACTTTTTCATCAAAATTTTCGGTAAACATTGATTTCCTATAATACTATTATGAGACTGAAACACATACCTAAAAATAGTTACAAATCTATCATTGTCATCTTGAATGATTTCAAAATTGATAACTATGTTTACAGTGTATACTAAATATCCATAATGATAGAGAAATTATGTATTTTTTTGACTGTTTTACCCATATCAGAAGACTGACCAGTCTCACTTTACATTAACTTATTCGAAACAAAAAGGAACAAACTAAAACGAATAAAATAACAATTTTCTCAAGAGGTCTTTTACACAAGATATGTTTTCAAAACATAGTATCCAGTAAGTATAACTTAGAAAATGCTTATTTGCATCAAAACTATTCAACTCAGAAAAGTGAGAGGGTAAAAAATAATTTTTTGAGGAAAAAGTTAGTTCAGTATAAGAATTATATTCAAGAGATGTATTTCTGGGAAGACTTTTTTTGCAAGCTCACGTTAAGTGCATTTTCTGCGGGTTTGTTTTTGCAGAAGTATAAATTTGTCTAAAAGCATAAATATTTGTTTAGGTCTATTTTTTCAGTGCATTTTTTATGGATATTTGCGAACCAGGGATTTACAGAAGAGTGGGATTAATATTTGATGATTAATTTTTGTAATGTGATGTTTACTACAACAGCTGGTAACAGCTGGTAATCGACTGGTGGTAATTTTACTGTAACAGCTGGTAATCGAACCAAAAATAGAATCAAAAGTAAAATAAAATAAAAAATTACCACAAACATTTTTAAGTACAATGCCAACAAAAAACACCACAGCACTTTTGAACGCGAAACCTCACAAATATGCAGTGTACTTCCAGATAGACTATGTTATTGAGTTGTCTTTTGTGGACAAAAACAATAAAAAATAAATTAATACATAAATACGGTACCTGTTCTTCTTTGTCTGATGTCAGATGTGATAAACCTTCATGAACTTGCTTAATTTTTTCTTCTTCTTCACCTTCAATATCATGTATACCTTTTACATCACCTGGAACAACAGAACTCCAAAAACTTGCTTCTTCTTTCTTTATTAACACCACCTCCAATCTAAAAATGTGACATTTAAAATGCTTTCCATTGAGTGTATTTTTTTTTACTTTATTTTTAATTTTTAATTTAATTTTCTTTTAATAAATATAGATATACCTATTTTTATGAACAAACCATTTCGATGCATCTGGAATTATGTCCTTTTCTAAATTCCCATCCAATAAAGTTTTCCCACTTGTTAGTTTTACAGCAATCTTGTCGTGTTCAATGGTGCAGTTGACTTCACTTTCAGTAATGTGAAAATCAAATGAGATTGAAACCATTTCTTTGCATTGGTGCCATCTGTAAAACTTTTTTTCAGTAACATTGTCTTCTATTGGTATCAAAGGTTCAATTCTTTCTAAATGAACAACATAAATTTACGATGACAATAGTCACTCTTTTACAAAACAAAAGTAATTGCACACAACTCTATTGTATTTAGTTATAGGTAGAGGTACTAGAGTTGTTTTAACAATAATTTTTCATTGAAGCTTTTGGCCGATTTCTTGGTCCTCATCAGTGGTACCACTATTTTAACGTAAGGTAAAAATAAAGATCACGACAGCAAAAAGTTTTCGGACGAAGAAAGAAATGACTAAAGCAATATGCTCCAGAAACAGATAATTGTAAAAAGCAATTTCTTACCAAATGTTTTCTGATCGACAAGATGAAATTGTTTGGCACAAGCTGTGTAAAAATGTGTGTAATCTTCATTAAACCAACATGCATTTGGTAAAGATTTTCCTAAAAATGCTTTTACCCCCTTTACTTGACACTCGTTTGGATTCTCAAATGAAATATTTACTTGTAGCCATTGCATATTTACAAATGTTGATGTTTCTTTCTCTAGTTTAATATCTTTTAAAGTCATAGTAACCACATGTAACATGTTCGTATTGTCCTGAAATTTGGCAGAAATAAGAAAACTGGGGCATAACAGATCATAAAGAGGATTCTCAATCAAGAAAGTCCACTCTTGGTTTAAGGATTGTTTTCGTTTTCCAGTTTTTAGTAGATACACAGCACCATGGCCATCAGTTACTAAACAAAGTGATTCTGTTGGAAAAACCATTGAACAACCAAACGAATCATTTTTTACATCTGTCTGTTGTGGCATTGTGAACACTTGGTACAAAGTCTGATGTGTGCCACTCTAGAAAATAAGTTAATTTCTAAAATTTATGCACACAACTGAAGTCTGCATATATAAAAAATACACGACACAGGGTATTTACGTTCTTTGCAGATTTTGAAAAAATGACCATGGTATTTTGGGAAACATGGGGGGAATATTTGGCTTGAATGTAATATCTTATTTTCAGATATGTGGGTAACAAAAATTTACCAGAAAGTGGAATTTTTTTCACCTTAAAAATATGACCCTAACCCTAACCAGAATCATTTGACTGACTTACTTTGAAAGGAGAAGTTTGAATCAGGGAGTGGGTAAGTGAAAACGATAACGTCTGCTATGACAAAAGTCAAAGTTGCTTATTTCAAGTTCATCCATAACTAAATGTGGTAATTAAAACCAATGCAATTCCTCTTTTCACGTTAACAATGGTAAAACAATGGTGCCTTTCTTCTTTCACATGCTGAGCCAACAAAGTCCATTTACCTTGAATTTGTTACTTTTCCATGCACAAATACTTTTAAAACCGTAGTTTAATGGCTATCATCTTGTCTCGAGACTCCATGTGTGGTTCTTGAATTAACAAGTATAGCTATGGATGAATTCCATGTGACGTTATTTGTTTACTGAAGTCCTTTGGGTCTGGCATTGTGTGGAAGAAAAAAGATGCTAGAGCTTGTTGAAGAGAGATCTTTAACTGTTTTTACATTGGAGAAAATAGGACTGGCCAGACAATTCCTTGTTTGGTTCGGTTAGAAGTTTGAGATTACCGTTGCTTCCAGAGGCATTTAGCGGTTACTCACCAAAACTAAGGGGTGCCTTAAATACTCATGTTGCCACGCATAATGTTGTTTGAGGGGTGAGAGTTTAATGTGTTGATGCTACGACCATAATGTGTTGATGCTACGACAACTACCACCATCTATATGCAGATGATACAATAATTATTTCGTCTCATAAAAACTTGGATACCCTTGTCTCCCAGGTCGAGTTAGAACTTTCGCAAGTCGACCTCTGGCTGAATAATAACAAAATGACTATTAATACGGACAAAACTGAAACAATCTTTTTCGGCAACCACAGCCAGTTAAAAAAAGTTGAGAACAAAACTATCAACTATATGGGTATTCCTTTGAAGAGGAGCGAAAAAGTTAAATATCTTGGGGTAACATTTGATCAAAAAATGCAATGGGAAAAGCACATTAATGACATAAATAGAAAAATACTAATTAAATATTCTAAAATTAGAACCATTGCATCCTGTTTAACACCTCACACAAAAAACCTTTTAATTAATGCACTTGTCATGCCATATTTCAACTACTGCTCCTCGGCATGGGCTTGTGCCACCCAAGGTAGATTGGGAAAACTAGAAAAACGATTAAAATGTGTCCGTACCTTTCTTGGGAAAGAGAGGGAATATTCAATGAATAATTTACTCATCAAAAACGATGCCATATTAGTTTTCAAAGCCATGAATCACATTGCTCCTGATTACATGCGCTCAAAATTACTTTTGACAAAAAACTGTCATAATCATCAAACAAGAGGAGCTTCAAAAAACAGGTTCACACTTCCCTTGGTCAACACGGAATTTGGCAAAAAAGCCTTCCCATTTAGAGCTGCAAAAGTGTGGAATAATCTTCCAGACCAAGTGACCTGTGATGGAAGTCTGCTTTCGTTTAAGACTTCCATCTCTAATGTATTTGGCAAATTCTAATGGAGATCACTTTTTAACTTTTTAATTTTTGTTTTTTATTCTTTTTCTTTTCAATTTTCACAGATTATAAATGTTACTATGTTTGATTGAGCTGAGGCAGTCTAAGGTTTATCATTTTTTGTTTCTTTTTTGTTCTAGTGGCCCCCAGTGGAAACAATCCACTAACTATAGGTTTTTGTGATTTTCTGGGCTAGCCACTTTAAATATTTATTATTATTATTATTATTATTATTATTATTACGACCATGGCAAATCGATACACCACAGAGGATTTACGACAGTAGAGGACTTTTTCTGTTTCCTCTTTATTTTGCTGCCATTTTTGTTAAGATTATTGTTAATACTGACCTGCCTATTAGTATGGAAGGCACCCCTAAAGACTGCAGAGTTGAAATACTGCATAGTATAGCCAGCTATTCTTCTTAAATTATACCATTTAGCTACATTTTGATGTGTTTTTGCTAAAAAGTTTTGTTTAAGATTTCCCCTGTGAATGTTTTTGACTGTGAAAAGTCCATGTTGTACAGTCCAGGAAATCCTCTTAATTAAGCTGTATAGCTTAATTTGGAGATCTCCTAAATAAGCTGTATCATACAGCTTAATTAGGTGACATACATCTAAAGTTTTTCCCTGATTTCTTGAAAAATGTAAATTTCAGCAGAATCACCGCTGCAGCTCTTTCATCTTCAGTTTGACCACTACATTATAAATAAGAATGGTATTTCCAGCACCCCAGGTTCAAAAGATATAGAATAGAAACAATGGCTCATCGTAGCGATCTGCACTGCATCCTAGTTAGGATGTCACGTCATGTGATGATACAGCCTATTTAAGCGGCCATTTTTTAAAACTTCAAATTTAGCGGATCTCCGGGGTGCTACGAAAAAACTAATGTATTGGAGATGTTTATATGCATGTAATATTGGATTTATTCAGTTTTAGATAGATGCTAAAATTCAGTCAAATGTGTGTTTTTGACAATCTAAGTTTTGTAAATCTTAACTAAGCTGTAAAACGCCTAATTAGACGGTTTCTTACATCCTAATTAAGCTGGCATCCAAATTAAGCTGTACAGCTTAATTAAGAGGATTTCCCTGACTGTTGTACACCAAAGGAAAGCACGGAAGTAGAGCATAACGTCTGCCAATGGAAAGTGTTTCATAGTAAACCTTATCCTAAACTGTAAAGTGGGATAAACAGATAAAAAGAACAACATACCTCATCAAAATGTACAGAATTTATTCTCCTATCTGAATCAACAAAATAAACACAACCACTCCAGGTATCCAGGTACAAATGGTTGCGCATTTCATGACTGCGAACGTAAGCATACGAAAATTTATTTGGGTTCGTTGACGTTCTGTCAACGGATGATATAAGAGGCAACGAATTAACAGATAAACGATCTACCGCAAGTTTGTATCCATCAAACGTATTGTTTAATAAGCTTTTATTTGGTCGCAGATCAGACATTTGGTCAATGTTTCACCTCCTCGTGTTGCACAAAAGCATGCATGCTCTGGGAGCCCGTATTCTATATGTTATGATAAGCCCGACGGGGAAGAGCGGGACACTAAAGTATGTGTGCATAGAACGGCCAAAAAAGAAATACACACTCCACACAACAACACGGAACATAGGTCAGAAGGAGTAGATAATATAAAAATATAATTAAATAAAATTACGATGAAAACTACTGTTTCACCAAGGTCATATGCTAAAGTACTTTTGCATGCATGTAAATATCCCCACAAAGCTGTAAATGGGATTTTATTGGCAGAGGAATCATCAAAAAACAGCGATACTATTCGAATTGTTGATGCCGTTCCACTTTTTCATCAATGTTTAGGACTTGCTGCAATGCTTGAGATAGCTTTAACACAGGTAGATAAAAATGCTAAGGTAGTAGTTTAATGTTAGCACGCAGTTTACCTGATAGCTATTACTTTTTTGTTGTTTAAGATTGACACATACTGCAGACGTCATAAATTGCAAATAATGGGATACTATCAAGCAAATGAACATGTGGACGATAACAGGTAATCTAGTTATGCTCTATTACAGACTGTTTTTTTTTGTAATCTCTATATTAGATGAGTTTACATGTGATTTTGTGTTGAGAACAATTGACATGATGATACACACATGCGTCGGGCTAAAAAATGTAAGCATCAGAAACTTGTGTTAAAATTATTGCAGTTTTCTAAAAGTGGAAGAGAATAGCTTGCGAATTGATTTGAGTGTCTATTGTATTTTTGTTTCCTGGAAAATTCATTAAATACCTTACTTAATAAATGTATACCACCCTAATATCCCCACTTTTTATAGTTTTATAAACCCGTTATCTTGTCATACTGCATCAATTGTTGTGGATTCATAAAGTTCCATCTTTCCGGCACACGAAAATGGATTTTCTGGCTCTTTCGTTGTGTCTCACTAAACACGCTGTGGCGCCGTAGATTAGTGGTTATAGCTCTCGTACTCTGTGCGAGAGACCGGGGTTCGATTCCTCTTGACGGCGATTCAACATGGGCGAGTGAATGTTACCATAGCCCCGGGTTAACCCAAGCCATGTGAGGGAAATTGGGAAGATGGCACACTGTGTGGGCCGTTGGATGTTGCCGGGAGTTGTCTAGTAGAGCGCGGGCCCTAATTGGGTCTGCGTAGCTCAAAATGAGCATTAAATACTCTAGGACTCTCCATCTAAGCCATGGCCCCTCCTGGAAATAATAGACAGGGTATATCCCTCGATATTTGTGAGGCTAGCCATGTAAAATATGAACATCTATCTATCTATCTATCTACACAAGTATCAAAATTTACTTCTGTTTCGGGCCGTCCTATCATTGCCAAGTCGGTCCTTATATCACCACCCTCTTAAAAAAGCTAAGAACTTGTGACGAAAACTTTTTTCAAAATACAAACCTTCCCTGTATAAACATATAATGTTCTAATTTGAATGATATAGAGCTCTCAGTTTGTGTATGCCTTGTTTTAAGCGTCTTCTAAAAGTTGATTGCTTCTTGTGCTCCCAAAATTAGACCATTCAATCAAATAATTTTAATATGCATCATAAGACAAAAATTTATTTGATGATGATTTTACTGATTTTATCCATGCTTTTTTTAGTCCAGATTTAATTTCATACAAAGTAGCTGAAAAGATTAATGAAAATACACCAAATTCAATTTTAATGATGGTAAGTTTTATGATTGTGCATTTCTTGAGTATTTGATTTTTATGATAAACATTGGTAGGGTATTCGGTGGAGCACTTGACTCGTGGAAAAGACTATGAAATTGATCCTTGCATGAGGCCATTGCATAGTTAGGCATAAATTTCATAGATTCTTAAATAGGAAGCTTTAAGCACATTAGAAATGCTTTTGTGGTCTACCTGGAAATAATTAGTGGGTATATCCTTCTAATATAGTTAGGCTAGCCACAGAATATAAATTACCAGCAATATTACCATCTTAATTTTCAGGTGAACAACCAAAGAATGGATGCAGAGTGTAAAAAGACTGCATTAGATGTATGTGTATGCAGTATTTTACTTTTTATTTTCTGACAAGGTTATTACATTAACAACTATGGATTTTCTGCACCTTTTTTCCTTCATTTCTAGTTATACACTATGAGTGATGGTAAATGGACCATTAGCAGTGACTGGTGAGTGTATTGCTTAACATTGAGTCCTCTTGATTTGGTCTGCATGTCACATGTCGGGACAGTGCAAGTATTTGTCTGTGACATTTATTTCTTTAAGAACAAGTCTGCCATATATTGTTATTTGTGTCTTTGTTCAGTTGTAATGACCAGATCTAAAATAGGGATGAGGTGATGAGTTGACAGAAATGATGTGATGACTTTTTTGTTGTTTTTTGCAAATCAGATTTTACATAAACAAAAAAGTAGTAGTAGTAGTAATTAATCTATAAATTTTTGGGACAACACTTTTGAATTGATGGATAAACCTAGCTCAGTTGGAAGTAGAAAGTATAAGGTTTTTGGGATCTTGTATTTCATAAATCGGGCAGTAGGGGATCCTTTCTTCTTAATAAAAGCATCACCGAGATAAAAAATTGTTATACTTAAATTTTTACATCGCCAAGATAAAACAATTGTTATACTTAAATTTTTAGGCAACTTATTGGTGGTGATGCTTCACTTGCACTTATGTCTGAACTTATAACTGGAAAAACATCGCAAAGCTTGGTGGATTTTGATAATCATTTAGACGACATAAGTCTGGATTGGCTAAATATAACCATAAATAAAATGGTAGAGCTTGCTCCAAGCTAATTTAAAATTAAATTATTGTAGGCGTGTTTTACAGAAAATATTTGTATTTTAATTTCATTTGTCCTTTATATATAATTTGGAACCAAAAAATTAAAAAAGAATATAAGTACGGGTTGTTCAACCAGCATGGAAAATTTGTGATTGCTGCAAAAAATTGCTACAAGGAACTTCAACACATTCGTACTATAGTATTCATTGTATCAGTTTTATGGATTTTATTTTCCCCACAAAATTTTGTAAGGGAAGAAATTTATTATTTTGGCGAAGGTTTTACAAAATTGCGCCATTTAAGCAAACCACAGATAAAATTCCGCAAAGTTCACAAAAGTTAATCAATCGCGAATGAGATTTTTCCAAATCTATCACATCGCAAAAATATTTCAAATTTTGCACAACATGAATGACATGACCTTAATCATAGCCATTACACGTTGCTGTTTAAAGAATATATTTTCTTTTACACAAGACTCCAATACCATGTCTGTTTTGTTATACTTTGTTCCTGAAAAACAAAACACACTACGGCGAAAGGGAAAATGGCGAATTTTGTGCATTTTTTGTAAACATAAACTTTTGTGAATTGATGCTCTTGCAACCTTGAAAATATCAAGCACTGAACCTCAAAACGAATTTTTTTATTTAAAGTAAAAAAAAATTTTGACCGGTTCAAGTATTTTCATCGCACAGATAGTAATACAAAATCAGTATTAATCAATGAAAAATTTCGATATATTTTGCAAACATTAACCTTAACGGAATTAAAGAAAATTTTTCTCGTTTAAGCTACGAGAGCTTCCAATCGCAAGGATGTCTCGCATTTTGCATAAAAACCTTATCGCCAAAATTTGTCCATCAGTCTTTTTATGTTACCATGTGTCAATATACTTGACCATGCAATACATACAGCCGTTCTAATTCACGTCGGTACTCGAAATTTTCGAGGTGAATGCCAATGCAGATTTCCGTAAATCGCGCACCCGACCGATAAAGCTGAATTTATACAAAGAAAGTACCCGCGGTGCAAACTCACATCCCGACCGATTTTTGACATGCGGTTTTCACCGCCGGAAAGCACAAAACACGTACCTGTGAACAAAATTCTATAGCCACGGTTTTTATACCAAAAAAATTGACCCCAACCTACATTTCAAACCACTACACTAATTTTCATGGTAAACCCCCACATCAAAACTGATACTGATCCCAATCCTCATATCAAAACCTTTATTTTTCGGAATTACAAAATCTTAACGAAACTTTTATATGTTACAAAAGAGGCTTAAAAATGCCTTGCTGGTGTTTAACTGTAGATGATGTTGAATTTATGCATTGATTAACTATGTTAATAAGATGTAAAATATAGAAAGTTTCTGTTGTTATTACCCATCTGGTCTAGTTTGTATGTAAAATATTGACACACATACCGAAAATCTCAAATCAGAAATTTCAATATCACTATGATTCAAGCCGCCCTCAACAAAAAAATAAGCCTAACCTATAATAGAAACCGCCACAAGAATGCAGAAGTATTTCCAACCCAAGCTACAATGGGGATCTTAGAAAAGTCTCCCCCTCTATCTAAATGGTGGTGGGGGGGGTGCACACATGGGACTGCTTGGTCATGATAAGATAAGAACATATCCATGCCCTGGCTGCTACGACGGGTCTAGAACTATTTTTATCCTAAAAATAGGAAAAAACAATAATTATCTTTTTCCATCTTGTACCTTTTTATTTTTGTTGATTCAAAATTTTAAATAAGCGCCCCGAGGGCACGTAATAAAGCATTTGCGGCATCCAGTGAAACTACTCCTGGTTTGAAAGGAGAAGAACTGGACATAAACCGTTGTGAATATAAACACGGCATTTTAATTTTATGACTTTTACATAAAGAAGCTCTGACGTAATTTGTTTTGAGGATTGATTTGAGTGCCTATTGTATTTTTGTTTCCTGGAAAATTCATTAAATACCTTACTTAATAAATGTATACCACCCTAATATCCCCACTTTTTATAGTTTTATAAACCCGTTATCTTGTCAAACTGCATCAATTGTTGTGGATTCATAAAGTTCCATCTTTCCGGCACACGAAAATGGGTTTTCTGGCTCTTTCGTTGTGTCTCACTAAACACAAGTATCAAAATTTACTTCTGTTTCGGGCCGTCCTATCATTGCCAAGTCGGTCCTTATATCACCACCCTCTTAAAAAAGCTAAGAACTTGTGACGAAAACTTTTTTTCAAAATACAAACCTTCCCTGTATAAACATATAACGTTCTAATTTGAATGATATAGAGCTCTCAGTTTGTGTATGCCTTGTTTTAAGCGTCTTCTAAAAGTTGATTGCTTCTTGTGCTCCCAAAATTAGACCATTCAATCAAATAATTTTAATATGCATCATAAGACAAAAATTTATTCATTTGTTTTAAACTTTAAATTTAAAGAAATATTCTTTCATTTCTCTCACATAAGATTTGATGATGATTTTACTGATTTTATCCATGCTTTTTTTAGTCCAGATTTAATTTCATACAAAGTAGCTGAAAAGATTAATGAAAATACACCAAATTCAATTTTAATGATGGTAAGTTTTATGATTGTGCATTTCTTGAGTATTTGATTTTTATGATAAACATTGGTAGGGTATTCGGTGGAGCACTCGACTCGTGGAAAAGACTATGAAATTGATCCTTGCATGAGGCCATTGCATAGTTAGGCATAAATTTCATAGATTCTTAAATAGGAAGCTTTAAGCACATTAGAAATGCTTTTGTGGTCTACCTGGAAATAATTAGTGGGTATATCCCTCTAATATAGTTAGGCTAGCCACAGAATGTAAATTACCAGCAATATTACCATCTTAATTTTCAGGTGAACAACCAAAGAATGGATGCAGAGTGTAAAAAGACTGCATTAGATGTATGTGTATGTGTATGCAGTATTTTACTTTTTATTTTCTGACAAGGTTATTACATTAACAACTATGGATTTTCTGCACCTTTTTTCCTTCATTTCTAGTTATACACTATGAGTGATGGTAAATGGACCATTAGCAGTGACTGGTGAGTGTATTGCTTAACATTGAGTCCTCTTGATTTGATCTGCATGTCACATGTCGGGACAGTGCAAGTTTTTGTCTGTGACATTTATTTCTTTAAGAACAAGTCTGCCATATATTGTTATTTGTGTCTTTGTTCAGTTGTAATGACCAGATCTAAAATAGGGATGAGGTGATGAGTTGACAGAAATGATGTGATGACTTTTTTGTTGTTTTTTGCAAATCAGACTTTACATAAACAAAAAAGTAGTAGTAGTAGTAATTAATCTATAAATTTTTGGGACAACACTTTTGAATTGATGGATAAACCTAGCTCAGTTGGAAGTAGCAAGTATAAGGTTTTTGGGATCTTGTATTTCATAAATAGGGCAGTAGGGGATCCTTTCTTCTTAATAAAGCATCCGTGAGATAAAACAATTGTTATACTTAAATTTTTACATCGCCAAGATAAAACAATTGTTATACTTAAATTTTTAGGCAACTTATTGGTGGTGATGCTTCACTTGCACTTATGTCTGAACTTATAACTGGAAAAACATCGCAAAGCTTGGTGGATTTTGATAATCATTTAGACGACATAAGTCTGGATTGGCTAAATATAACCATAAATAAAATGGTAGAGCTTGCTCCAAGCTAATTCAAAATTAAATTATTGTAGGCGTGTTTTACAGAAAATATTTGTATTTTAATTTCATTTGTCCTTTATATATAATTTGGAACCAAAAAATTGAAAAAGAATATAAGTACGGGTTGTTCAACCAGCATGGAAAATTTGTGATTGCTGCAAAAAATTGCTACAAGGAACTTCAACACATTCGTACTATAGTATTCATTGTATCAGTTTTATGGATTTTATTTTCCCCACAAAATTTTGTAAGGGAAGAAATTTATTATTTTGGCGAAGGTTTTACAAAATTGCGCCATTTAAGCAAACCACAGATAAAATTCCGCAAAGTTCACAAAAGTTAATCAATCGCGAATGAGATTTTTCCAAATCTATCGCATCGCAAAAATATTTCAAATTTTGCACAACATGAATGACATGACCTTAATCATAGCCATTACACGTTGCTGTTTAAAGAATATATTTTCTTTTACACAAGACTCCAATACCATGTCTGTTTTGTTATACTTTGTTCCTGAAAAACAAAACACACTACGGCGAAAGGGAAAATGGCGAATTTTGTGCATTTTTTGTAAACATAAACTTTTGTGAATTGATGCTCTTGCAACCTTGAAAATATCAAGCACTGAACCTCAAAACGAATTTTTTTATTTAAAGTAAAAAAAAATTTTGACCGGTTCAAGTATTTTCATCGCACAGATAGTAATACAAAATCAGTATTAATCAATGAAAAATTTCGATATATTTTGCAAACATTAACCTTAACGGAATTAAAGGAAATTTTTCTCGTTTAAGCTACGAGAGCTTCCAATCGCAAGGATGTCTCGCATTTTGCATAAAAACCTTATCGCCAAAATTTGTCCATCAGTCTTTTTATGTTAGCATGTGTCAATATACTTGACCATGCAATACATACAGCCGTTCTAATTCACGTCGGTACTCGAAATTTTCGAGGTGAATGCCAATGCAGATTTCCGTAAATCGCGCACCCGACCGATAAAGCTGAATTTATACAAAGAAAGTACCCGCGGTGCAAACTCACATCCCGACCGATTTTTGACATGCGGTTTTCACCGCCGGAAAGCACAAAACACGTACCTGTGAACAAAATTCTATAGCCACGGTTTTTATACCAAAAAAATTGACCCCCACCTACATTTCAAACCACTACACTAATTTTCATGGTAAACCCCCACATCAAAACTAATACTGATCCCAATCCTCATATCAAAACCTTTATTTTTCGGAATTACAAAATCTTAACGAAACTTTTATATGTTACAAAAGAGGCTTAAAAATGCCTTGCTGGTGTTTAACTGTAGATGATGTTGAATTTATGCATTGATTAACTATGTTAATAAGATGTAAAATATAGAAAGTTTCTGTTGTTATTACCCATCTGGTCTAGTTTGTATGTAAAATATTGACACACATACCGAAAATCTCAAATCAGAAATTTCAATATCACTATGATTCAAGCCGCCCTCAACAAAAAAATAAGCCTAACCTATAATAGAAACCGCCACAAGAATGCAGAAGTATTTCCAACCCAAGCTACAATGGGGATCTTAGAAAAGTCTCCCCCTCTATCTAAATGGTGGTGGGGGGGGGGGGGTGCACACATGGGACTGCTTGGTCATGATAAGATAAGAACATATCCATGCCCTGGCTGCTACGACGGGTCTAGAACTATTTTTATCCTAAAAATAGGAAAAAACAATAATTATCTTTTTCCATCTTGTACCTTTTTATTTTTGTTGATTCAAAATTTTAAATAAGCGCCCCGAGGGCACGTAATAAAGCATTTGCGGCATCCAGTGAAACTACTCCTGGTTTGAAAGGAGAAGAACTGGACATAAACCGTTGTGAATATAAACACGGCATTTTAATTTTATGACTTTTACATAAAGAAGCTCTGACGTAATTTGTTTTGAGGATTGATTTGAGTGCCTATTGTATTTTTGTTTCCTGGAAAATTCATTAAATACCTTACTTAATAAATGTATACCACCCTAATATCCCCACTTTTTATAGTTTTATAAACCCGTTATCTTGTCAAACTGCATCAATTGTTGTGGATTCATAAAGTTCCATCTTTCCGGCACACGAAAATGGGTTTTCTGGCTCTTTCGTTGTGTCTCACTAAACACAAGTATCAAAATTTACTTCTGTTTCGGGCCGTCCTATCATTGCCAAGTCGGTCCTTATATCACCACCCTCTTAAAAAAGCTAAGAACTTGTGACGAAAACTTTTTTTCAAAATACAAACCTTCCCTGTATAAACATATAACGTTCTAATTTGAATGATATAGAGCTCTCAGTTTGTGTATGCCTTGTTTTAAGCGTCTTCTAAAAGTTGATTGCTTCTTGTGCTCCCAAAATTAGACCATTCAATCAAATAATTTTAATATGCATCATAAGACAAAAATTTATTCATTTGTTTTAAACTTTAAATTTAAAGAAATATTCTTTCATTTCTCTCACATAAGATTTGATGATGATTTTACTGATTTTATCCATGCTTTTTTTAGTCCAGATTTAATTTCATACAAAGTAGCTGAAAAGATTAATGAAAATACACCAAATTCAATTTTAATGATGGTAAGTTTTATGATTGTGCATTTCTTGAGTATTTGATTTTTATGATAAACATTGGTAGGGTATTCGGTGGAGCACTCGACTCGTGGAAAAGACTATGAAATTGATCCTTGCATGAGGCCATTGCATAGTTAGGCATAAATTTCATAGATTCTTAAATAGGAGGCTTTAAGCACATTAGAAATGCTTTTGTGGTCTACCTGGAAATAATTAGTGGGTATATCCCTCTAATATAGTTAGGCTAGCCACAGAATATAAATTACCAGCAATATTACCATCTTAATTTTCAGGTGAACAACCAAAGAATGGATGCAGAGTGTAAAAAGACTGCATTAGATGTATGTGTATGTGTATGCAGTATTTTACTTTTTATTTTCTGACAAGGTTATTACATTAACAACTATGGATTTTCTGCACCTTTTTTCCTTCATTTCTAGTTATACACTATGAGTGATGGTAAATGGACCATTAGCAGTGACTGGTGAGTGTATTGCTTAACATTGAGTCCTCTTGATTTGGTCTGCATGTCACATGTCGGGACAGTGCAAGTATTTGTCTGTGACATTTATTTCTTTAAGAACAAGTCTGCCATATATTGTTATTTGTGTCTTTGTTCAGTTGTAATGACCAGATCTAAAATAGGGATGAGGTGATGAGTTGACAGAAATGATGTGATGACTTTTTTGTTGTTTTTTGCAAATCAGATTTTACATAAACAAAAAAGTAGTAGTAGTAGTAATTAATCTATAAATTTTTGGGACAACACTTTTGAATTGATGGATAAACCTAGCTCAGTTGGAAGTAGCAAGTATAAGGTTTTTGGGATCTTGTATTTCATAAATAGGGCAGTAGGGGATCCTTTCTTCTTAATAAAAGCATCACCGAGATAAAACAATTGTTATACTTAAATTTTTACATCGCCAAGATAAAACAATTGTTATACTTAAATTTTTAGGCAACTTATTGGTGGTGATGCTTCACTTGCACTTATGTCTGAACTTATAACTGGAAAAACATCGCAAAGCTTGGTGGATTTTGATAATCATTTAGACGACATAAGTCTGGATTGGCTAAATATAACCATAAATAAAATGGTAGAGCTTGCTCCAAGCTAATTTAAAATTAAATTATTGTAGGCGTGTTTTACAGAAAATATTTGTATTTTAATTTCATTTGTCCTTTATATATAATTTGGAACCAAAAAATTAAAAAAGAATATAAGTACGGGTTGTTCAACCAGCATGGAAAATTTGTGATTGCTGCAAAAAATTGCTACAAGGAACTTCAACACATTCGTACTATAGTATTCATTGTATCAGTTTTATGGATTTTATTTTCCCCACAAAATTTTGTAAGGGAAGAAATTTATTATTTTGGCGAAGGTTTTACAAAATTGCGCCATTTAAGCAAACCACAGATAAAATTCCGCAAAGTTCACAAAAGTTAATCAATCGCGAATGAGATTTTTCCTAATCTATCGCATCGCAAAAATATTTCAAATTTTGCACAACATGAATGACATGACCTTAATCATAGCCATTACACGTTGCTGTTTAAAGAATATATTTTCTTTTACACAAGACTCCAATACCATGTCTGTTTTGTTATACTTTGTTCCTGAAAAACAAAACACACTACGGCGAAAGGGAAAATGGCGAATTTTGTGCATTTTTTGTAAACATAAACTTTTGTGAATTGATGCTCTTGCAACCTTGAAAATATCAAGCACTGAACCTCAAAACGAATTTTTTTATTTAAAGTAAAAAAAACTTTTGACCGGTTCAAGTATTTTCATCGCACAGATAGTAATACAAAATCAGTATTAATCAATGAAAAATTTCGATATATTTTGCAAACATTAACCTTAACGGAATTAAAGGAAATTTTTTTCGTTTAAGCTACGAGAGCTTCCAATCGCAAGGATGTCTCGCATTTTGCATAAAAATCTTATCGCCAAAATTTGTCCATCAGTCTTTTTATGTTACCATGTGTCAATATACTTGACCATGCAATACATACAGCCGTTCTAATTCACGTCGGTACTCGAAATTTTCGAGGTGAATGCCAATGCAGATTTCCGTAAATCGCGCACCCGACCGATAAAGCTGAATTTATACAAAGAAAGTACCCGCGGTGCAAACTCACATCCCGACCGATTTTTGACATGCGGTTTTCACCGCCGGAAAGCACAAAACACGTACCTGTGAACAAAATTCTATAGCCACGGTTTTTATACCAAAAAAATTGACCCCCACCTACATTTCAAACCACTACACTAATTTTCATGGTAAACCCCCACATCAAAACTAATACTGATCCCAATCCTCATATCAAAACCTTTATTTTTCGGAATTACAAAATTTTAACGAAACTTTTATATGTTACAAAAGAGGCTTAAAAATGCCTTGATGGTGTTTAACTGTAGATGATGTTGAATTTATGCATTGATTAACTATGTTAATAAGATGTAAAATATAGAAAGTTTCTGTTGTTATTACCCATCTGGTCTAGTTTGTATGTAAAATATTGACACACATACCGAAAATCTCAAATCAGAAATTTCAATATCACTATGATTCAAGCCGCCCTCAACAAAAAAATAAGCCTAACCTATAATAGAAACCGCCACAAGAATGCAGAAGTATTTCCAACCCAACCTACAATGGGGATCTTAGAAAAGTCTCCCCCTCTATCTAAATGCCCTGGCTGCTACGACGGGTCTAGAACTATTTTTATCCTAAAAATAGGAAAAAACAATAATTATCTTTTTCCATCTTGTACCTTTTTATTTTTGTTGATTCAAAAATTTAAATAAGCGCCCCGAGGGCACGTAATAAAGCATTTGCGGCATCCAGTGAAACTACTCCTGGTTTGAAAGGAGAAGAACTGGACATAAACCGTTGTGAATATAAACACGGCATTTTAATTTTATGACTTTTACATAAAGAAGCTCTGACGTAATTTGTTTTGAGGAGATTTTTTTGAGGCGCCTGAACAACAACAAGATTTTTACCAAATTTGTTTAGCAAAAAGAAAGTAAAAGGGTAAAAATACGTTTCCTTATTTTCATTTTGAGAACGCCTTAAAGTTGCTGGATGGAGTTTGATTCGCTAACGATCCAAATGCAGCAAACATCTAGAATATCCTACGTTTGGTCATCACTTTTACCATTTATGATACGAAGTATTTATTTTTAAAGAAAGGTAGTTACAGCTAGCTATATACTTATATACACAAACTAAAAAGGAAGTTAACACCGCAAGAGAAGCTTCAACATACGTTGTGAACTAATATTAAAAGCATCAATTTATTTGAACACTGTAGCTAGCCGTGTGGTTAAACAGAGAAAATGAAACTACTTCAGAATACTGGATTTGAATCGCTCAGTTCTGCATTGTCTTTTCAGGGAGATAATATTAACATTCAAGGAAGGTAAGTTTATATTAATGCCAGCTAGCTAACCAGGGGTTGATCCAGATATTTATTTTGGGCGTCGATAGCACGGAGGGTGCCGATAAGCCGTAAAAAGTGTGGGCGTTTTCGGGCGAGTTCGGCGTTTTGAAAAAAATTCAGGTATTTGCCAGAAAAAAACCGCATAGTCCTGAACAATGCCCGAAAAAAAAAAATATTCACCACAAATGACTCTCGAAGAATTATTTAAAAAAGTATAAAAATTAAAATGAACTAACTATGTGATAGCGAAGTTCTTAAAAGAACTGTTTTTTATGATTTTTGATAAGATGTACTTGATAAATAACTTATATATAAACTTTATTAACCCCTTTCTCTCCAAACGCATTCTTTTAACTGTCGTCCGCCATGTTTATGTTACAAGGTGTTGCATTTCGGGAATGTTCCGGGCGTGTTCGGGAAAGTGCGGGCGGTTTCGGCGGACAACCGTCAATTTAATTTGAAAAGCCGCCCGAACTCGCCCGTATATATGCGGGCGTTTGCGGCTTATCGGCACCCTCTTTCGATAGCCCCTGCGCGTCGTAGCGCCACTAGCAAAATATTTTAAGAGGGTGCTGACTTGCTGAAAGTGCCGTATATGTGAGGGAGGCCACAGTGCTATTTTGTCGTTGTACTCTCAGTTTATTATTTGTGGGATTTTATTACAGCTATTTATGGAATAAATTATATAAAAAACAGTTTTTTTCAGAACTCTTCCACTACCTCGACATTAAAAGAATAAATTTTACATGGAAATAAATGTTTAAAAAAAAATTGTTTTGGGTTTCCCCGGGCGAAATTTTAAGTTTTTTTTAAAACGCTGGAAGTCGTCCGACAGCCCCCATGGATTTTGCGGCGTTTCCGGCGAGTCAGCACCCTCATAATTTTTTTCGAGACTTTACGGGGGTCTCTAGATTGGCTAAAATAGCCTTACCTGGAAATTAGAAACACAATATGTCTCTATAAAACTTTTGATATTTCCCAATTTTGAAAAAAATTGTATTTAAAATACCAAATTTTTGAACGATGGCCACCGTATTTTTTTTACGTCTCTTTCAAGGAATAAAGTTTTTATCATACTTGTCTCGTTTATAAGTGAACGATCATATAGTTGTCCAACACTCATAAACCAATAAGAACGCAAGTAATATACAGTACTGGAATCAGGACACCTAACATCGTGAGCGCGTATCATGCGCGACACGAACGATCCGCGATCCTATCGTGACCATCGCGATAGAAAAAATGTTACTGAAGAACTTCGCGATAGTCGCGATGTATAAAAAAATAACGATGCTATCGCGATCGTCACTATTAATCGTAATTGTCGCGATGGATCGTGAATAACATTAAAAATATTAAATAATAGATGCGTATAATCTTGTGTCTCTTTTTTTACATTTAAAAATTCTTTTGCATCTTGTAATATATTTTTACTGGAAATTGGATTTTAGAAATAAGGCGACCATAACGTAATTATTTGTTCTACGGGCGAAGTCGATAGTAGCTTATGGTCGGCGAAATAAAAATAATTTTATCGAGAATGTATGGTCGGAACAACAACAACAACAAATAATAATAACAACGGAGGAGGGTGTTACGACAACCTTTTTTTTCTATGTATTTTCGCATAACGCACGCAGTTTATATTTTTTAGTTGCGAAGGAAAAATAATAATAATTTGTCTCACTAAAAAAATAGAACTAGCACTCAAGGTGAAAAGATAACAACATATTACATACGGATTGTCTGTAACAGCGATGTATGGAACATTCTTTTCTAATTTTTATAGAATTTTGTTATCCATTTATATCTCAGCAATCACAGTGTGCATGCATGATAAAATAAATTGCAGCAATGGGGAGGAGATAGTTGCATGTGTCTTATTAAATGTATTTTTAATTGTATTTTTCATATTTTCAATGGTCACCTGTTTCTTGAAGGTAGCGAAGATAAAAAAGAATATTATCATCTATACATTTAATTTTACATTTTTCAATATTTTTAACAGAAATTAATAATGAAGTCCTGGGCACTAGGTTGTGAAATACATGTCAATAACACCTAAAAATGATAACTGCTATACTGCTCTATTACCAGAAGCAAATCATTTCAATGTGCTCAATGTTATTGCAAAGATATAAATAGATTAGAATTACATTCAACACAAAAGAAAAAATTATCTCCAGAGTTGTGTTTTAGAGAGAAGACGAAGTCTTGCAGTATTAGATTTTAGCAAGCGTAATTTTAAACATATATAATAATCATAACGAAGGAGGGTGTTACGACAATAATAATATTTTTTTCACGAGATGGGATAAGAAAATGTTTGTTTGTTTTTATTTTTTTTTTCCTAAAAACTTTTTTGCTTGATATTATTATTTTTTTGTTTTCGTGAAAATTAGAACAACTAATTAGGTTGGATTCGTCTTAACAAGAAAGAACCTTACGACGACGAAAATATTTTTGATTTAAAAAAACAACAAAACAATAATTATTTATATTCAATGGCGTTATTCTCTCATGACATTGATAGTGTTATTATAATGTTTAAAGATGTATCATGACGGTCGCGATGTGGATCGCGAAAATCACGATGCATCGTGAAACTCGACCCCACGATGGATCGCGACTTTCACGATGCTAAAAAATTTTACTATCGCGACAGCATCGCGAATCGTGCGTGACGCGCACTATACGCGGTCCACTATGTTAGGTGTCCTGATTCCAGTACTGTACACCGAACGATCAAAGAAATCTGCCATTTTGATTTTAAGTTCAAATAAGATTCTGCATTGAATAATTAATCAATTAATAAAAAGTGAACCATGTTTCTTTTTATCAACGTGTTTTGTTGAAAGTTTTGTTCATTATAAATTAAAATATGTTTTTGTTCATTAATTAACGATTTTCCTTCTGTTAAGTTGGTTCGAAATTTCTTTTTCTTTTCTTTGTTCTTTTTTGAAAAAAAATTTCTTTGCATGTTGTTCCGGTTCCGTAAAATAAAGGGGCTACATAATGGTATCTATCTACATAGATGGTTTTGTTGTTTTGATCGAGCATGTCTGTTGTATTTCTAATAACAATGATTTGGGTAGAAAAGGGTAGCTTGGAAGAATTATTATCAGAGGTTGCTTAACACTGAGTTTGATTGGAATGAGGATCATTTGTCTGATGATGATGTTGTAGAAGGGCTAGCTATGCAGATCGGGACAGAATGGGTAGTGGAGGCTATTAGGAAATTGAAGATTGGCAAGGCTGCAGGAGTATCAGGTATTGTTGCAGAGATGGTAAAAGCATCTGGATATATTGGAGTTGAGCTTATTACAAGTCTTGCTAATCAGATTATAAAGGATGGTGCTATTCCGAGTGAGTGGCAGTCAAGTGTAATAGTGAATTGTTTCAAGGGCAAGGGTGATGCATTAGAAAGAGGTAACTATAGAGGTTTGAAGTTGGTTGATCAAGTAATGAAAGTTATTGAAAGAGTGATTGATAAGTTACTTAGAGAAAGAATTGATATAGATAAGATGCAATTTGGTTTTGTTCCAGGGCGTGGCACTACAGGTGCAATATTTTTACTCAGACAGCTTCAGGAAAAGTATTTAGGAAAGAGAAAGAATCTCTATTTTGCCTTTGTAGATTTAGAGAAATTTGGTGGGCTATGAGAAAATTAGGTGTGGATGAGTGGCTAGTTACGATGGTACAGTCTATGTACAGTTTTGCTAGAAGTCGTGTCAGGATTAACGATTCACCTAGTGATGAATTTAGTGTAAATGTTGGTGTACATCAGGGTTCTGTACTTAGTCCTTTGTTGTTTGTTCTAGTCTTAGAAGCGCTGTCGATGGAGTTCAGAACAGGTTGTCCATGGGAGTTATTGTATGCAGATGATTTGGTTCTCATAGCAGAGTCGATGGAAGAATTAGTTGAAAAGTTTGAGAAGTGGAAGAAAGGACTAGAAGAGAAAGGGCTAAGGGTGAACACAGCAAAGTCTAAAGTCATGATTAGTAGCGTTGCAGCCAAGTGTGACCTTGTAGTTGGAAAGTGGCCTTGTGGAGTTTGCAGGAAAGGGGTTGGTAGTAACTCAATTTTTTGTCAGACTTGCAAGCATTGGGTACATAAGAAGTGCAGTAGTATTGGTGGAAGGTTAAGAGCTGACATTCAGTTTGTATGCAAGCGTTGCAAAGGTGAGATTATAGAGAATGAAGTATTTCCAGCTTTAATGATGTACACAGTGGCTCGTTAGAGATAGTTGAGAACTTCTGTTACTTAGGTGATATGTTGGGCAGTGAAGGGGGTGTTGGAAGAAGTGTTACTTGCAGGATAGGTTCTGCTTGGAAAAAGTTCAGAGAGTTACTTCCTTTGTTGACTAGCAGAGTCTTGTCAATTGAGGTAAAAGGTAGGTTGTATGAGGCCTGTGTAAGAAGTGTTATGTTGTACGGTAGTGAGACATGGGCAGTGAAACAGGAAGATCTTGACCGTTTAGAAAGGAATGATATGAGAATGGTTAGGTGGATGTGTAACGCCAGTCTGAGAGACAGAAAGAGTTCAGATGAGCTAAGAAGCAGGCTAAGTATCCGTAGAATTAAAGATGTTATCCAGATAAGAAGATTGAATTGGCTGGGGCACTTGGAAAGAATGGAGGAGGATAATTGGGTAAGAAAGTGTAGAGACTTGATAGTTCCTGGGGCAAAGCCCAGAGGCAGACCGAGAAAGACTTGGCAGGAGGTTATAAGGACAGACTTGATACAGAGGAAGTTGAGTTTAGATCTAACACAGTCTAGATCAGATTGGAAGAGGGTCATTAATATACCCCGTCCAACCCATGCTAGCATGGAAAACGGACGTTAAGCCGAGAATGATGATGATGATGATGATGATTAAAGACTCTAAAAATATCCAGAAAATAAGAAATACAGAAATTATATGTTTCTATTTTGGGTGCCCAAATTAGATGTCCCCAAAATCGGTATACCGATGTTCAAATTGACCTGGATCAGCCCTTGCTAACTGAAAATTTTCTGTTATGAATTGTCAACTTGTCAACTTTTATTATTTGAACTTCTATATTGTCTTCATATGCTATTATGATGCAATTCTAAAACTATTATTTTAAATATAATACCGTCCTAAAAATAGGGTCAATCTGCGAATAAGAATTTAAAATTAAAAAAAGTCGTTTCCAACTGTCCGGTCATAATGCGTGCAATTAAGGCTGGTTTTCAATACAGCAGCATTTTGCACCCAGTCATGACAAGTGCAGTGACTTCTGATCTACATAATGTGCATTATCAGAATTATGCCACTGACCCCGCACTTTTGCAGGTACTGAGACGCTTAAAAAAGCTTAAATAGACTTTACTTTTTTTGAGCTACGTTCTGCACTTTAACTTACTGTAACAGCCAATCAAAACATAGAAGTCTAATTGAATCACTTTTGTTTGGAAATTCTACCTAAAATCGAATAAAAGCATAATATCAAATAAACAAAAATATGTATTAAGGTGAGCCATTTCTTCTATACGTAAAATAAACATAAGTATCAATCAAGTGATCTGAGTAAAGAACAAAATAATACATGAATCAGTGCAAGTGTAAAGCAATAACTTTTCTTATAGGCAGTCTCGCAGGACTATGATGACGACGCTGTCTTGTGTTTTTTTTTTCTTAAATATTGACTAATTTCAAATTAATATGTTTTATTTACATCAACATGCGAGTTACTCAGATACTCATTGCATTTAAGATGGCAGTAACGCTTCTTAGCCAGTCAGTGAGTTATCTATATGAATTTTCTTTGTTATTTCCTGAAAATTTTGGCACATTGAAGCAGTTTTGTTTAAATTTTTAATTTG
Organism: Hydractinia echinata; assembly: GCA_030067915.1. Lineage (NCBI taxonomy): Eukaryota > Metazoa > Cnidaria > Hydrozoa > Anthoathecata > Hydractiniidae > Hydractinia > Hydractinia echinata. Next base: position 2,512,858 of record JASGCC010000031.1, read on the forward strand.
CTGAGTCAGAAGATATACTCCTTTATAAATATGCAATAAAGAAGAAAAAAAATAGCTTTTATAAGCTCCAACTTTTTACAACCTGATTTTTCATTGACCTTTGTTTTAAAACAAACCTTTGGTTGGTTATGTATCTATTTAGGGTACCAGTCATAAAGTCCCACATACATAAGAGCAAGTGGAGGCAACATTTTTAATAAAATTTGCTATATTTTTCCAATAAACTCACTTTCCTAAATTCACCAGAATTATTTTGGAAATGCTAAAAAGAAAAAACCTTTTCAATTCTGTTGATCTAGTGATAAAAATGGCAATGCCCAAAAGAGTTGTGTGTTAATTAAGTTAAGTATTATGAACATATTTAGCAAAAATACGTAATTCTTTTAAAAATGCTAGCACTTTAAACAGCATATGCCAGTTATTGACTCTAGTTCTGTTACAGAGAGCTTTTAAATAACTTTCCTGTTTTTTTTTATAATGCTTGCAATTTCAGGAATCTAATTAGGGCATCTTCTAAATTTGTTTAAATGGTTTTGTTGAACACAACTTAATACCCTTTTTCTTAATTTATTTTTAGCATTGAAAGTTACTCTTGTAAAATGACTGGAAATGACAAAAAACTGTACAAGGAGCTCAATACTCAAGGTCATAGTCCAAAAGATTTGGAGGCATTGTCACCCTCTGAATCACAACTGCAACACAAATTTTTCTTAATTTATTTTTAGCATTGAAAGTTACTCTTGTAAAATGACTGGAAATGACAAAAAACTGTACAAGGAGCTCAATACTCAAGGTCATAGTCCAAAAGATTTGGAGGCATTGTCACCTTCTGAATCACAACTGCAACACTTGCATGGGCTTTCTCCAAATTCCATGTATGCTCCACGAAGTCGATTATCAAGTACAGAGGATGATTCTTCTGAATTTATATCCGTGATGAACAGGAAAATGTTGTTTACTCTCCTTTCAACATTAAATGCTTCTTTCCCAGATTATGACTTTAGTCACGTGAAATCTGAAGAATTTAGCCGTGAGGATGATTTATCATTTGTTGTGAATACAGTGAATAGTAATTTGTCAACATCTATGGGGGAGGACTTTGCTAAGTTGAGTGCTGAGTTGTGGAAATCATTAGATGATGAAATTTGTCTTCAGGATTGCCAAATATACAGGTATTGACTTTTATTTTCCAAATAAATGTTTAGAACAATCATTTATTAAGATGCAACTTCTTAAATGCATATTTTTTCTTTTTCTGATGCTTTCCAAAGGAAACATACCTGAAAAAATAACCAATCAAGTTCGTTGAAAATTTGATTTCTGTTCCGTTTTGATCAGTTGCAAAGCAATAGTGGAAATTGAAATTAATAAATTTCTGTTCTGTTCCAATCTGATACATTCTAAGGTAAAAAAATATGTGAGAGGAAATTTGGCTTAACTTTAAAAGCTCTGCTGTGGATAAATCAGCATTTTTCTGTTTTGTTATACAGTTACAACCCTGATATGGACACTGATCCTTTTGGAGAGGAAGGAAGTTTGTGGTCGTTCAACTATTTCTTCTTCAACAAACAGATGAAACGGATTGTATTTTTCAAGTGCAATGGCACAAGGTATGCACAATCTTGGATGGATATTGAATAATTTGTTTTATTAAACATTTAACCATACAAGGTGTGCCTGTGTGAATATAGTTAGTTTTAAATTGTATCTAGTACAGGACTCTTTTTCTTTAAAGTATTATTTCCAAATTTTTAGGGATATACTTTGCAAAACATGCTAATTCAATTTAAACATACTATATTTTAAATTTCTAGTCACACCTAGTTGTAATATTTAAATTACTTAAATTTAAACTTTTAAAAATTAAATTTAATAATTTTCATTTTTTTTTATAACTTATAGCACAGCCTCTATCCTCACACTTGATACGTGAGTTGCACTAGTTGCACATGAAGTATAATATTATCTATTGGATAAAATCATGACCAGATATGGCAAGCAGCAAGATAAATGTATTTTATGCACTTAATTTTTAACATTTAATTTTTTTATAAATACACAAATAGATGTGTTGCTTAAACTTTAACATAACGTTTACCTTATTTAATATTTTATACTCGCAATAAATTGATACCTTATTGGACCCAACTTTTTTAGCACTGTCAATTTTGGGGAAAACTAGTAATGCAATGTCAATAATACAATGTCCATGGAATTATAGCTTTCCTAGACAATTCGTTGGGCAAAAAAATATTATTTTCACCAAAATGATACGCAGAGGTTATATTGTCTTATTTTTTTCCTTTAACAAGTTTACGTTTACTTGTTGTAGATCAATTTCCTGTGAAAAAGAAAGTTTTTTTGTAATCACAGCAATATGTCAGTTTTTATGTTTTTATTTTTTGCTGCTACAGTATTTTTTGTTGGCATTTTTACTCAGCATTCCTCATTGTTGATGCTAATTGACAGAGCTAAAACTATGTGGAGCTAAAGTGAATAAATGTCTTAAAGTCGAATAAATGAGATTAAGTAATGTTCTAACACTCGACATTTGCGCCTACCAAATGAGTTTAGTGATATAAGGCTAACATTGTTTGATCCAATAAGGTATATGTTATAGTGTAATTTTAAAATTTAATAATAAATTGTTAAAAGGGAATGTGATTTAAAAATACATTTATCTTTGGTAATTTAATAAATTTATAAAAGTGACATCAGTGCTTAGAAAGAAGATCCACCTTTCCCCTCCATTACAATTTCTCACTTGTAACTAGCTCGATAGTTAATGAGGTATTCTTTTTCTCCATTTAGTCTAATGGCTGATTCTTCGAACGATTATGATGATAACCTCAATCAGTTTAAAATGGACACTGAGTCTGATTGAGACGTGTAGGTTTTTTTCATTCGTCCTGCTTAGAATAAGTGATAAGGTCTCCACAGAGAAAAAAAGTTTTTCTCGAAATAAAGGATATAAATGTCTAGGGTTGCGACAGCCAAAAATAAGGTCTCGAACATCTTTGGAAGAATTTTTATAATTATTCGTACCAGCATATTTTTAAGTCATGAATTTTCAATGCTTGATTCGCCAACAGATTTTAAGGCTTGTTCCCATTAGGTTCACACAGTGATTTTAACTTTTTTTTATTTAGGGATGGCCGAGTATCTTAAAGCATAAGTGTAGATCCTCTATTGATTTATGTCCTCTTGTGGTTTTTCTGATTAATGTCTTGTAAGACAACTCTCATGATATGTGATGTCAACACTAAAATTAGTTCTTGATATTTTGATAGGTTTTGTTCATATCGATTTGTAAAATTTTGTTTATTCAAGTTATGCAAGTTTTTTTGTGTAACTAATTATTAATTTGAAGCATGATACATAAGAAATTTTCAGTACGAAGCATAGTTTGGAAGTTCAACTTGGTACATTTTATAGTTCAACATAAGGGGTCAGAATGCCTGCATATTTTTTGGGGTGCAGTTTATGAGCTCGGTATTAAATTTTTGGCCAGGCGAGTGTGACCAGAAACGTTTTGAAACCAGGGCTGGCGTTTGATCAGGGCGATTGAAAAGAGAGCCTGGTAAAATAAATCCAACTGGTCTAAAAATGTCACGTGGTACCAAAAACGACCTTTTTGAAAACAACAGTAATGGATGTCCAGCGTATTTTTAGACAGATCGAATATTGTTCCGAAGTAATTCATTTTTTATTTCACCTTATTTATTCTCACCTTTGTTTTATCTTGTATATAATTTTCACGTTTTTTTGTTAATTTTGATGATTGTTGAGAGCAATCAGTCACTTTCATTATATGAATAATTTTAGTTGTATATGTTTTTACATAGCATGTGTTTTAATAATGCTATGTACTTTGTTCTTATGTATATATAATGTTACTTGTGTATAAGAATGAACTCACAAAAACGTTATGATGAAGTCATAATTTATCTTATTCGTAATAATATTGCGCATCGGAAAACATCTACTTCGCGTGTAGTAATTTTCGCGAAAGTTTGAATTCCTGCAAGAATAATATAAAAAAAAAATTTAAAAATAGTAAAATTCAGTGTTTTAGACAATTTATATGGAGATGCGTTTTTTTGTAGTATTATGTTCGAAGCTGCGCAAAGATTAGTACGAATAAAGTGTTGTGTTGATTCTTGCTAATTGTGTTGTCTTCGGATTTCGAAAAAAAACGAAAGTGATAAAATTTTTTATATTGTCGTGCAATAACACCAAAAATTCAGGAATTAACTTTAAGTCATATCTACCTTGGTCTCGCTTTCCTCGCGCGTTTTCAAGATTTGTTTTTTCAGGTTTAAGTTACACGAATATTGCTTTCTACGATGTAGTTGTAATTTTTTAAATGTAAAAGACATCTTTTTGTTTATTTATATATTTGTTTTACTTTATATTTATTTTTTTTCTCATTGTGTATTCACCTGGCACTTTTAGTGGCGTTTTTAGCTTTGTCGGGAAATATAACGAAAGTTTTACGAAGAATTTCCGACAAATAAGTTCCACACCATTTGTCCCAGTGAACTTGGGTGACTCTAAATCGAAAATTGTATGCCAAACGTTAAACGTTTGGATTTTAAAAAACACTTTCTCATTTTGCTTTCATCAACAACCTGTTTCAGTGGCCTGGTGAAAGTTTGGGCGCGAAGTATAGCGCCGTTCTTGTAAGCACGCCAAACGTTACGGTTGATATACCCTAGGAGGATAGATCCTCCTATATATACCTTATCAGCCCTTATACCGCCCTAATTGCGCCGAATTTAAAAGTCGCCCTTCCGCTTATAAAGGCCGGCGGTAAAAGGACCGCCATTTGAAGAAACAAAATTTTTCATACTTCGCTATTTGAAACACTACGCACTCTAAAAGAACACCAATACGCTTTGTTTCATGGAATTCGACGGAACAGGTTAAGAAACGAATGAAGAAAACACAGTTATTCTTTGATATCGGATAGAGAATTTTGTAAAATAACGCCACTTTTTTCATTTTTTATCTGAAAATAGCCTTTTTAACGCCGGCCCCATTAACGGCTGTCCTATTCCCGCCAGGCGCAAATATAACGCCGAATTAGGGCCGGTGTTATAAAGGACAATAAGGTATCTTGCCGAAGTCCGCCAATTTGACTAGTAGCTACTTCTTTGTTTTCACCTTTCAAAATTACTCTGGATACGCAACCGACTTATTGTTCCAACTTGAGCTTGATGATCAGGACACTAGGAAATTTTTGTCAGCAAGTGTCTATTTTGTGCAACGCTCGTTAAGCCGCATCAAGGTATTAGGAGGGCTCTAAGGTCTTAGAACAATCTAACTGCTCTTCGTCAGGATTTTTGGATGACCTTAATGAGTTAATTTTGCGAAGCCTTAGGTTATTCATAATTTTATTGATTTTAGGAGGTAGCCTCTAGTAAGGTAGTCTTTGATAAAGTACCTGGTACATGGTCTCTCCTGCAAGTTTATGCCCTGACGATTAGATGCGTTTGATTTAAACAGACAAAAAGACACACTTATTTTTCATGGATTAGTTATTACACTCAGACTGACTCATTTTGAGGGGTTAGTCAAAGTTGAGAACACAGCTGTTTTATGATGCTCCGTCATACTGTCAGAGAAGATACCAAATATTATAAACTGGGTCGATTCATTTGTCGATTTACTCGATCATTATTCCAACAGAAAGTTTGCAGCATTCTCGACCCCCAAAGCTTTTTGAAATTAAAACCGAGTTTATCTAAAGAGCTCTGGGGTCGAGAATGTGTTTGCAGGTGATTTTACAATTCTCTGATTTCTTGGTTCTTAGTTAGCCGTCAATCTTAAATATTTCCTGAGTACCTAATGTATATGCATAGGTTGTGTTATATTCTGGTAGCCGAAGTTGGTTTAATTTTCGCGAAGATTTATTTTCGGGATGTCCAAAAATTACATTTCGCGAAACAGTCATATTGCGAATCTAGTATTTTTCGCAATTTCAAGGTCTCTTTATCGCCATTATTTTTCTCAACTACAAAAAAAATATTTACAGAGAATAACTTCAGCGAAAAGTCATTTTTAGAATTTCGCGAAGAATTATTTTCACGAATTGACCGTTCCGGGTATTCTCGCGCAGACAAATTTTTGTGAATACAGTAGACTCCCGGTAACTCGAACACCGGTTAACTCGAACTTTTATTAGCTCGAACTGTTTTCTATGGTCCCTTGGACATTCCTTAATATTTCCTTATAAAAACTACTCGTTAACTTGAACCCCGGATAACTCAAACATTCGTTTTCTCGAACCATTTTTTGGTCCCCCTTAAGTTAATTACTTCGGATAACTCGAACTTTTTAGTGTCTAAGAGAAAGTGTTCGAAAAATGAATACTTGTATGTAATGTAGCCAGAAAAAGCTGTTCTTAAATGGTTCTCTTTACAAAGGAGCCAAATTTTTCCTTTGATGGCAACATGATAAAAGAGAAGGCTCTTCAATTTGCTGAAAATTTTGATCTTATAAATTTTAAACCGTCAGATGGAGGGCCGTCAAAAGTTATTTTATTACAAGTTACAATCCTCTTTTAAATTATAAGTTCTGTTTTTTTAAAATGTCCACCATACACTTTTTGTCCTGACAGTTGGATAATGCAAGGCAAAAATCGCCTTAACTCGAACTAATATCTCATTTTTTGTCTAAGTTCGAATTAACGGGAGCTTCGCTTAAGTTGAACATTCGTTAAGTCGAACTGTTTTCTCTGGTCCCTTGGAGGTTCCAGTTACCGGGAGTTAACTGTATGGATAAAATTAGCGTAAATTAATCATAAAGGTATTTAATTCCCAAAACTTTGCGATAAACGCGCTGAATTTAGTACCATCAAAGTAATCTCGACGTAAGACCACGCAATTTTGGACGAGAATAATTGAGTGTTTCTCCACTCTCCTTTCAGAAAAATATTTTTTTGCTTACAGTAAAAACGAAACCCGATGGCACCAGCTTTTTGCTTTGTTAAAAAATATTCGATAACATTCTAACTTCATTCACAAAAGTAACCCGATAATTTTTTCGCGAGCAATCATTCGTGAAAATAGCCGCAAAATTTCTTTTGACGCTCGATTTATCTACCCACCACCCTCGTCCCCAGGTTTTTTTTGTCTATTTTGATACGAGAGAAGACGACGAAATTTTTCGACGCCATCTCTCATATCAAGAAAGCAAAAAACCCTGGGGACGAGGGTGATCTACCCACAAAAATTAGTGTCATTAAAATGTGTCAAGGTATATTGTCCAATAAAAATGCTCATTGCTGGTTTACACTTTGCTTTGTGATGAGATAGGGTTTCTAGTAACAAATATACACATCTTCATATAAAATAAGGAGAAGCAAAACAAGTGAAATGCAATAAAAATTATAAACTAAATATACCAAAAGAAAAACATGAGGACATATATTCTTTATATTAAAAAGACAAGTATATAACTCAATGACGTCACAGGAAAATAATCCATACCAATCTATGCTATTAAAACGAGTTCTTCAAATTTTAAGTTGATGTAGATATTCGAGGTAAATCGGTCCTCACAAATATAGCTGCAGCTATTTGAGCAAATTTTACATTGAAATTCTCTATGCTTTTGACATTTTCTAAACAGTTATTTTAATACCTATTGAACTAAAGTCATTTAGCCATTTCGTGCTAACATTTACAAATTAAGCCACAAAGTAAAAAAACAAACAAACAGTTTAAAAACATAAATTGCCAAATATATACAATGCAAAATTATATCCAATTAGGTTTAATTTGTTTCAACCTCAATTACGCCATACTTTTGTTAGCTGTGGTAAAACTTTTGTATTTAATTTAAAGCAGCTGAACTGCACATTCCATTCATTTTTAACCAAATAAGGTTATACAGAGTTTAAATGAGCAGTTAAGAATTTGCAAAAAAAATTTTCACAACTATTTTACACAAGAAATTCTAAATTTATATACACGCTATTTTTATAACAACCCGACCCAATGATAGTTGTTTTTATTTTTTGGGCCTTTTCAGCTTGATTTGTTCTTATTCTAGACTTCAGCCCAATTTTGTTCTTATGTATTACTCTCATCTTCTTAATTTTCTCTCCAATTAATGTGTTTATATAAAAAACAATAGAGTATTTTTACCAGGGTTTTTTACAGATTCAAAGTTGAGGAGATTTAAGGACTTTTGATAAGAGTTTTCAGCTTTTTTGAGATGACAGTATTTTTGTAAAACAAATTGAGGAGATTCATATTTTTCAACAGAAATTGAGAATATTTGAGGAGTTTTTTAAGGCAATGTCATGAGTAAAGAATACATTTTTGCTCTACCCATGTAGCATTTCTACATAGTAAAAGTTGTTAAAACATCTACTTTTAGAAAAGAGTTTAGAAGTTTTAACAAGACTTTTCAAAACAAGCAAAAAAATTTATTGTTAACCTGACAGAGAATTTACATGCTGGATTGTTGTTATTTAATGGCAAATTTCTTAGTTTTGAAAACAATGGAGTTGCTTTTATTTTGTTCCTATTTTTCGGCAAAATCTGAGGTTCGTGTTTTTATAAACAGTGTGTAGCACTGTCCACTGTTTTCCTAAAACTGAAAATACAGTTTAACCCTGTATATGTACATGGATGAACTTTATAATCCCTACCTTGATATATTACAACATCTGTTTAACCCTTTAAAAATAACATCCACTAATATTAGAAAACAAAAAAACACTATAATACTATAATATGTTGTTATTACCCAAAATGCAAACTTGTAAACAGTCATGTCACAATAAACTAAATTCTGTGCAGGCTCTGTTGGTAAGACCGTGGCCAGTGAAGGAGTGGTACTGAGTCTGGTTTGATTTGTTTTCATTGTTGATTGGATATGACAGTTCTGGCATTCTGGGTTGGTTTGATAAACCCACATGCTCCCAATAATAAACCAAACAATCACAAAATACACCAATGGATCTTTCCTTCTGTAACGTTCCCGCCATGCATTTCTTTGCTGTGTATTTTGTGTTTGAACACATTTATATCCTAATCGACCACAACATTCCAACATTTGAAAAAACCCAAGTACAATTAAATAAATAGGTATTCGTGGTTGGACTGGACAATCATGAATGTAAGTGATTCCAATAATGATCATTGATATTGGTAATACCGCGACAAAGGCTATTAAAACTATAATTATAAATATGGTTAACAAAACATTAGTGAGTCCATAATCCAGCACATTATCAGATGGGATCTGCTGCGTTTCAACATTTTCTGAGATAAATGGGTTCATAACTCGCAAAACTGAGTCTGTGAATATTGAGTGATATGTTGGTGGGGCATCAGTCACTGCCACATCATTATACTGTGGTAGCTGACTTGCTGATGACACAGATTGTGTATCCAAAGTCTTTATTACAGAATCATATGTTGGTGGTGGGATAGTAATTTCTGTATCAGCCTTAGAAACATCAGAGTAATCTTTTGTTTTCTATGTTCTTAGTCACATCTTCATAACTTGGTAAATTAACATGTGAAGAACTTCCCACAGTTGTTGTACTGCTATTAGCAAGTTGAGCTAATCTCAGTAGTCTGTCATTGGGTCGTACATTTGATGCATTGTCAGAAGTACGGATTATTATTGACTGATTTGACACTGGGTCTGAATTGTATTCTTGCATGTTGCTCATAATGTAGCATTTTTTTCTCTATGACCTAAAAAATACTAAAGTAATACAAAATCAGATAAGCCAACGTTCTAATTCATTACAGTTTCCAAAACTTTTGTTGGTAAAATTACAGAATCTACTTTCAACCTTTGAAACAGTAGACCTTTAAAATTGCACCTATTTTTTACTTTTATGTCAGCATTTTCACTGTTAACAACTAGCTTTTATAACAAAGTTACATTGAGTAGCAGAATCTAAATCTTGACTTGATCATACAGTACAACTGTGGACCAAGACCTCAATGCAACAATGATACACAAGCATGTCACAGGACTTCCTGCTAGCAATGACTCTTTCCATCACGTTACTTACAAAACATAACAAGCATTTGAAAGTTGCTTTAAAACTCTTAGAAAAGCCATCCCACACGTACAAGCAACTTTAAAATTGACGCATGGTTAAAAATAGCAATTCCATTTCTTTATGTTTACAAAATAAACAAAAAGACAAAACCGTTAGGGTTAACTGAGCATGCTCAGATATGTCAATGCTTGCTGCAGCCTGCAAGTAACTCCTGGAAAGAGAGGAATGCTGAAGGGGTGCTCTGCAATTTATTAACTATCATGGTCTTTCTTATCTTATTAAATAATAGGCTCAAAGTTCCAATATGAGCTACGGTATGATTGTCCACGGGTGCCCGTGTATCAATTTATTTTTTTCCTGTGATTCTTTTATCGACGCTGGGCACATACAGAAGACAACAAATATGGCTGTCTGTTCCGGCGACAAAATACTAAACTAAAACCCCGTGGTGTGGTTTCGTTCTTTGATTTAGCTAGCTAGCCACCTTAATTCGTACCTTGCACTAAGTTACTGCATTAAACAATATTTCTCAATGTTTTCCATCAACTTTTAACTGTATACCTCTTTAAAGAAACACCAATGACGGCTCCGTATAGTTCCCAACCCTTCTTGTTCAAGGTGGCGATCTGCCTCTTGATAAGTATTGGTTTGTCGAATCTTAATTTTCAAAGTGTTGAATGCTCTTCTGAAGAACTTGTGAAAGGCAAATCATATGACTATGCGTCTTCAATTGTTCAAAATGGTAAGCTTTTTAATAGCCTAAAATATATTAAAAATGATGTATTATTTAGAGATGACTGTTTATTTTAAAATGCCTTAAAGGATTGGGATGTCTGTCCTGCCTTATTTTAACATTTCTCTCTCCCTGGGAAGAAGAAAATTTATTTATACAAATGTTTTATGAAAAACATAACTTTACTGAAATATTATAGCTATCTAGAATGTGGAGTTTCTTTCGCATCTTGCTGGTAAGAGGGTTGCTACTTGTCATAATTGTGCAGTTAGTTGAGGATCATTTGATTCAGACAATTTTGTAGTTCTTCTTGCATCTAAACCTATTCATTACATTTTTGGATTTAAAGAGAGTCTTTTTATACATAAAGAAAGAGAAATTATGTCTCAATAGAAATGTAACATCAGCACCTTCAAATTTATCAGCCTTTTTTATTTTTCGGAATACAAGTATAGCTATGTGTCATGATTTAATACTGCAATATTCCATGCTACTACTATATATTTTACATATTTTATCTTTTGCTGCTCCTTTTTTCGTGATAGCAAAGTCACCTATAAATTATTAGTTTTTTCAAGTGTTTCTTGGTACTTACCAGTACATTTTTCTATAAATGTACTCAAATGTAAAAACAGATCATTATCTACAAATTTCATTTGGTCCCACATTCTTTCTTTTTCATAGATGAACTATAACCAGAGAACCGATGATTATTTACAAATTTCGGTTGATTTCATGTTTGAGAAAAATTATGCTGCTAGGCAACAGGCCTTAACTACCCCAAACTAACCATAAATAAGGTTTTCATATTTGTCTAAAAAATTTCATAGTTTCATTGTTTGTGAGGAATGTTTTTTTATCTAAATTATCAAAAATCTACACAAAAAGATAGTTTCAGAAACAGTATTGTAAAACATACACAGGGTTCTATATTTGATCATGTTGCTGTCTACAAATGGGCATTGAATGTGTCTACGTACATTGGAGAAAATAAATTTGTCAACCCCTTTATATTATTTCTTCTAATTTCCATTTTCTTTTTTGTATGTTTGCTAGCACTTACAAATTTTTTGTTTCTTCCAACCTTTCTAACCTTTGACTATCTGGTTACTTTGTTATAGAATTTATTGTATCGTTTAATGGCTATTATGATGAAAAGCAAAGACATACTTATGTTGAGAATGCACTTAAAAACTTTAAGAACGGCTCATGGAGAGAAGTGCGTAGAACAAACCTCGCCTCTGACTTTCCAAGTGACTTCACAGTGCTGCAGGTATGTATTTTTAATATCCGGCTTTAATGTATGATGTTTATGCTTGTTCTAAAAATAAGTTGACATTTCCTTAATCGCTTCATTACTATTGTTGTCATTACAGCCCTCTGAATTAACAACAGCATTCAGCTTTCGCCGTCGAGGAGCTGTCGTATTCTGAATTAACGGTGGCAAAATTTTGCCGTCACAACTTTTTTATGTGAAAGAAGGACTATCGTTGGTTCTGGTGTAAATAATGTTTATTTCCTGTATGCAATAAATCACTCACATCACACAATAAATAATAGTTATAATATACATGCACGCACAAAAAGTTTGAATTTTCGTGTTAATGTTTTTTCTTTGTAGAAACCATTCCTGATCTTCATTTAATCTTTTGAATGTATGTACCGCAGCTCTATTTTAAGATTGAGAGTAGCAAAAGATTTCAATTTCGATTATACTACTTTGTTCTTAGTACATAGTACTATTTTAAAGTTAGTTATTATGGAAAATAGATATATAGCTATGGTGTTCCTCCACAATGGCCAAAGTAACTTTGACAATTGCCTTTGTGAATATGATTTACCACAACATTTTTTTGCCACCAAATGCCGTTGTAAATTACAAATATGACGGCTTCTTTTTGCCGCCATGCTTTATTCCTAATTCAGAGGGCTGTCATTATAAGACCTTATTTTCCCATTATAATATTATTTGCACATTATATCTTTATGTTTTATACTATATAAGTATTTATATAAGTATTTTTTATACTGAAATGAATTTGTGTTTTAAATTTTCTAACTTCCAACATAAGCACTTAATTAAGAGGGGTGCTTAACACAAGCAACCAACTATAACATTTTCCCAAACACTTAGCCAAAGAAAATGAAAATGTGACGTTGGACCTGTGAGTGCAAAATTCTCAACCTGCTCCAACAGTACTAGAACAGCAAAAATATTTGATAAATCAATGCAAAAATCAAGAAATTCTTTTAAGACTTGGATTTGGATTTTACACAAAGTTTTTAATTTTTAAAGAAACCAAAATGGTACATGCTACTTTGGATTAAAACCTAATTAATTATTTACTAAATAAACTTTTGGTACGCAAGCACTATTTGCAGAATCATAGCAGTATTTGCAGAATCATGGGGCTTGATTAAAATTAATTTTTTGAGGAAAACATTTAGTTTTAAGGTAAAACATTTAATTGGGCTAATACCATATTTTCTTAAAAAAATAATTTTCTGAGGAAAACATTTCTTCTCGCAGGAAATGCCTTTGTATTGTCAACCGTGAAAAAGTCACACGATTAAATAATTTGTGGCCATTTTTTTTATCTATTTATGTTCTGTGTGTATAATTAAAATTTTACTTCTAAGGCGACTCCAACTTAATTAGTTGTTCTTGGGCGAAGTCGATAAATTTTATTGAGAATGTATGGTCGGAACAACAACAACAACAACAACAAAAAAAATTTAAAATCTAAATTTAAGTGCGAAATCTTTTTACGGACCATAGTTTAGTTGACAATATTTAAAGTCTTTCGTGGCATTAAAATTATTTATTTAAATTCATGTGTGTGTGTTGAGACAAGCGTATTCTACCTTGTTTTTTTTATTTTTTCTAAATGGTATCGATGAAGTCTTACAGTATTAGACTTTGGCAAGCGTAATTTTAAACATATGTATATGTTTAAAATTACGCTTGCTAAATGATATAGGGTGTTACGACGATAATAATCTGTCTCGTTTTTTACTTGTATTATAACTATTTTAGCGAAAGTAGCTAATTTTTGTTATAAATCACATAAAAATTTAAACTTCTGTTTAACCGCATTACTATTTTTATTCATCGCGCAATTTAGTTTCATCCTTTTTTTTCTTTAAAACTTTTTTGCTTGATATTATTTTTTTGTTTGATATTATTTTTTTGTTTTTGTGAAAATTTGGGTCGGTCGGGCCGGTAGAACAACTAATTAAGTTGGATTCGCCTAATAGCAAATATTATATTTAAAAAACTTTGTATTTGAAAAAAAAATGTAAAACATTTCCTTTATCATTGTGATATACAAGTAGAGAAAAAGTTCTGAAAAACAGTAATAAAATTCACTAATTGTTTACTACAGTGCCAAATCTAACCTTAACCCTTATACATAAAACCGAGAGTATGCATAATTTTCCTTGTGAAATATAGACTAAATCTTGTGAAAAACTGATATAGAAATTGTTTTAGAAATGTTAATGTTAAAAACAAGAACAGTGTTGCAATTACATTAAAATTTGAAATAATAATAACATAACCACATAAGATATAATTACGAAAATAAAGATATTTTGGCCTTGAACCACACTTTCAAACATGTGACAAAAGCATTACAATAAAAGATATAAAATTATTGATACTTCGTAGTTCCACATACAGCCAAGGAAACATTCATCAAAAATAGTGACCTGAGACCTAATTTTGATTCTAAATGAATAAAACTGTTGACACAAGCTGCATAAATATTAAATGATATTTTAAATGATTGACTTGAATTGTACATATTAATTACCTCAGTTCTCTTCAAACTAAAAATGTGAGTGCATTTTACTTGCTGCTGCAGCTAGAATCAATAAATTTCTGCAGTATTTTTTCCAACTTTGTTTAGATACCTTTTGATCCTGCTCAAAAAATACAAGCATTAAAAAAAGACAAATTCATTCGATCTGTTACCCACCAAAGAAAAGTGACGAGACAGCTGAAGAATGTTAATCCATATCATATGGATGCACAAAATTGGTTCCCCAGGTAATTTATTTAAATCATAAACTTATAATGTGAGAATAAAAAGTAATAGTTGTTTTGCATCAATGATTTTTTTTAGGTTTACTAATTCTTCTGTTCATTCATTTTAGGAAATTAAAAAGATCAAGTTTTGATCCGGTATGTTCTTAAAGTCAGTTGATTATTGTTTTTCAAAAAAACTAAAGTGATTACCACAGATCATTTTATCCTAGTATGCAGAAGATTCTACTACTTCCCATAAATCAAGAAAAATTTTGAGATCTCTACCAAGACAGGTGATTTATTTATTTCACACAAAAAATGTTTTATTGAAAATGGTTTTATGTAATCTTAAGATTGAACTTACATTTTTTATCATAGATTACACAGGCTATGCAAGCAAATATTTTGTGGGGTTTGGGATATCGAGGTTTGTTTTATTACTCAAAAATAAACAGGGTTCAAATTTACAGTTAGCAATTTGCTTATCTAAATACCTTCTTTGCAAATCATTCTATCAAGAAATTTTAGTATTGCAAATCCTATTTTTTCATTGATCGTTTGTATCACCTATTTCTATAATGGTTGTTGCAACAAAATACCCATTAACAAGAGATCAATGGCAAATGGCCTACAGTGTTCCCAGACCACAGCTGAAAAGAGTTTTTCTTCTATTCAGCAAGTTTTTGCAAGCTGACTTTATATTTCTAATTCTAACACTGAAGGAATAAACATTTGTGATATTCGACCTACTTTTACAAACTTCTGATATCTAATTTATTAAAGATAATTCGCTCCCTGATTACTTTTCTTAAAATCAGTTTTTTCGAATTCTTATGTAAAATATCAAAAAAAAAATTTAATTTATAGGAAAGGGAGTAAAAGTTGCTGTTTTTGATACTGGGTTACCCAAAGCCCATCCACACTTTAAAAATGTTAAAGACCGGAGTGATTGGACTGACGAAAAAACTCTCAGTGATGGTAAATTTCGTTTTTTTTACCATAGCTTTGACTTGAATTAGCAAGTTTTTGTAATTCCTAACATTACCCTAGGTGTTGGTCATGGTACGTTTGTGGCAGGTGTGATAGCCTCAGACCGTGAATGTTATGGTTTTGCACCAGATGCTGACCTTTATGTGTTTCGAGTTTTTACAAGCAAACAAGTAAGCAAAAAATTAGTTATTAGCTTTTTCAAGTGTTTTCACTAGATTTAACAATTATTTATGTTTTGTAACTATTCTGTTTAGGTCTCGTATACTTCCTGGTTTCTTGATGCTTTTAACTACGCGTTACTGAAAAAAGTTGATATATTAAATTTAAGTATTGGTGGTCCTGATTTTATGGATAAACCTTTTGTTGACAAGGTAACTAAACGACCTAATGTTTGTATCCTCAAAAAATAATGAAAAGTGGAAATACAAAATAATGTCTTAGGTGCTAATTCATTTAATTCATTAAGAGTACAGATCAGTTAAATCAGTAGTGGAGAATATTTGGGAATTGCAGTTGAATACTTATATACTTATGCTTAATACAATTACAGTCACCTCTGGTTGCTTACTTTGTATATTGTTGCTGATTTTACAGAATACTGATAGTTTTCGATAAAAATATTTTAACATATGGGAATATTTTCATTATTATGAACTTTAAAAGATGGTTTGAAATTGTCTAAAATGATAAATAAAGTAAAATGGCGAGTCAGAGAAACTTTTTGCATGGATATGTTCCAATGCGTGATAACAAGTATAATTGTCTATACTCCTGCTTTAATTTTAGGTATGAAGTCCTAATTTCTAGGACTGTCCGATCCCTCTAAACTAGATGTTATGTTTTAGGTATTTGAATTAACAGCTAATAATGTTATTATGGTATCTGCTATTGGTAATGATGGACCACTTTATGGGTGATTCTTTAAGTTCATATCTTTGTATAATTTTGTATTTTAAACATAAAAAATTATGGAGTTGATAATATTTTTGTACTTTTTTACTAGTACTGACTGTATTTATGATTTAAGTAGCTTAACTTACCTTAAAACTTACCTTACTTAAAATTTAATAATAAAACAGGTGTTATTTTTTAGAACCTTAAACAATCCTGCAGATCAAATGGATGTGATTGGTGTTGGTGGTATCGATTTCGAGGACCAGATTGCAAAATTTTCTTCTAGAGGAATGACAACTTGGGTAATTTTAATTTTACAATAAAAACATTAAAATGTAGGAGTTTACACGAAATGATAAAAGTGGCTCTTTTTATATATGTAAGTAAGTAACGGGAAGTTTTAACGTCCTGGGGATTCCATCCTAATGGCTGGCTCTTCTAAAAATGTGGAGAGGGCCCAAAACTGCAATAACTAGTTCCACAAAAAGGCTTGCAGTTTTCCCTACACTAGTATAGTGTCTGTCTAAAAGTTTTCTTTTTGAATTTGTTATTTTATTGATCTTTGATAAATGGTGATTCTGTGAAAATGCGCTATGCTTGTCTTGTAACAACACTGTCACTGCTCCCTTCTAAGTTAAGTTCTCCCCTAATTAGCAACTTAGTGATTTTTTATATTTATAATTAATATAGCACCAATAAAGTTTCCTCAGAAAATACTTTTTTCGATAATTACTTTTTGAATCATCAGGTTTGCTTGCTATTGAATTATCAGGTTTATTTGAACTTATTTATAATTAAAACAAAAAATACCCATTATTTTTTGACATTTTACTTTACACAGCCATGCCTTGCCCTTAAAAGTTGCAATTAATTTAAATCAATTTTCGTTAATGTCAGTATTCTTAATTGGGTTTTTATTGAAAAAGAGATGTACATTTTTTCGTTTTACTTATAGGAATTACCATATGGATATGGACGAATGAAGCCTGACATTGTGACTTATGGTGCTGGTGTTAGAGGCTCTAGTTTAAAGTAAGATTTGTTGACCCTCTTGTTGTTTTTATTACATGGTGTAGTTTATTAAAAAAAAATTGAGCTTAGCACCTAAAAAATAATCTAAAAAAAACTAAAAAATTTGTGTGCTGGAATCTTTTTCTAATTGTGCAAACTTTAAAAGGAAAAGTCTTGTTTTTCCCTTACTATTTGTAATTGTAATTTTTTTATTTTTTATTTTTGAGATTTCACCACAAAATGTATCAATTATTATTTTAGGGGTGGCTGTCGTTCCTTATCAGGCACTAGTGTTGCATCACCAGTTTGTTGCAGGAGCTATATCACTTTTGATTAGGTAAAATTAAAAATATGACTGTTCTTAAGGCTTAAACAATGCATTTTCAATAAAGGATTTGACACTTTTATTATCTTAAAGGTTTTAATGTTCATGAATTAAAAATCATTTAATTCCTTTTTGTGCAAAAAGTAATGCTTACAAAATCTTAGGACTTGCTTGAGAAAACTATTTATCATGAAAATTAAGATTTTTTTGAAAAATGTTTTGAGAAAATAAGTTCTCCTGCAAGTCATGATTTGTCACTAACAGCTTCAACATTTTATAGTTTGTTGATGATAAAAAGTAACGTTTTTAATTGTTACGTGTTTTATAAATGAATTAATTTTTTATAGTTCAGTGCTTCATAAAAAAATACAAATCAATCCTGCAAGTGTAAAACAAGCTTTAATATCTTCTGCTGTACGAGTACCAGATGCAAACATGTTTGAACAAGGTATTATATTTTGTTTTCTTGTTTTAATGTACGTCTTTGATGCCAAACTTCATTTTTTGTTATACCATTTTAGGACATGGCAAGTTAGATTTGATAAAAGCATACAGAGTACTAAGTGCTTACACGCCTCATGCAAGGTATATACTTATGTAAATAATCTGATAACAACAAGTAATTCCCTTTTCTTTATATGTTTTATAGGCTTTTTTTTGTTTTGTGAAATCTTCTTCATTTTTAAAGTTTCCTCAAAAAATTATTTTTAAACTTTATTTTTGTTTATAGTGCAAGTCCAAGCTACATTGATTTAACAGAATGTCCTTACATGTGGCCTTACTGCACTCAGCCCATTTATTATGGTGCCCTTCCTACTCTTGTAAATGTAAGTTATTCACTTTATATTATCTTAAAAAATGAACAGTTGTGTAAATGGTAATTCTCATTTGAGTTTGCCAACGTTTAAATGAACCGACTAGAATGGATTTGTATTAATGTAAAAGCTTGTGTTTATGACTGTTCTTTCCTCATTTATTATTTTTTTTTGGTCAACAAACCTAAGAAGGATTGGTAATGAGCTACTGAAACCTGTGCAAAATAATGCTCAATTGTTTCACACTAAATAAACTACTTGTAATTATAGATTACCATCTTAAATGGCATGGGTGTGTCAGGAAGAATCAAAGGACAAGTTAGTTTTTTGCACTTTTTTTAATAGAATTATCATCATGCATAAAATAAGAATGCTCTTTATTATAAATTGATTTTATATCTAGCCTATATGGGAACCATTCAAGGGAGATAATGGCCAGTATATTGAGGTAAGCTATAAATGTAATCATAGATATTTTTTATCCTTGCTGTGCCTGGTTAATGAAAAATTTGTTATTTTAATTTTGTTGGTTACTTATCAGGTGTTTGGCAAGATTTTTATGAAAGAATTTAAAACCTTTTGAAGTCCAGAAAACGAACTTTTGCTTATTGATAAAGAATTTTTCTTAGATCGTTTTTCTGAGATAAACTTTTTTAAATGTTTTGATTTTGAACCTCATTTTATAAAAACCTTTTTTTTTTGAGGACGTCAAACATACATTACATGAATCAGGATGATTTTTAACTATCTATGTGGCATTGTGGCATTTTGCAGCCCAGTATATAAAATAATCAACCCCATGACCCTTGCCCTCACAAGTAAAGTTTTAAAAGTCACTATCTCAAAAACACTACTTGTACCACTGTTAAATGCTAAAAACAGTTTAAAAATGGTTTGGTTCTCTATAATAGCAATCTCCCAATGCAGAGATTTTCCATGCTTAAAGAAAAAGCAAGATGTTAAAGTATGCTGAGTTAGCACTGTTATAGGGCAACTATTCATGTTTTAACATGGTATAGCTCAAGAATGGAAAATTGCAATAGATGAACACAAATGATAAATCATCTCCATATACACATTTTAACTAAAATTTTAAAAAGTCACCATTAATAAAAACTACTTTCCATCCTCTCCATTAAAAGCACTTATTTTTACATCAGCATATATTTCTTTGTAGAGAATAGATGCTAGTTGTGCCATGATAAACGATAAACCATCTGCATATACACATTTTAACAAATTTCATATAATACTATAGTGGTACAAGTAGTGTTTTTTAAGGGTGACTTTTAAAATTTTGCTTGTACAAAGTAGAGTACATGGAGTTGATTTTTATATGTTCTGATCTGCAAAATACTGATTAGTTAACCCTCAAATTGACCAAATGCTCAATATATGCCTAAACTACTAATTAAAGAGTTAAATTAAAGGCGAAAGTCAAATTTTATGAACATATGCACTTAAACAGTAAAATTATTTCTTGTAGGTTGCATTTTCATATTCTGAAAATTTATGGCCATGGGCTGGTTATTTTGCAGTGCATATAACTGCCTCTAAAGACGCTGCAGATTGGGAAGGTGTTGCCAAAGGAATAATTACATTAAATGTGACATCACCTGCAAAGGTTGGTTTGCATCTTCTCATTCAAAAATATTCATTTTTCATTTAAGTTGTTTTTATTTTATTTTGCTGTCTTTTTCTATAAAAATGTGTTTGTCTTCCTGAGCACTGAATTTCCACATAGCATTGTGCATGAAGCACAATTTAACTCCAGAGGAAACCTCTTGTATCAGGATGCAATATAATTCTTCTGCAGAGTAGACCTCTCGTGAAGGTTGACTTGAAATTCTGATATTACTTTTTGCTTGTATCTTCTTTTTTTTACAGGCCGAAGGTGAAGAAGAACAGATTTCAACAGTTTCAATTCCTCTCAAAGTTAAAATCATACCAACTCCACCTAGAAAGTAAGAGAAATAATTCATGATTTGCCATCTGTCACCACTATCGAGTATAGAGCACTGATCAATGTTTGACAGAATCTAAGAGATAATATGATCGATTTGTTGTGCTTTCTAATTGAAGATATTTATGATTAGAAAACTTCCACTCTATCAAATAAAGATGCTCAAAGTATCAAGTTAGATACTGACTTTCAATGAATAGATCTTGTCAGTGTAACTTATTTTTTCTGACATCATACTAAAATTTAATCCTGGTTAAACGCCGAAAACATTAGGAACTGTTCAATATTAACACAAATACGTCCTAAAATAGATGCTACAAGCAGAAAGAGAGAGAGAGACTTTCTAAGATGTTTTACGTTTTATGTTTGCCTGGTTTAACAACATTATTTTACTTGTTATTTACTTTCCATCATAGCAAGAGAATTTTATGGGGACCAATTTCACAATTTGAGATATCCGTCTGGTTATTTTCCTCGCGATAATTTAAATATTAAGAGTGATCCACTCGATTGGTATGTTATTTTTGCTTCCCTATATATTTCCCCTGTTTGGAAACGGTATTTTACGGTTTTTTGATGTCTTTTTGAGTACCTTAGGGGTAAATTTTTGCGAAATTATATGTTGTTAAAAACATCAAGTTCTGTTCTTCGTAAAAAGCCTTAACCTAATTTCAAAGCTTACAGCATGAGCAGGCTTTGGCCGAGGTTTAAAAATATATTTTTCTTTCCTCTTCTTAAATGAAATCTGAAATAGATTCTTAAAAGGCCATTTGTTTATACATGAATGTTTACACTATTGCATTGAAGCTAACTTTAAAACTCTGTTTCAACTAGGAACGCTGATCATGTACACACCAACTATCGAGATTTATACCAACATCTTAGGAAGCAAGGATATTTTGTTGAAGTATTGGGTAATATATATTTTATTTGTCAAAATGTTTTTTGTAATTTTTTTGTGTAGTACTCAATTATGTCTATAAATACAGCACATAGTTACAAATGCTATGTACAAATGTTAATGGATGTAGCTTGATTTGAGGCGATCTGTTTCCTTGCACTACCTCCTTCAGCTATATAACTTTTATTTTAGGTACTCCTTTTACATGTTTTGATGCCAAAGAATACGGTATTATATTTTTTCTTTAACCTAGTTTTCAGCTGTTCATATTACGTATTGATAGATTATTTATTCCAATGTAGTGGATCTTTTCGTTTCCTGAAGATAGAACTTTTCGTTTAGGAGTTTTAATGCTGACCGATCTGGAAGAAGAATATTTTGCTGAGGAAATTCTTAAACTACATTACGACATATTTAAAAACAAACTTTCAGTGATAGTAATTGCAGAGTGGTACAACGTCGAAGTGATGAAGAAAATTCAATTCTTTGATGAAAATACGCGCCAGTGGTGGATACCTGAAACAGGAGGTGCTAACCTACCTGCTATGAACGAACTCATGAAGTCATGGGGGATAGCTGTGACCAATCAAGTGGTGAGAGGAACACTAGATATTGGTGGGAGAGAAGGTATTGGTTATTACAATTAGGGAGGTCTCATTTGACGTATAATGTAAAACCATTGCACAGTCTCAATGAGAGGAATAGAAATAAAGATTGCACCAGAGGTGTGCTATAATATAAGAGATCAAGTGTAGATATTCATAACCCTTTAGGGTACAACTATTGTTGTGTCTATTTCGTTTTTTATTGACCGAATATGTGTTATCTGATATTAATGCTTTGTTATAGTACCGTATTCCTCTGGTACCACCATTGGTAAGTTTCCTGAAGATGGTGCCTTATTTCGAGCTTCGAAACTGGTCAGTCAAGCTGATGAAGTTGTGTTTGGTGAAAGCAATACAATCGCGGATATGCCAGTGCTTGGATTTTATAACCCAAAGGAACCACTTTCTGGAAGGATTGTGGTTTATGGCGATTCTAATTGTCTGGATTCTGCTCACATGGAAAAAGGTATGAAAGGATGTTTTCTGAATTTAGAAATTTTTTGTTACTTCTAGCAAAAAAATGGTCTAGAATTAATAAAAACACACAAGCTTGTGTGGTTGTAAACTTGCTAAAGAATTTTAGTGTTTTCTTTTGATCGTTCCTCTTCGTAAATTATTTGAAATTGTAACCAAATATCGTAAATTTTCAACATTATGTTTCATATACACATGTTGGTTATGTAATTGTGTCCTGTTTGACCTATGTCCTAAAGTTTGTCCCAATTACTCTGTAAAGAAAATTTCCACTATAAGACAATGCATTCATTTCTGAACCTGATATTTTTTAGATTGCTTTTGGCTGCTTGACCACATGTTGAACTATACATTAGATGCGTCAGAAATTCCTTCCTCTCTGCAATTATCAAGTGATCCTGTTGACCAGGATTTGTTGAACATTCCCTATCGTCGTGAGGGTTAGTAGATATGTTTTGTTTACATGAACTAAGACATTGATTAGTGACTTCAATATATGGATATATACAATCAACACAAGAAACATCTCGCATCCATATTTGGTGACTTCCTTTAGCTACATATCTAGGAAAAGATCGAAATGCTAAAAAAATATTTTACACCTAAAATATGGGTTGAGGTAGAGGGTTTCAAAATAATGAGCAAATTTATAACTTGTATAGCCGTAACTGCTGAAGGAGCCACGCGTTTTTTGTGATAGATAAATTGTTTAAGGTAACGTATTTTCAAAATTGACTAACTCGAGGAAATATTCTCTTGTGCTCTCATTGCAGGTAACAAACTACACTTGTATTCGAAAGTGATCGAGAAGGACGGAGATGAGTTAAAGACGAGACCTTTACCAACGTGTCCATCGTTGAAGTGGAGTAAACCGCTTTTCAGAAATGGAACTGCACCGCCCAACCTTTTTCCCGGGGTCACCAGAAAGCAGTGAGTACAAATTTAGTTTGCTATCACATGGAAATTGGTTTGCGTATTGGACAACAGTTAGAGAGTTGCAAAATAAACTACGTAATTGATATTCAACTTGAATTACAGGGAAAGTCAACTAAGTGAACGAATGGAAATTTAGCGCTGTATAGAGCACCTGAACAGATTCGTATTAATTTTCTTCTTTTCAGGGATCCGACGTAGAGCATCTGATGAACAATAGCAGTGGTGGATTGTTTGGGACGTTCGGAGATCCTCCTCACCTACATGGCCGTATTCTGCGTGCTAGTGTTTCTTTGCTGTGTCATCCGAAGGAAGGTCAAAACAAAACAAAATATGATGGTTAGAAAGCAAAGGATCACATTAGTAAATCATATTTGATTTAATCTTGGAAAATGAATTCACCTACATCAGCTACCTTTAACGAAGGCAACGCTCTCGGGAAAACCCGTCTTCCGGGTAGACAGACGAAGTTTTCGATACCCAATACGTTCGCGTGCAGACACTAGAAGCAGATTGTATTTATTTTAGCAAATTTATAGTGGAATTATTTTAGTGGGTAACGGTGTTTTTAATAAATTAATTTTAAATTGTCAAAAGCCTAAATAGGACCTCTAAATTTTTTTTATTTTTCGCATGACAAAATTTTGTCCAATATGGTAATATTTCTCGTTTTAACGCCGACCCTAATGTCTAGTGAACTTGTGACGCTTAAGTTGGCGCTAGGTGGATTTTTCTTACGAGGTGTTTGTGTATGGAAGTCAAATCGTTCAGTTAAGCCCCTGAACAGACAGCCCGCCTGATGTATTTTTTTCATTCTTGCAAAAACGCATATCTGTTCTGGTTCCGCAAAATATACATAACTAATGCCGCAATAAACATGAAAACGAGGTTAATTGTAAATTATTTATCTTTCGTAGTGTATTTTTTACTGACAGGATTTTAACTTTATAGTCCCGCTGTTGTATATAATAATATGTTTATATACAGCAGAATTGTTATAACTTATTTAGGAGTTATTTTTGTCAACATGGTGGCAGCAATTTGAAAAGCTTAAAGAGTCAAGGAATTCTAAATTTTCATCAAGAAAAAGTTGGAAAAACAGAGAGTTAGGCCGCCATCAAAAATATGTTATGTTCGCGTCCTCCGACCGACTCACTTTTGGCAATAAAAACCCGAGTCGGTAAGTCGGAAAAAACCCGGAAAAAACTTTTTGATCCAAACGATATATATTTGAAAAAAAAAATTCGTGAGAACTAATTTTCCCAAAATTGACTAAAACTCGCGAAAATTAATTCCCGTAAAAATTAATATCTTTAGGGTACTCATGGCAAGTTTACAGACAGGGCGGCGAAAAAAGGGTCTGTCGAGTGGCGCTATACTGTTTTTTGGCCCTGGGAACGAATTTTGCCCCCATCTGAAAATCCCGGGAAAAAATACGCCCGACCGACCGACCGACTCATTTTTGCGGGGTCTTCAGGACGCGAACATAACATATTTTTGATGGTGGCCTTATGTTGTGTAAGACTCAATTGTTACCAGGGAACAAATTAAACACCTTGAAAAAGGGAAATTCAATTTTAGTCATGATGATAAGGGTGTGGCGTCTAGTGACACACTTTTTGGTATAAGAATGCTTTATAAGAATACTGGCATGTACTCAAGTATTTAAGAATATCTTAACCCTATTCGGTCCGGGGGGTGTCGGTGTTTTTTTAATAACTCTTTAATGCTATGTTGCATGGCTACAATACTTACTGAGTTTCAATATTTATCTATTAGACACCTGTATGCAAAATTTTTAGGTACCATACCTTGCAGAGGCTTTGATATTGGCTATTACTCGAAACTACCCCTAAAAATCTCTATGAAACCCTTATAACAGGGAAAATATAATAACTCTTGTTAGGATTATGTATGGAACTTGAAACTTACAACACAACTTTGTTTCGTCAAGAGGAATCTTTTTGCATGTTTTGATCACGTGATTAATCCGATTTCCCGATTTTTTCGGATTAAACCCGAAAATCGGAAAAAAGTGGATTTTCGGGCAATATTTGGCAATTTTTCATACGATTTATGTAAAAACCGGAACATATGTTAAATAACTTTTATTTAGCTTTCAGAAACTTCAAACAGAATGTAAAAATTCCCTCTAAAACTAAAGTAATTTAGTAAGTAACAAATTTCAAGCTTTTGATGACGTCACAGAAAATGTGCTGACGCAAGCAAAAATTTATTGCTACCATTTTGTTCCTTTTGTGACGTACTATAAGTGTGCCAAGTTTGATTCAATTTGGACAAGCCTATGAAAAGTTATTGAGGGGGGGGCGGATTCCGCCCCCCCCGGTCATAATATGTTCGAAAAACCCCGGACCGAATAGGGTTAAGGAACAACGAATAAATGTCAAAGGTTGGCTTTGGAAGATGTTACAAACCTTAAACATGTGTTTTCTAAAGAATAAGTCGAACTTTGCAAAATAGACTGTTTACGATACTACAACATTATTGCTTGTAGAGTTAGTACAGAAAAGGAATTCTTTTTTCAAAATTATTGTGGTAGTCCCGCATTCATTTGAATGAAACATCCAAATCTTTGCTTGTAGTAACCAAATGAATCAGTATATTAGAATAAACAAGAAGAAATCTAAATCAGAGAATTAAAAACGAAAAGAAAAGTAAAAATGTGAGAAGGTAACAATTATTATATTTAAAATACAAATAAAACCACGTGCTTTCAAGCTGCGATGGCCGAGTGGTTAAGGCGTTTGACTCGAAATCAAATGGGATCTTCCCGCGTAGGTTCGAATCCTACTCGCAGCGAATTCTTCTATTTATACCTTTTTCTGTCAGAATTACTTTTGAATAACTTCCTGCTGTTCTCAGTAACTTGTCGCAGTTAAGAATTGAATAATGGTAGTAATGGCAATGACTTGGTTTTAATCATAAGAAACAAAAGATAGACAGTTGCCTTTCCTGTTACTCAAAATAAATTATAAATGATGTGTTTAATTTTTATTATAAACGCTTATTTTTCGCGAAAAACGTTAAAGAAATCGCGGGAGAAAGTTTTGCGACACTGCAAACTAAACTGTTTTTTGCGATAATTTTTTTTTGCAAGATAAATTTTCGTGATTTATAATAATTTTTTCAAATACCTTGCGTGTATACCTTTTAAAGTTTCGCACAGAAGGCAAAAAACTCGCGTAAAGTATTTCATATTAAAGTTCTTTAAAAAACATTGACAAAAAAAATTAAAAATAGTTTTCCCGTTTCGCTGCGAGTAGGGTTCGAACCTACGCGGGAAGATCCCATTAGATTTCAAGTCTAACGCCTTAACCACTCGGCCATCGCAGCTACTTTTTAATGTCACGTGCTAGTATTTATCACGTGCTGGGTAATAAAAAGGGTGCCAAACGCAGTCTGATTGGAGTAAATTTACAAAATTTAGGAATTTAATCCAATTGGACTGCACCCGCTAAATCCCTATGCAATTTGATTGGTTAAAATTCCCATTTTCGTGGAAATGGGAATGTTCTACCTTCTGATTGGTTCATATTGGACGACTGGTTATGTAAAGCTCCAACTTCAAAAAGCACAACAATGCTGGGCGTAATAAAACCCACAGGTATGGCTGAACTTGTCAAAAAATGTGCCTTCCCGCTTTTTACACTCTTAAAATTTTTATAAGAACAACGAAGTTTTGGAATCGCTAAAACAATAACGGAAGGAACGTAAAAAATTTTCATCTTTACCGGTTTTGTTCAACATGCATAATTTACTTTAGGAGCAGAAAAGTTTTCGCGGGCAGAAAATTTCCCGTGTCTAAAACAAAACAACTTTTCGCGAATCGTGGTCTTTGGGACATAATTTAGCGGGAAAAACTTTCGCGGGAACCGAAAAAGTTTTTTACGGGGGAGAAATACTTTCGCGAATTGTCATATATTGAAAAAAAAAAATTTCCATTTTTGAAACTAGACAAAATAAAATGTTACCAAAACAAATGTTATTAAGGATACGGTAACCCCCTTAGGGTCATTTTTTTTTTAAAAAAATATTTTTTTTAATTTTGATTCTTTGGCATATTTCCTGATATTTTTAAAAAAGCATCAAAAATATTTATTGTTAAGAGGGATAAAATGAGGAAAAATCTATTTTATCTTTTAGTATTTGCAATAGTGTGCTCAAAGTTTAAAATTCCTTAAATATATTTAATCTGTATGATAATTAAAGAGAGTTATGCAGAACGAATAAAAAATTGCATCTCTACATATAACATAGGAAACGTTCACACTTTAATAATCTATACAAATTTATTATTAGTTATAATCTATGCCTTTTTAATTTATTTATTTATTTTTTTCGTTTTTATCTTGGTATGTTATGTTATCCTGTTGTCTGTTTAACAATAACAAGACCCAAAGTTCTGCGAAAATACTTTACCTTTAATATTAAATAAAATATTCATGAGTAATTAATTATTCATAACGTTTTAAGTGGGGTGTAACATTTCTTCCTCATGATTTTTGCAGGTAAAAGCAAAGATCTTTGATTTGCTTTTTTCTCGAAATAAAATTTTCAGTCGTAACGGTATTATATTTTTTGTCGAACACTCCCCTCCATCTTGTCGAAATTGTACGAAAACAAGTTTGTTGCGATAATTATATCTTTGGCTACAGAACTTTGCTTTTTCTAACGCAGAAAGTGAGGAAATATCGAGTTATCGATCTATCATGCTTAAAAATAGATAAATCAGTTATAAAACAGCTATTGTAACAGAAAATATGCTATATTTTCGGAACCACGTGTTGTTTAGAGCTGAACAAGAGCTTTCGCAATCATATTTTTTTCAACGAACAAAAATTTTACTGAGGAGAGTGTTCGACAAAAATGAACTGGAAGGGTGAATTTTTTAATATAATTTTTTTTCTCCTTTTTGGATTTTTTTTATGGAAATATTTTATCATCACTCTAGAGTATAATTTATTTGGCTTTCAGAATATATATATTTGTTAGGGTTAATTTAGCGAGCAGAGGAGATATTTTAAATATACTGAGTATGTGCCTCAGGGGCTTAAGCAATCACGCCTCTTCCACCTCCCATTCAGAGTCAGTGTCTTCGCCACTTTCTGCATCGTTTCTTTGAACTTTACCCCAACCTCGTTCCCAGGGCTTTTTGTCTCTCATCGGCGCTGCGCTTATTGATAGGTCGTCTCGCCGTCCGATATTCAAAAAGAGACAACTTGTCCTGGGATCGAGGTTGTTTTTACCCCCACACAGCCAACTCGAATTCTTCAATAGTCACATCACAGACTGCCAGTAAGTGACTGTTATTATCCGTTCAGTGGTTTTCGCTTAGCATCGGATCGATGTCTTTAAGGATCGATCGATGGCATCTTTTCTGAGCCGAGCTCCGATTGCCGTCAGAAATCCCCGAAGCTTTCCATCCGCTATCGATAATTTCTCTTCCTTTGGAAGTTGTCACATGGTTGTAGAACTGAACTATCCAACCAGCGTGAATTATTTTCAGCTTTGTTAATTGCAAACCAACTTGTGCATCTTCGATGTTGATTACCAGCATCTAATTGGGTTTTAACTTGTTCCGAATACCATTCGTTGAACTTCTTTTTTAAGAAATCTTTTGGCATAACCATTTACTGTTAAGTCAAGTGGCTGATAGCCTAGTTAACTAAGCTTTCTTCTTCGAGTTGATAAAAATGATTTCTCTCAAACAAAAGCTTAGACGCGAACGAATGACTCAGCGGAAACCCCGACTTTAAATTAGACAACGTGACTAATCGCTTCGGAGGACATTTTAATTTATCTGTGAGTTGTTTACCAAGCTTGGCCACATCTTACTCTGGTAAAAAACTTTATAGTTTACTAATGTTTGTTAGGGTGAGTGAAACCACTCGCTGGAATATTCGGATGAAAAGGGCTTTCCCCGACATGGACCCACGTGAGCAAAGAACAATAGAATTAGCCAATCAAAAAGCGCGGGCCAGATTTTGGCCGCAGAAAAATCGTTTGAGACCCAGCGTAATTTTTCCCACCTTAACTACTCCGATTCCCGGTGTAAGAAAAATTACGCTGGGTCTCCTGGCTAAGTGGCTGATAGAACTTTGTCATATTAGCTGGAACGTTGACGATGCAGTATGGTGGCTTCAAATATAAGCATCAAGAACATCTCTTTGGGTCATTTTTTTGGCCAGTAAATTACATCCATGACCACAGAGAGCTTGGTTGATCGACAGAGCACTTGAGGAGCTCTCTTTGTTTCTTTACATACGGTTTGATTACTTCTTTCAAGGAACTTTAGGGAATTCCTCAGTGTTGGAGAAATGCTTCTGATTAGCGCTGAGTGAAAACCACTTGGAAATTGAAACTTCGGTAAGCTGTGTAGTTTTTTCCTATAAATTTAGTTGTATTGGAAGAAATTCGCCGTGTAATGAAATGGCAAAGGTTCCTGTTATAGAGCGTTTGTCTGAGCTTCCTTCAATTGTTATACACGTTTCACCCAAGAGCAAGAGTTTCATTCCCAACAGGAACATATTTTATCGGTGTCTGGTCGATGTTGATGATTAAGGCAGGCGGTATGTGGTGCTTTTCTAACAATAGACAACTTGACCAACAACATAAGGGGACTTGCTCATCAAAGCTTTGGCAGTGGCAGTTGCTACTGTAGTGTTTATCACTCCTCCTTTTTTACTTAATTTAAGAAGGTACTTCCTCACCATTTCATCTAGTTCCCCCCAAAGGTATGGTCTGCCTGTTTTTCGTGAGTACTTTTTGAGGCTTTGTGACTTATCAAGCTCTCCCTTAGACTTCTCTCTTAATTGTTCGTAATATCTCTTACTGAATGTTCGAACTGTACTTTCAGAAAGATTCGGAAAATCGATTTGGAACTTGCGAACAGTATTAATATTGCCATTTTCTTCCCAATGGCGTACCTTTCTTTATCAGTCAGTGATATTTGTGGTTTTCGTTTGACATTTTCAGGAGAAGCAATATGGTCATGTATCACTTGCATGTCGATTACACCAATGTTTGAGCTTGACGCTGGTACGACCGGTTCTATAATAGAGATTACACTTGCATTACACTTGAATACATTAAACTTGCATGTAATGATACTTTTGTACATAAATATAAAAGATGCAGATACAACGTGGTTGAACATTAAAAAACTTTGATAAATGATCTACTAATAACGTTTTTAATTAATAAAACCTACCAAATTCGCCAGTGTCATCATTTTGAGTTTTGTTAACCTTCTGAACTTCCTTTTCTGGAACTGTTTTTTCTTAACGAGCTGTGAAGAATTTTTATGTTTACAAGTCTGAATCGAACAATTCAACTAAGAATCGAATTTCGAAACGTTCGAAAACAAGTCAAAAGAAGTGCACGTTTTCAAATGACGTTTCGAATAAACAAGAAGGAGAAAAGATAAACATTCCAGTTTTATCTCACAAGAGTTTTCAACATGGAAAGATACAAATTTGTTGCTGCTGTCAGAGGTTACCATTACTATCGAAGATATTGAAAACCGAAAGAAAACGAAAAGCTTGATTGCTTCCATGAGCCTGATAATCCCTTTGATCGTTTTGGCATAAAAACAGTGACCGAAAATGGAGATATTGTAGGGGCATTTACCAAAGGAAAGAGTAACAAAATACCTTTTAGATCGCGTATACAATGAGCTGCAAACTAACTTCGGACCCTTATAGACGTTCACCTCTGGTACAAGGAGGTTTAGCTAGAGATTAAATGTGAAGTCACCTTTAGGGGCCCTAGGTAGCGCTTTGCATACTGTACAGATTGAAGTTTTTTTAAACATCCTGCCTCCCCTCCTCCCGACCCTTAGCAACTAGCTGAGCACGCTCCTGTTCATTGATGGCGTTGACAATACGGTTAAAACGCTGTCTCATTTGTTCCTTTAACAGCATATATTTCTGCTTCTCTTGCGTGATCAGACTAAATTCGTAGTTGCTGATGACTCCA
The DNA here is from genome assembly GCA_030067915.1 of Hydractinia echinata. Lineage (NCBI taxonomy): Eukaryota > Metazoa > Cnidaria > Hydrozoa > Anthoathecata > Hydractiniidae > Hydractinia > Hydractinia echinata. The sequence goes on from JASGCC010000031.1 coordinate 2,544,566, forward strand.
TTCTCGATGGCTTTTGAAATCAGGTCAATGATGGAGTTCAACTTACCCTCAGCTAATAGTCTTATATTCTCATGTTTCCTGGCCTTCACACCACGCCTCTTTGAGGGCGTTCCGTAGACGGCCTGCCCGATACCTACGGCGATTGTAATACCCCCCATCGCTATGCAGAGCGGAGCACCAAGACCCGAGGCCAGCGCCCCAATCCCTACGCCCGAGGTGATAATACTAACACCTAATAGTCCATGATCACAGTATCGGACCCAGGTCCCGTGCATCTTGAATTTCTTTGAGAGCCTATCACGCTCCTTAATTTCACCCCTAAGAAATGCCTCAATCCCTCCTATCTCGGCAAGTCTAAAATTCTGGCTTCCATCCTGCAGGTCCGCGCCTTCTGCGGGTGCGCTCGGTAAATTCGGATACAACTTGGTTATATCAGCCATTTATTCTATAAAAATATGCATTGTAATTCTGGTGAAGAATACATTTTTGTCATGATGAAATTCGTCTGTTAACATGAACTCGAGGCGATCCGTAGAGCCTTTTAGGGGTAGGTAGATCGGGGTGTCAAAAGTCCAGGGTCAACATGTCCCCCCCAAGCGTTTAATTCCTTGGTGGGAAGCAAAGCCAGAATTTTAGACTTTTTACCATCCAGCAGGCAGTCGTCCTCATCCAACTGGGGACAAACAAGTCTCAATCTGTGGTAGATGTCAGTCTTGTATTCTACATCATAGTCGCCCGCCTGATAGTCTTTCTTACTAGGATCATATGGTTGATGAAGCTGTTGATGAATAACCACTGTGTACCCGTCACTGACACGGAGCCTGCAGAGTCCATTTTTCAGAACAAAACAGCTTGATTTTGTCTTGTGCCTGACTGTTGACAATAGTTTCCAGATCCTCAATCCTGTACAGACCGTTCATGATCTCAATACGAGTAACTGTCTGATCAGGCCCTGTCCTACGAATAGCGAGGTTGTTACTGTAAATGTTCAGCCACGTAGGTCTGATACTTATCGATTTCAGAGCTATCCTACTATCCTGCCCTAGATAGTCTTCAAATAGTGTAGGCTTTTTGCTATCAGTAATGTAGAGCTGCTTCATCCCTTTCTTCTTATAAGAAAGGAATGAACATATATTCATACAACCCTAAGGCAAGGTACAAATCCAACAGGGGAGAATGGCCTCTTGGTGTAACAAACCTAGAACACCAGGACCTATATGTATCGACGGAGTCGCATACTTCTGTGGCATTCCCTGAATTTACCAAATACCCTATCAAGGTTACAACAACCTACCTTAATGACCCTATAATTCAGGGCTGGACAAGAGGACAGGCCCTGGACTACTGGAATATTCAGGTGAATTTCGCTACCTATTGCGCAAGCACTGCATTAGGCATCTCCGCTAAGCACCTAACAGGCTCCGTGCCACTTGTCAACTCGATCTTTAATTTTCATTTATATTACCACATGCGTCGTGTCCTAGCAAGAATGAAAGTACCCATGTCTTTTAACGATGGTTTTTCCCGGTACAAAAATCCCTATTCAACCTCTGGCTACGCGCAGGTATGTCGCGAATATGGTGCTAACCCCGACAGTATGTATAAAACAAAATCAGTATCGGCATCACTCACCAACGGAAGATGGTGGCCTCAGGTTGATGGCGATTGGGCCAAATTCATTACACCAACAAGTCAGGGCTTGACGTCGGAAGGCCTGACCAAGCTGAGTGAAAGTATTCGGGTCTACGTGGTCTTGTTGCTGGGGTCCCAGGCGGGGGCCAAAACATCCCTACTCGGGTCCGGTGCGGATAACTACACAGCCCGGCAAATTTTGCTGCAAAAATTTGAAAGTATGGTACAACGTCAGGAAAACGTAGGGCATGACATAACCGAATTCCAGAAGGTGTTGCAATATGCCCGAACGCCAGTGAATTTTCCCGTTATGCCCAGCGTGTACATGCTGCCCTCAGACATGAACCTACGTATAGGTAAGATTGAGGAGTATAACAACAATATTTTGATCGCACCTGCCAATGTCAATGTGGGGGTACAAGTTGATGTGAATAACAAGCCTATTGTTAAGAATATGGAGATGGCTATCAAACTACCCCCCGGGCATACCGAGCATATCATCAGACATGTGGCAGATATCAAAACTACATCCCAAGCATGCAGAGCATACCATCAGGACATGTGGCAGATATCAAAACTACATCCCAAGCATGCTACAACCTCCTATACATACCACTGAACAATCCCCACAACAACACGATGATACCAAAGGCAACACTGATTTAACCACCGGGGTAGGGTTAATGTTGCCTATATCTGGCTTAAAAATAACTAATATTAGACCTTTTCCAACATAGACCACGACAAACCCAACGGCAGCAGCGATTGCCATGTACAGATGCTTGGCTGCGTATTACGACAACAGTTGCCGCTACCCGCAAAAAGAACGAGACTATGGTACCCATAATCCCGGGTAATGCAGCACCTGCTTTACCTGCCAAATACTTCAGGAATTTACCCAATCGTTCCAGCTGCTTCTCCACAAACCCCTTCCCTGCGGCACCCCCAGCGGCACACCCGGCGGCACTTCCTCCTGTTGGCTTGCAAGTACGATGGTGCTTATCAGTAGACCAGAAGCTAAGAGAATCTTTAGCTTCTCGAGCAAAGAACGTGTCATCTCCGGCAATTTTCATCAGCGTCTCCTTGATGGTCCTCAGCTGGCTGTAAATTTTGGGAGGAAAGTAAGCCATGTGCATCCCTGCGTGAGCTTTTTTTGATCGTTCAAGTTTTCAATCTTATCCTCAAGCTCCTTGATTTTCCCATCGAGTTCATTCACCTTACCCTCGGCTGCCCCGGCTTTCTGCTTCTCGAATTCTTTCACCTTACCCTTTGCCTTGTCGATCTCACTATCGTATGTGATCATCTTTGTTTTTCAGGCTTTTCAAGTTACCCCGTATGGTTTGAAGTTCGAGGTTAAGCCCCCTTCTTTCACGTTCAGTGATACCTTCTTCATCGGTGCCGCCAAATGAAGTTTCTTCCATAAAGCTCATCGTGGCATTTACCAAATTCTTCTATAGATTCTAATAGATTGCATCGAAATGCTATCGGCAGCCCTGTCCTTTCCCCACGGTGTCATCAACCTGTTTCCCAAGTGCCTGGGCCGCTGCCCTACCTTTGTTGGGGTGTAGTGACATAGTCCTGGAAACCCATAGCCCGCACGAGGTCTACCTTTAAATTTGAAGCTATGGCCCCAGAAGATCGAAATCCAACACCTTTTTCCTTGTAAATAAGCTCCGTAATATCTATACCCTTGAAATAAAGACGTTCCCCTTCCATCATAAAATCATCGTAAGGTATCATAATAAGCTTCCCCAGCCGCCTCGTATCCTTACTAAGATGCTTATAGAGGCTATTAACTTTTGATTTTAGTATTTTTTTCCTCTGCTCCTCAAGTCTAGACCCTGGGCACCCTGTTGTTCTCCCTGGGTTGAAGGCCCTGGCGTTGATGGAGGTTTTGACGTTGATGGTGTAGTATCATCGGGTTTATCATCATCCTTAAAAATATCGTGTTCAAATCCTGGGTTATCAACCATTTATTTTAAAAAATCCTCCTAAATAAATGAGTGCATTTGGAACTACATTGGATCCCTACGCAGAAACGAAACAGCTCTTTGGTATCAAAGCGAAGGCGGCAACGCGTCAAGGGTAAGTCATATACCAAGCACTATTAATCAGAATGAAGACTTATACGTTAGATATACCTAACATGTCACAGAATGATGTCATATTTCCGGGTAGCATCAAGCTACTGCTTGACCTGGCGCTGACGGGGACCAACACGAAGCGTATCCCTAGTCAGCAACATAGGCAAAAGCCTGGTGCGAAATCTACGCATCAACCTTGAATGGCAACGAGGTACAGAATATCAGCGACTACAACAAGCTCGCGGCCTACAGAGACTTGTGGCTGCCTAAGTTTGATAGGGAGAACAATCTCATCCTAGAGGGAATCAACCCCAATGATGGTACCATCAGAGCCTGCAGGTCAAGGCTACTGAGTACGTCGGGACTGATGAGGAAAAAGCCATCGCCGCGGCGTATGGCAACACTTTTTGCATCCCATTGGGCAAGATGTTTGAACTTACAAATGATCTCCCTTTTTACCAGGCAGGGCTCCATGACAGATTGCGGTTTGTCCTACATTTTGCCTCGTACAGCGACGTGATCAAAGATGTAGGTACGGCAGCCGTGGGATCTACCGCGGCCAAGGCAGCCGACGCCACCTACAAGATCACCAATATTTCATTGGAGTTTGACAAGGTCAACCATGAGGGTCTTGCGAGTGCCATGATGTCGCGGTATAGTAGTCTCGCGTTACCCTATGAACGGATACTTCGAAGTAAGGTGGTAACTATGAAAAAATCGGATACCAGCTATAACCTCCAGATCGATACACCTGCCAAGAGCCTAAAGGGCGTCTTCGTGGACCCTGCAACAGTTAAGGCCTACTCTGATAAAAACGAGATGTTTTACAACCCCAAGATTGAAAAAATATCCATCACTGTAGAGGGTGAGCCCAATGAGCTATTCTCGCACGCCATGCTCGCAAAAGATCATTTTGAGGGGGCTGTCAATCTGTTTGGTAGTCACGACTCAGAGGTAACGATTGGCCAATTCCTAACGGAACGATACGCCCTGTTTATCGATTTCCGAACCTCTCCTGATCATACCCTACATGGTGCCGGAAGGCCCCTACAACGCCTAAGTGACGGCATTACGTTGCACATGACTAAGAAAGCCGACGGAACTGGGGATATACGGTGCTATATATAACCTATTGCAGGACGCGCAGCTAAACATCCTAGATGGCCGTTATCATTCTGTGGTGTATTAGTGACCATAATTTGTATTTGTCCCCAGAGGCAAATACAAATCAATATGGAAGGAACCAAGAGCTGCCAAAAAATGTAAACACTATCTTTCTTTGGACAATTTTAGGATCAAGGGAAAGGGTCAATTGACAAAAATGTGCATCAAATGCCTCGATATTAAGAGGGCGTCGCGGGAACGTACAAAGTGCCCCCATGGTAGGCGGAGATCCACCTGCAAGGACTGTGGGGGATGTGAGATTTGCCCCCATCAAAGGGTGAGATCCCGATGTAAAGAATGCAAGGGCAGTCAAATATGCCCTCATGAGAAATTGAGATCCCGATGTAAAGAATGCAAAAGCAGTCAAATATACCTCCATGGAAAGCAGAGGGCTTGCTGCAAAGACTGCAAGAAGGGCAAACAATAAATGGCAACTATCGCTGTTATTGTTGCAGGTGCCGCGATTAACGCATTAGCCTTCAGTGGCACCAACTATCTATTTTCTAAACTATCAGGACATGGCGAGGCCGAACGGAAAAGACATGACGAGGCCATGGAAAAGCTAAATGAGGCTCAGGCTCAATGGATACGTGATCGACAAGCTAAACTTGACTGGTTCAGCGAGCAACGGGAACTACGAGTGCAGGCAGGGAAGAGCTTGAGACAATTGGATGACGACATGTATAAATACTACATTACTTCAAACGAGAAGGCTCCAACATTGGCTGACTATTATATACCATCAAAACCCCAACAAGATGGAGAATTGACCTTAATTGTTGGCTCCTTATCTCTGCTAGGCTTTGTGGCATACAAGTATTTGTAAAACGTTTTTAACATGTATAATAAAGGCATGTTAAAAGCATCACATATCGTTACCGAAGAAGAGACTGAGAATTTAAGTCAAATTTACTATACCCCAGAACATCTGTGGACTGGACGCAAAGCTATCAAATTACTCGCTGCAGAAGCCGGTCTATCAAAAAAGAAGGTCCACTCACTGGTTGTCTCGTCAACTGCTATGGTTGAGACACATCAAAGGTCCTAAAAAGATCGATTATCCACACTTCACCATTACAACACCCAGCGAAATGCACCAGTTCGATCTGTTATATATGCCTCACGATAGGGTGTATGGCAATACGTACAAGTATATTCTGACAGGCATTGATGTAGCCTCGAGATATAAGGTCGCGAGGTCCCTGCGTACCAAAAAAGCCAGCGAGGTCGCGGACATGTTGAAGGATATCTATAAAGCAGGACCTTTACGATACCCCAAGATTTTTCAATGTGATAATGGCTCCAAATTCAAGTCAGATGTAACGAAGCTACTAGAAGGCAAGGGGGTTGAAATTAAGAGGGCTACCACCAAATACCACCATACGTTTACGGCCTTTGTGGAGAGCTATAACAAGGTACTCGCGGAAAGGCTCTTTAAGCCCCAGGATGCACAGGAGTTGGTCTCTGGCGAGCCTAGTACCATTTGGGTCAAGTATTTGTATACCATCGTGAAAAATCTCAACAATACCAAAACTGCCATGATCGGTATAAAGCCTAACAAGGCGATTAAACTCGAAGATGTCCCACTTGCAAAAAGTCAGCAATATCCCGAGGAAAAGCCTTTACCTGGGGATGGTTTGTACTTGTATCTGCTACAACCAGGAGAGGAGCACGGTGACTCTAAAAGACGCACAACTGACGCCTTTTGGGGCAAGCATACTTACAGGTTGGACAAAATAGTAGCAGGTAGTCGTATTTTGTACTATTTAAGGGACGGTCCTGAAAAAATCTTTGTTTCGGAGGAGTTGATGCTTATTCCTGAAGATATTCAGGTACCTCCAGATGAGGCTAAAGAGTGGTAGATTTACCTATAATTTTTACTACCTATAAGTAGTAAAAATTAGCGTCTGCCTAGTCCTCCAGTGCCGGAACACCAAAATCGTACAGGTCATCCCGAGTAAGGTCGATAAGCCCGAAATGACACCTATGGCGCTCGACATGTCCTTCTTCTTCATATCTGTTGAGGGCATGTATACTATTCGGTTTCTCAATGACAACAATCTCCTCTGCATTCAGGTAGTTCTCCTTGAACCATCTTCGTTTTCCGCCAATGGAAAGCCTTTGAACACGCGCACAGTAGTACGGGAGATGATACTCGTCATCGTCCGGCGTTGTATGTTTTCTATAAATCATCACCATGTTGTCCCTTCCAGGATCTTCGGCATGTGGCACATACCGTTCCTGAAGCACTGCAAGTTGTCGATCCCTGTCCTCAATTTCATCCCCAAGAAATACAATTTCATCATCCCTATCATCTAAGTCGCCCGCCAGTACCGCCATAGCCATATCTCTATCCCCTAGGGCTTGATTACCCCCACAGCTTTTGGATTTTGGGAGCGCTGTACGATCTCCAATGCATCGTTTAGGGGTGCGGCCGCCGCACCCTCCATGATATCACGGCGAGGTATGGTTTTCACGTCTCTGTATGTTGCCTTTATATCATCAATATTCAAAAACCTACCCAAGTCGGCACGCTTGAACAGGGGCTGATTCTGGTTGCTAGACAGTAAGGTTTCAATGGCTCCTGCGTTAAACATAATCTGCGACGGCATTTCTAATATAGCAATGTTCGACGGAGGCTTTCACCTGTAATTTTAATACCCACAGGGTAGTAAAATTAGCGCCCGTTTACGACATATCAATGTCAAACATGCCCTCGAAGAGCTCCCGCGCATCATCATCAGGTAGGGTGAAGTGGTTCTTATAGAAATTGTCCTTGGTAAGGACATCATCTTTGAACCTACACCAAGCATGCACGGCATTAGGATCGTCACATTCCGGTTTCCTTACAGCCATATCGGGGTACATTGCTCCTAATATGTTTATTCTTGTGCCGAGCTCCTTCCTTTTGCATCGGATCATATAGTGCTTATGCCCGCCTTTTTTTCCATGTCCGTGGGGATCATTTTTATCAACCACGCATAGCACGGTATCATATTGATGCCGGTGTGGGACATGTCTCTGCCTTAGTTATGAGTTGTCTTGCCTAAGAACATTAAGCTGTTCATCCCTGGCATCAAGATCGTTCTCCAGGATGGCGATGGCAATATCTCTTTCCTCGATTGTTGCAGCAAGCTTTCGCATTTCCCTGGGTAGCACCTCTTCTACGACCCACTCCAAAAATGATTCTGCTTCAGGTTGGCCACACCTCAACAGAAGGTAATAGAGGCCAGGCTCCGTCAGTAAAATTGTGTTTGGCCGGGTGTGGACAGATCTGTCCACACCTTGGAGATCGGGAAAAGTGGTACCTAGCCGCATTTTATACTTGTCGGGAACATATCGCTGAATGGCTTTACTCCCGCTCCTCGCTTATATCCCGCGGCCCTCCAAACATCGGAGGCTACGATACATTGACCTTTATCCTCGACATAAAATGATCGTACTTGTTTTCCTTGGAAATAATCAACCGTTGTAAGAGACATCTTTGTTCCATTTTCAGGTAGAGTTTGGTTTTTTTGTATGGTCATTCGAGAATCTTCCAGGTCCTAGGGTGCTCCAATCTCACATAGAGGCATGCATGCTTGGATTTTTTCAACTCGGCCTTGATCTCACACCAATCGGGGATCAAATTTGTCTCTTCGTCTATTTGTTTCATATCAGACCTTTCGTGGGGATACCAGAGGAATAGCTGCCTCTTCTGCCGTCGAAGGTTCTTGGGGAGAGCAGTATACGATTGGGTTAATAGCCACAAACTATGCTTGCGATGCCTACCCGAAATAGCCAACTCAAGGAGAGGTTGTCGACGCTTGTCGAGGCTTTCGTCAGCTATCATGTCGTCCACAACGAAAAGACTCTCCTCGCCCGCCAGTAACGACGACAATTTCTCTATCCATTCAAATAGCTGGTCCCTAGGGTCTATTAGAAAGACATAGGGGTCTTTCCAGAGCGATGTCCTCTCTAAATAGGTGGTATTCCACCGTATGGTGGGGCACAGTATCACAATATTATGATAGTGTGCCTTATACTCATTTTACAGCAAATCAAGGACAAGTTGTGTTTTCCCACAACTTGTAGGCCCTGTGAAAATTGCTGTATGTGAGTCTTTTACAACGTCCATTTATTTAATAATAGGACCACTTCCTATCGTGAATCTTGGGGTATATCGCGGCGCAGGTAGAACAAATCAACACGCCACCGTGATTGTTCACCAAAGACCCTCGGCAGGCAGGGCATAATTTGGTATTCAGAGTCTGGTATTCGGGGGTAGGGGAGCATATGCTAATTTACCTTGTAGACACCTCAATACCTTGCGATACCTCTTGGCGAGCTGTGCCTTTTCCTGGCTCTCAGAGGGTGCCCTGATGAGTTCAGCGTACTGGTGCATAATGTTGTATGTTAACAAGGTATACAAAAGTAGGTAATCTTTATCCTGCTGAAACCCTCTAATCTCCATATCAATGGTAGGGGGGTCTACTTCGTAGTCAACGTCTTTGATGTCTTTGTTTTTGGTACGCCGCCTCTCCTTCGCCTTAGCCAGGCAACCTATACAACTCTTCGTCCTACCATTAGCCCTAATCTTGAACATGTCCGGGGCCAGGATGTGCTTGCACTTGGAACAACATTTGGCCTCCATTTACTATGAAGACGACTCGCCTTGTGTAATGCCTTGGCAACATCATCAAGCGTTGGGGACTTGCCAGTTTCCATATATTTATACGGTATCTTGTGATGAATATGCAAAAACTCGTAGTCTTCCCAGGTCATCCCCTCAGAAAACTGAGCTTCGATATGGGCCCGCAGTATAGCTATGAGCTCCTTGTTTTCATGTAGAGGCTGGCTGCGGGTTCGGCACCTTGTACGTTTCCTTGAGGCCTTGTTAGCAGCGAGGCATTTGATACATTGCCTTAACGTTTGACCATTACGCTTGATCCTGAACTTGTCCAGCTCAAGATAGTGTTTACATTTTGTACATTTTTTACCCTCCTCCATTTCTATTTGTCTATACGACAAACAGAAATTTTATCGGACGGTCTATTTTGGAGGTTACGGGACTATGGATGCGGGTAGCCACCCTTTCTTGACGGCCATTTCACGACTCGCCTTGCCTGCTGCGAAGTACGCTACCATCTTAAGAACGTCGTTGGTATCCATCTTGGTAGACGGCCTCGTAATACCAAGGAACTTTTTACCTGCCATGGCATAGGCAAAGGTGAAACTAAGATCTACAACGGTCTTGTAGAGCATATCCAGGATCTCATTCTCTTTAGGGGTTACGTTGCTTGTTGCCATTTATTATTAGAGCATTTTAAACATTTCAATATGTGGCTGATGTTTGTCCTTCTGAGGCTCTGGATTAGTCGATAGCTTGTGGGATTCATTTTCACCTCTGCCAAACCTGTACCAAACGCAGTCAATAGACAATGTCTACATGTATGGCAAGCGTACCGACTCCATACATGTAGACATTGTCTATTGACTTGTGAGAACCTGATGCAGGTTCTTGATCATCTGGTGAAGAACCTTTGCCCACGTTCTTCTGTAAGTCGGCCTTGTTCTTTCGGTTCCATTCGGCAAGTCTCTTGCCAGCAGCAACACGACCTTCGTTCTTCTTGGTTATAAATTGGTTAGTAGACTCCTCACTCATTTATATTATCCTCCTCTCTCTTTTTACCCATATGCCGGGCTGTATGCCCTGCTACCAGGAGTGGAGCTAGACACCTCCCAATAGTGCAGTACACAAGGATCCCGAGATCTGTCATGCTATCCCTGATGATGGGGTCCTCCTCAATGTCCCTGCGCAATTCGTCGACAGAGTCAATATCCACTATGTTCCCAATCATGCTAGCATAGAGGTTGATAACATGGGTAGACAGTGCCCTAGCAGTTTTCTCCCCCTTCTCTTGAAGCTCGCGTTGAAGGTACTCGGTATGTACTTTATCGATGGCCTCTTCTGGGGCCTTGTCAAAAAACCCTTCTGTGCATTTTTTGGGCAAAAGGTGTCCTTTGCCTTTCCTCAGGGCCTCCTTCAGGGCCTGGCGTTTATCGATGAGTTTCTCTATCTGTTCATATTCTGCGGAGGCTGTGTCGAATACTTGCGCGATATCAGACATTCTATTTATTGTACGACGATATCGAAAAAAGCAAAACGCGATCATGGCATACGGTAGGAGTATAGCGATATACAAACCTATATCCATTTTATTCCTGGGCGGACGCCAGGCGGTAATGGCCCCTGGCAAGCGTGGTAATTTGATCAGGTTGTACAAGCCTTTTGTCATCCGCCCTATTCAATGCCAACTTATTCACCTTTTGGGTGTATATTTGGTGGTTCTTGTTTTGAATCAAGACCTGGCTCTTGTATATATCAACGCCCTCTTCCAGACATCGCCGATAGTCGTCGAAGGTTATGGACTTTTTGGTCACGCATCTTTTAACGCCCTTGGCTTTCCTGTCACCGCCCTCTTTTGTGAGGCTCTCGTAGGCATACAGCTTGGCCCTCAGTGTTATGAACTCGGTCATAACCTTGCCCGCAAGCTCGTCCTTCATTAGACCCACAACTTTTTTGTTCCTCCCTATGGGGAGGGGTCGCCCGTCATCAGGATTATAGGCACTTGTATCAAAACGTTTCTCGACATCGGGCGCTATGTCGCGATAAAAGTCCTCCGTTCGTATATGGTACACAAAGCTGTCCGTATCCATGTAGCAGAGCTGCAGCTTGCTACCATATTTTGGCTGCATATAGTTGTACTGGAACTCATACATGATCAGCTTTAACAGGTCCAAGATGGCCTGACCAATGTACACCGGTTTATTCATTTTGACCTCCGTTTTACCCATCTCAACGACTAGGAGGTTCTTGCTGAACCGGCTTCCACCCTTGAAATTTGGCCTCATCACGAGCTTCATATACTTATCCTCGTTGGTAACTAGCTGAATATTGCGGTGGTTCCGGATGTTCTCCATGGTCTTCCCAAACACCGAGAGATTCATGAGTTTGTAGAAGTCTTTTTCGAAGTCATTTTTGGCGGCCGTTCTCAGCCTCGTGTTGTGATCTATATACCCTTTCAATCATGGCTTTTGGTTAAACTGGATGACCCTATGCACCTTCTTCAGTTCAAGGCCATGCTTTATAGCCTCGTGAAGGGCCCTGATATGTACCACATATCCACGCTTGTTTTTCAAATTCGGTACCAGTTTTTCGACCTTGTTGATCTTCATACGTTCGGGTAGAAATGGTAGCTCATTATTTATGTCATGCAACCTCTCAGGATAGTCGATATCAACCTCTAAAATATATCCATGCTTGTTCTTTTTAACGAGCTTCGCGATTCGCTTGTCGGTAAATTCCTCGATGTTCGACACCCACCTGAAGCCATCCGTTGGGAGGTCTTGACACATTGCCCAGCCATAGAGGTTGTTCGCATCTAAATACTGCAGGTAGGAGGATTCAGCCTCCGGATCATACTGGTCCCCCATGTACTTATTATTTGCCTTGGCATACCGATGTACCGCCTGCACTATACCTCCACGGATACCCTTCTCGAACATCAATAGCATGTTGGGGTCCGTAAGGAGCTCCAGCTTGATTCCGGTAAACTTGAGTGCTGCCCTCCATGCCAGGCTGGGTGCACTGTAAAAATGCGCAGGATCAAGCTTATAATTTGTCAAGCACACGTCCCGAAACGTTTCAAACACGTCAGCCAGTAGTAGGACGTCCGTTGTGAGGTACACATCATGATAGTCGCCCATGGTGACTACATCACCCTCTGGCGTAATGACATTCCATACCTTTTTAGCATATACATAATCCTCATCACTAATCCCCTTCATATTCAGCTTGCTGTAAAAGGCATCCTTGGGAGGTAGCTCCGACTCCTCGAATCGTTGCCAATCATCCATGTACTCGTAAGGGTATACGCCTTTTCTGCGCATGAGTTTAAACGTGTCATCCTCATTGAAAAACCGGCGGAGATTTTTGCACTGTTCATCGTTGAGGTTGCTTGCCAATTTATCCAGGCTGGATGGTATGAATCGACAGCTATCGATAAATCTAATCTCGATCTTCTTGTACACCTCACCATTGCCATATCCCATACCTGCAAGCGGTACCTTGATTTTAACGTTGAAGCTGATATTTTTCAGTATTTTCCGCTATGCACCCAATGTCTTCTGTGTTATATTTTTCACCTAGTTCCCTGATAAACAGGTGCGCATCGTATCCGGAGAGATTGTGGAATATTACAGGTATGTGACTAGGTATCTTGTACTTAAAGTTGCAGCTGTTATGCGCCGCGCCTCGATATAACCCTGTATAGTGACAATGGTCCCTAACTTTACGATTATTCTCGCAGCCGTCAAACGGCTTTAGGCATATATGCCATTCCGAGGCCGCGTCATGTTCCCTTTTTAGCACCTCTGTCAGTTCCAGCATGGGTTGTTGCGGGTAGGTATTATATAGACGTTTGACCTCGTCCTCCAGGTGGTTCACGAAGCGGGTTACACAGTCCTTGCCACGGTACACCGTTAATGGGTCCGGTACATCCCCATAGGCGAACGTGCTATAGGTACACCAGCCAGATGGTACATGCTTACTCAGCTTTTTCGTCTTGGTCTCCCTTGTATCTTCTACCGGGATGAGTAGACTCTCGAAGTCCGCATATATTGCAAAGGGTACTTTAAATTGTTGTTGGCCATCTCTATAGAATGGCCATTTCTCAGTCTCTGTTGGCATCGTGATTTTAACTGCCTCGTGGTCCTTGCAGTAGCCATAGTGCTTGTTCCTCGATTCCACTGTATGTATGTATGTGTGTATGTATGTATGTATTCTTTATTTTAAGTTGGTTACAATGGGTAGCCTAGACTAATAAAAACCAACTAACCTAGTCACCAGGCGATCCAGCTTTATGCTTTCTTGTAAAGAAAGGCGAGAGAACCTGTGAACGAGGTTATATCAAATATTTATTTACAATTTTATTTTAATTTATAAATAAATTAAACAACTACAATGGATAATTCCTTGTGACACAAGTTGCTTTTTAAATTCTTCGACCGTTTGGCATAATTTTACATTTTGCGGCAATTTATTCCATAGCCAACAACCTCTATGTAAAACAGAGTTTGTACCAAAATAGGTCGATTTGGCAGGAGGGAGAGCTAACTTTCGTCCCGTTCTAAGTTCATAGTTTAAGGGTTTCGAGTCAAGATTAAAGTATGACCACATGAACTCAGGGTTCAGGTGCATTATTGACTTAAAAATTTCAATCGTTAGTGTTCGTAAATGTAGCTGGTGGATAGATATTTCGTTAAATGTGGCAAGTAAATCACCATATGATGAGTCAATGTTGTAAACTACTTTTAGTGTCCTACGATGAATTTTCTCAATTTTTTTATAAGGCGTTTTTCTACAAAACATCCAGATTATCGGAGCATAACTGAATTGACTTTTGATGAATGCAGAGGCTAAGACTTTAGCCTTATTCAGTGTTAAATATTGTCTTCATCTACGGAGAGCATGGAGTTTATAGTTAGCCGTAGAGCATATATTTTGAATATGGTCATTAAATAGTAACTTATTGTCAATAGTAATTCCTAACAACACCACACTATTTGTCTTTTTGATGGAAATTTGATCTATCTGTAATGTTATCGGCTGCCTCACTTTTTTGCTTAAAATCATAAATTGAAATTTTTCAGGATTTGCTTTAAGTGAGTTAATTTTAAACCACTCCAGTAAATTTTTTGTATCGTGAAGCAGGCGGTTAATTACAACGGATAAAATTACATCGCAAGAATAAAGGGAGTTGTCATCAGCGAAGTTACATATATCAGTTTTTTCGACGAAAAAGAAAAGGTCGTTAATGTAGATTAAAAAGAGCAGGGGACCATATATAGACCCTTGTGGTACTCCGCGAAGTATTTGAAACCAATCACTCAAAGAAGCACCGATTTTTACTCTCTGTTTGCGAGAGGATAAATAATCAAGTATAAGTTGAAGGCTACTTTTACTTAGACCATAAGCTTCAAGTTTAGCTATGATTAAGTCATGGGGTAAGCAGTCGTAAGCTTTAGACAAATCCATTAGTATTGTCCCCACAAAGCCTCCATTATCTAATTCACGTTGCCAAGCTTGTAATAATTTAAAGAGAGCGTGTTGTGTCGAATGCGCTTTCCTAAAACCACATAGAAGGTTGTTTAGTAAGGGTTCAATATAATTTGATAGTTGTTTGTATAAAAGTTTTTCATAGACCTTCGACAGAAGAGGTAAAATACTAATTGGTCGATAATTCGATTTTACTGTCTTGTCACCCTTTTTGAATATGGGAATTATATTTGCCTCTTTCAGGCAATTTGGAAAGCGACTATTTTTTATATCCTCGTTTATACAAACACGCAGTCTTTCAAAGCATTGACCAGACTCTTTCAGAATTTTTACAGGAATATCACCACTTGTAGCTTTGTTTGTAGGTAGATTTTTAATAACTTCTTTGACTTCGTTTAGTGTTACTGGATTAAATGCAAATTTATGATTTATGGAAAAATTACTTTTTATAGCTACTATACTGGGATGGTTCGCATATTTTCTGGTGATGTTACCTATCTCATCTGAAGGTTGGTTTTCTGGAACTATGGGCCATTTGTAAAGGTCCAATGAGTTCACAATATTTCCAAAAAAGAAATTAAAAATAACGGCAATGTCTTTATTTTCCATTATAATTTTATCGTTTTCAATTTATATAATATTAGCATCACCCTGCTCGTGCTTATTAGAAAAATATGGTTTACATGTTTGCCAGAAAGGCTTTGTGTTTTTACGAATATCAAGTTTACTAAAGTAGTCTAATTTAGCGAGTTTGTTAAGTTTTACCACATAGTTACGTTGTTTGTTAAAGCTTATAATGTCCGACGTGTTTTTTGTTTTATTGACACGACTTTTCAATTGAGACCGTTTCATAATGGCCTGACGTAACGCCTTGTTCATGTGTGGTTTTTGATTACCACGTATTATTTTAGTTTTTTTAGGAGCATGTTTATCAAGCACAGTGACATAGTTTGTTTGGAATGCTTCATATTGTTTATCTCTATTATTCATTGCATTTTTTAAGTCTTGCTGGAAAAACTCCTTATTAAATTTCCTGTAACACCTGTAGGTTATAATTTTAGCCTCTTCTTTCTGAAATGATGTTTTCAACATTGAGTAAATCATGTGGTGATGATCACTGATACCAGTTTCATAAGAAGTAGTATTTTTAAAAGAATTCTTTCGATTTGTGAGGATTAAATCAATTTTTGAGCCTGAGCCCTTAAAACATGTGTCGCCTTTAATCAAGTTGACTAAATTATGTGAAGACATAAAGTTTTTCATATTTACTTGGTTTGGTGTTAGATTAAAATCTCCCATCAATATAAAGTTATCGTAAATGCGAGAGTGATGATCAAGTAAATTTGATAATGCCTCAAGGAAGTATCCATTGTTTTGAGAAGGAGGTTTGTAAATAGATATAACAAGCCATTTTTCTTTCCTTAAATTAATTTCAAATGGTAAAGCTTGAATGTCTGAAGGTAAGTTATATTTTAGTAAGGCTCGTGTAGGTAAAATAGCTTTCGCGTAGACAAGTAAACCACCACTTTTGTTACTAACATCAAAGCGATAAGGTGTGTGAAAACCAGGGATTGTAGGAAATGCCTGTAGGCAGTTCAGGCAAAAGTGCATTTTTGCCGTATTTTTCGAGGTCTCAATACCTAGGAGCCGCGATAGGCTTTTGACGGCTGTGTAGTGGGTCTTTTTGTCATCCGTGATGAGCAGTAGATTCACCTGCTTGCTACGCCCGTTGTGATGCGATCGCCTCAGGATATTAATCTTCTTTCCCGTCACATACAGGACGTTTACCGCAATGTCCTTGTTATTCTTCTCGAATTTATATATGCTTTTGATGCTTGTCGGAAACTCTATACCCTCCCAGTTATAAAGGTCTACGTAGGGTCTCATCTGAGATATTCGATTCGGGTTCCTTCCTATCTCTTCATGATGTAGGCACACACTCCTCATCTTCATTCACTGGATTAATAACGGCCTTCTTTGATGCTATCCATTTAGGTAGTTCTATATACGATGAACCCCTTGTTAGCCGCAACTTATGGATGTCAAGGTCACGGTGTATGATTCGACTAATCGTGAATCCGCTTTGGGGTAGTGCCGGGTGTTCCACATGTGTTTTGATTTGAGCAAACATCCTATCCAGCATGTCGTCCAAGTCGCTACCCTGGAATACCGAGGCCATATTACTATTGAAGGCTTTTTTCACCTCAATGTACTCGTCGTTGGCCTCCTCCGGGTTTGTTTTCTTCTTCTTCCACATGATCCAGAGGGACAACTGTACCTTCGCTGATCCCATATCCACCACCTGGTCCCCAATCAAGGTTTTCACGTCGGGTCGCACCATCCCTATATACCCGTCTACGTCGGCTCCTCCTATACCAGGAATGCGGAAACTTCGAAAGGTCCTGTGGAGAGCATGCCTATGTTCCTGAGGTGTAAAATCTTGCCCCGGTTGGTCATATAGATTTTGAATACCTTCGAGGTGGTCTTCCCCGGCCTCCTGTTCGACCTCAGCGTGAAGGGTAGGTCCCGCGAAGATGTTATTCGCACCATCATAGAGATTCATCACCTTACGCCTGAAGGCTGCATAGGTTGTCCTGACCCCCTCTTTTATAGGCTTTGGAACAGCGTCTACAAGCCAGCCAAGCCACTCTTTCATCTTATCCCCCACAACCGAACGATTTTTCGACAGTTCCTGTTTCTCGGGGGGTCCATATCCTCGGATGTTATAGGTTTAACTGGAGCCCTCTTAGGTGGCCTCCAAGCATAATGTAGTACACCCCCTGATGCTATAGGTTTAGCCGGTTGTTTGGGTGGCCTCCAAGCATAATGTGGTACATTCTCCAATAAAGAAATCAATGCGGCGCGTAGCTTGTAATACCCCGTAAGTCCACGACTTTTAGCAATATCTCGTAATTGTTTTACAGTGTGCGCGTTCATTTCTTTATTGTATGGATAATGTTTTGTCAGACGATTTCGAGATGCTCAAAACTAACACATCTTTACTGCGCATGCGTTGATTTTTTGATGACGTCATCAAATGTGCGGTGGAATTTACCTTGGATGTGTGCCAGAAATTTTTTACTCATTTGCAGCATTGATTTTTGATGTGCATCAATAAACATAGATTTATAGGGATTTGTGCTAGAAATTTTTTTACTCATTTTTGTATGATTTTTTTTGATATGCATGACTATACATAGCTTAATAGGACTTACATCTCTAGGCATGGCATGGCGTAGATTTGTTGGGGTTTGACTGTGGGGTGTACGACTGTGTGCGCCTAAGAACTTGCGGGGAGTTGTGTTGATGTGCGTGCGCGTGTGCGATGTGAGCCTGTGCCAGAAATTTTTTACTCATTTGCAGCATTGATTTTTGATGTACATCAATAAACATAGATTTATAGGGATTTGTGCTAGAAATTTTTTTACTCATTTTTGTATGATTTTTTTTAGGCGTCCAGGCCCTGGGCTGTCTCTATCTATCTATCTCCCCAGGCGACTTTAAAGATTCCGCCTTCGCCGGCGGAAATAAAACAAGTGAGGTGGGATAAATAACTTTATTCTATCAAAAGCCTCAACAACTTAACAACATTCCTGCTACTAGTTGAAACGCATTTTATTCTTATTTACTCTTATTTTTTTTTACATTGTATTACTTTATTAGGTCGTTAATAGAGCATGTTTTAATTATTCCCGCATGGTCTAGTGGTTAGGATTTCTGGTTTTCACCCAGGCGGCCCGGGTTCGATTCCCGGTGCGGGAGCCATTTTTGCCCGATTTCTAGTAGGCTGATAAATAAAACAGAAATTTTATATTTTTCGCGCGCATCATGCGAAGTAACGATCTTTTTCTTGCGCGGAAGGTAGATTGGTATAAAATTTGGATAACTCACTGGTTCTTACTTTGTGAAAGTCATCAATACATTGCAAAGGCTCGTTCTCTTTATGGGGATATTTAAAAAAATGGAAAAGCGATGTTACGCTGCGAGTAGGATTCGAACCTACGCGGGAAGATCCCATTTGATTTCTAGTCAAACGCCTTAACCACTCGGCCATCGCAGCTGATCAAAAATTACAGTTGCCCGAATAAATTTTAAACTTAACCTATGTAGTTGTTTTAGGAAAATTATTTGCTTGTGCTTTGTATAAACCTGGCTCTTATTTTTTTTTCTAAAATTTTTTTTAGGTATTTTAATCAAAATCAATTTATATAAAAACAAAGAGGGCGCAGTAGCAGCGTCAGGAAGTCAGTCACTGCAAGCAGGGAAACAAAATGGCTGGCATATTTTTTGCACGTGCTTTTAGAAGTTCTCGAAGTTTTTCAGGTTCCTCCATAGTTTCTAAAGTACGTCATGCTAATCAGAGTCGGTCCAAAGTATCTAGCAGCCTACAAAGAAAGGTAAGATATAATATCATTCATTTATTTTACAATAATTCCTAGATTACATGCCTGTGTTTGGTAGCCTATTATATAGTTGCAAAATGATTACATCCTACATCTTAGCTAGTTATGGCCATGTTTTGATCTTCTTCGTTGAGTATTACTGAAACTGTAACTAATCACTTTATTTCTGTTTCAAGAATTTCTGTTGATTAAGGAGATAAAATCTTATCAGAACTTTTGGTAATATATACCAAGGTCAATATATGGGATTGTTTTTGAGAGGCAGACTCTGCTTAGGAGTTAACTCAAACGGGAGACGAATCTTTTTAATTAGGATGGTGATTAGGGTCCTTGTATGCATAAATGACGGTGATGACTTGTTTTTGCTCTGTGGTTTGGCTATAGTTAAACTGAAAGACCAAGTATAATCTAAATATAAACTAGTCGGTGGCACGTAGATAAATCCACGGGTTCACCTGTCCTTTACTTACTGTGGTTACCATTTTGCATGACAGACAGACAGACATATATGGGTATTATAATATAGATACTAAAATAGATTTTCAATGTATATAGACTTATAGAACAATTAGCTACAGTAAATATATACAAGTCCATATTGTTTGTCCAGCGCCTCTAGTTAAAAGGGTTTAAATTAAAACATTTTGTCAACATGACCTTTCCAAAGGGTAAAAATTTTCAAAAAGCATTTTTTAAGATCAGTTCCCACTAGGCGTCTGCTGGTGTTAATCTTGCAATTTTTAAGGAGTATAGGTAATCTTCGAGTCGGTGAGTTAGTGAGTTAGTGAGTTCGCGAGTTGTGAGTTGGTGAGTTCAAAAAAATATACGGCTGCCGTTTTTCATGTGGTTATTTTTCCGGAATTTTTTTTTTTTATCGTTCAGAAGATTCGGTATCAAAAAACTTTCTGACGTGCGATGATTTCGAATGGGATGATCTGCAAAATTAGAGAGAAAAAACCATCAAAAAATCTTGGAATTGCTAAAATTCGTTGGACTGGAATATTTTTAGTATTTATTAGCTGCGAAGATTTTTATGCTCAAATATATTCTGCAGAGTGTAAAAGAAAAAAAAAAGAAAAAAAAGCTCACTCTTCTTCATCTGGCTTGATCCTTTTTTTCTCGGGAGAGGCGGGTTTTTTTTTCTGAACTAGTAACAACAACATCCTTCCTATCTGAGATAAGAAGTACCTAAAATTGTTGTTAATGATTTAAATTAAGGCTTGTTTGAGAAGTTACGGAATTGTAGGAGGCGATTTATTTAAACCGAAAGGTACCTCGTGTGATTCATTTCAGAAACGCGAAAAATAGGACGGGTTTTAGAAATATATATTAAAAGGGAGTACATAAATTACCTGGTTTGGTGTATCAGTTAAATCAATGATATCCATTACGGTTGTGAGTAAAAAAGTGTTTCGAAATGAAAGACTTTGCGTGTCTTCTTTAAGGCTGCAGGAGAAAAGGACCAATTTGCGCAGTGCTTCAGAGATATCGTGCTCGTATGATAATCTCGTCTTCAGTTCCTTTTCCCCAAATGGAAGCGCACTGACTGAAAAGGACCTGAGCCAAAGTTGGTAAAAAATTCGATCCAGTCTTCTCCTAATAGAAGTATCTGTTAATCTCCCCCTGGAAAATTGCCCATATTGAAGAAAATCTTCACTATGTTTAAATTCAAGGGGGTAAAAGGTGATCACTGATACGTTTCTTGCTATTCGAAACCATGAAGGGAAGAGATAAAAGAACGCCGTATTCGATTAAAGGAATTACAGTATTAATTTTTAATGAGAGGAAAAAAACAGAAAAAAAATTATATTTTTATATTCTTCTTTATATTTTTTACAACTCTTCACCACTTTTTCGAACTCGTCGCTTTGGCATAATTGCCACTGAACACCTTTCGTTTATCACGTCTGAAGATATAATGTGATGATGATATAACTACTTCTTAAAATTTAAACTCTACGGTGGAGAGCGACAAAGAGAGCATATGCATATTTTTCCGGATGTCGGCATTCAGAAAATTTTGCAACTCACCAACTTACGACTAAAACATTTACCAAACTCATTTTTAAGCACCTTGGCACCAAGTGTGAATGTAGAAAGTACTTGTAGCTTGATTTAGATGCTCATTAAGTACATTGAGTGTTTGTTAAATGTGCTAGCAAGGAAGAATTTCTTTGCCATGGAAAAGGGATGCAATTTTTTGTCCTATCAAACTCCCATAAAATGAATTTTACATAACGTGATTATCAATTCTCATAATTTCCATTTTGTTATCAACCGTGGGGGATTGCAAATATTTAGGCGCAATGCTTTCTTCCTGCAAATGTTTGCAACATTCCATAGTGTAGAACGCATCAAGTCATGGAAACATTAGGACCACCTAAACATTTGGTGTCTTGTTTGGTTCTCGTCTCTACAGATATTTTACAATCAAGAAATTACAAGGCATTTTAACATGTTAACGTTAGCTACTTATTCATCATCATCATCATCATTCTTGGCTTAACGTCCGTTTTCCATGCTAGCATGGGTTGGACGGGGTATTTTAATGACCCTCTTCCAATCTGATCTAGACTGTGTTAGATGTAAACTCAACTTCCTCTGTATCAAGTCTGTCCTTATAACCTCCTGCCAAGTCTTTCTCGGTCTGCCTCTGGGCTTTGCCCCAGGAACTATCAAGTCTCTACACTTTCTTACCCAATTATCCTCCTCCATTCTTTCCAAGTACCCCAGCCAATTCAATCTTCTTATCTGGATAACATCTTTATTCTACGGATACTTAGCCTGCTTCTTAGCTCATTTGAACTCTTTCTGTCTCTCAGACTGGCGTTACACATCCACCTAACCATTCTCATATCATTCCTTTCTAAACGGTCAAGATCTTCCTGCTTCACTGCCCATGTCTCACTACTGTACAACATAACACTTCTTACACAGGCCTCATACAACCTACCTTTTACCTTAATTGACAAGACTCTGCTAGTCAACAAAGGCAGTAACTCTCTGAACTTTTTCCAAGCAGAACCTATCCTGCAAGTAACACTTCTTCCAACACCCCCTTCACTGCCCAACATATCACCTAAGTAACAGAAGTTCTCAACTATCTCTAACGAGCCACTGTTGTACATCATTAAAGCTGGAAATACTTCATTCTCTATAATCTCACCTTTGCAACGCTTGCATACAAACTGAATGTCAGCTCTTAGCCTTCCACCAATACTACTGCACTTCTTATGTACCCAATGCTTGTAAGTCTGACAAAAAATTGAGTTACTACCAACCCCTTTCCTGCAAACTCCACAAGGCCACTTTCCAACTACAAGGTCACACTTGGCTGCAATGCTACTAATCATGACTTTAGACTTTGCTGTGTTCACCCTTAGCCCTTTCTCTTCTAGTCCTTTCTTCCACTTCTCAAACTTTTCAACTAATTCTTCCATCGACTCTGCTATGAGAACCAAATCATCTGCATACAATAACTCCCATGGACAACCTGTTATGAACTCCATCGACAGCGCTTCTAAGACTAGAACAAACAACAAAGGACTAAGTTTCTTATTAGAAAGCGAAATAAAGCTCTGGGGACGAGAATGAAAATATGTATTATTGATTAAACTACATAATTAATACTTTTAATGCCGTCAATTTCTTTGTGGTAAAAATTAAATTTTCAGATTATTTGATTTAATACCATCTAGTTTCTGTGTTAATTAAGAAATATATATCAAACAAAAATCAGCACGGTGAGGTATTATAATTAAATTTATACATTTTTCTATAAGAGGATTTTATTCCATTTTTTTTTTAATTTTGGCATAGATCTTTGCTTTATTTCAGATTCCACAAAGCCTCTTTTAGCAAAAGTTTCTGGAACTCTTTCCCCAACCTCACTTGGAAAAGTTCATTGACAGTGCCCCCAAGACCCCCAACTTTTGTTATTACGTTATGACTTACCAACAAAATTGGTTTGATCCACCTCTTTAACTTTAAAGTATTGTATTGTAAAACTGGATTTTTATCATCTGCCAAATTTAAGTTTCCATCAAAATATTTTTTTTACGCTTTCCCCTGAATGATATTTCCTAAAAATTTAATTTTCTTCCAAGCACAACCGCTTTAAATTAAACTTAAATTCTGAAATTTATTATTTTCAAAAAAATAATTTTAAAATTACTTTTTTGTTCTGGTGGATTCCTGCACGGTTTTGCTCAGTTCAGCTCGGTTCTGGTGGTTTCTAGTTGGTTGACGTCTTAGTTACTATTTTTGTAAAGGTCCGTGAAAAGTTTAACTCAGGCAGAAGAGCAATAGAAAAGATGTCAACAGTGTATACACAGAAATTTGTTAACCTGTTGCTTTGATTGTGTAGAGCTTGAAACGCTAATCAAGAAAATGTAAAGGATCATCTAACGAACATCAGAAGAAATATTAGGGTTTAAAGGTTAAAAGGAGCTACCAGATTTTTTTAGTGTTAAAAATGATTTATTGACAAAATATGAATGGAACAAAATTATTGGGATCTAAATTAGGGTAAATTTAACCATGTGCTTTTAGTGAAAAAAAATTGCTGAGGGGAGGGGGATGGGGAGTTATGCTTAAAGTTGGGAGTGTATTTTTTAGTTTTTAGATCAGATTGTTTTTCTGCTTTTTAGAAATTTCTTACTAAAAACGAAACATGGTGAATCCCTCTTACAATACTGATTCTTTATAATATTATTTGGACAAGGCCTTCGTCCCTCTCCTGAGCATAGACCATATAGCTGTTTTGACTTTGATCCTTTCACATATGAGCATTCTCAAATTCCTACTCGAAATCAAAGGGCGGAGGAATAGCTTTTCAAAGTGTAGTTAAATTCTTACAGGCAAGGCAAATGTTTAAGAGAAAATTGAAAACAAAGTTTAGAATTTTTTTTTAAAAATTCAAAAATTCTTGTGCATGAAAGGGTTCAACTTTTGGCACAGCAACATGCTGAGAAGTTATGAAAACTTGCATTCGATCATTAGTCCAAACATAATAAATTATGGCAAAACAGGGCTAGTGCTGTTTTATTGCACTTTTTTACACTTTTCTTTACAGGTTAATACATCTTCCAGAAGAACTTCGCCTTCTTTGTTATTTGCAACCACAAGTAGCAGGTCAAATTTACTGGAACCAACGTTTGCTGGGGTGACATTTCCAACAGGTAGCATTCTCAGCAACCTTCAAGTTAGTTGTCTTCATGTTTCGGCTGCTTCATGTGACGATGGGTCTTCAACAGGTAATTGTTTACAAGGATGTTTTGGTTATTTTTTTATTTTTAACGTCAATTGAATTGCTTTGGTGACTAATAAATGTGGTGGAATAAACAGGGGGTCAAGATAACACAAAAACATGTCACCACTCACACGTACTGAACTCCTTTGTGGTCAATTTTAATTGATAAAAATAGTATATATAAAAAGTTATCCCAACCCCCTATTAAATATTTAAGAATTATCCAACCTCCCTGCTTAGTCTCGTCTGCTTATTAGAAATTTTCTGATATTTCAATCTTAGTATTAGGAAAGCCATTGAGAGACAAAAGTTCCTGGGATGCATGTTGTCTCCTGTGTAACAATTTAAACTTCTTTTTGTTTTTGCCTTGAACATTCGTAAAAATAACTTCTCACAAACATACCAAATTATTTCACACCAAAATGTTTGACATTGAAGTAATCTTTTAATTGATGAGATAATAAAACATGTATTCAATATCCACTTAGCTCAAAATACTTTTTTTAGGGGTAGCTGTTGACGAGGCTGGCTCAGAAGCAAGTGACAACACTGTAGATCCACTATCGAACGACTTGTTATTGCCAGACAGTGGTGGGGGTGGTGCGGATGCGTTGTATCCATTTGAAACTGCACAAGATGTTTTATCTTCTGGAATGTTGGATGTTCCGCTTTCCAGTTTAGGTTTAGGTGGATACACACCTGTAGGACTTATACAAAATGTTCTTGATTTTGCTCATTTACAATTGGGTTTACCTTGGTGGACTGCAATCGTGGCAGGTACTGTTATATTTCGTGCTTTGGTTTTTCCTTTAATGGTGAAGGGTCAAGTGAATTCAGCTAAGTTGAATGCAATTAAACCAGAGTTGGAAAGGTTGCAAGAAAAGTTACGCGAAGTTTCGAATTATCAAAATCCCATGGCTAAAGCGCAAGTATCGATGGAGTTGCAAGGACTGTTCCAGAAACATGATTGTCACCCAGTGAAGGTAAAGATTTTCGTGCCATGTAGTTGTGTATTATATACAAATCACTTGTAAAAAGCAGTTTTTTAATGTCTGTGCTAGTCATGTTCTAGATATGATGCTTGAATAAAGCGGAGCCTTTCATCTTTCCTAATTAAAATCTTATTTACATGTGTTACAGGAAGCTTTATTTCTTTGAATCACGTTACTGATACAGCTATTCGCATCAGCAAAAATATGTTGCTATTTTTATTAACAAAACACTGCAAATAAATTATGTATGAAGCCTGTCTATAAGCGAGTCAAAAATATCGCGAAATCAAGAGAAATAGCTTTTGTGAATGATTATTTCAATGATTTTTCGCGAGAATTAACTTTCGCGATAGGCATAGGTATTGGTTGTGATATTTTCAAGGAGGTCCT
Organism: Hydractinia echinata; assembly: GCA_030067915.1. Classification (NCBI taxonomy): domain Eukaryota; kingdom Metazoa; phylum Cnidaria; class Hydrozoa; order Anthoathecata; family Hydractiniidae; genus Hydractinia; species Hydractinia echinata. The sequence continues at coordinate 2,570,581 of JASGCC010000031.1, forward strand.
GGAATAGCGTGTAAGGTTACCAAAAATTGCCATCAACAATTGTCATCATCATAAAATACTACATGATTTTGAATTGATTCAATGAGTTGGTTAATAATTATTACACAAAACTTGAAACAATAGTAGGTAGGTGGAAGTTTATAAAGAAATTTTTTTTGTCTTTAAAGAAATTCCAGAATACATGAGAATTAACGGAATTAACTTTTGCAAATAGGCTATTTCAATATATTTTAAGAAAGTAAACTTTCGCAAATAAGCCTTTTCAAAAAAATTCACCAGGCCTTATCTTCTGTGGAGCCTTATTTTCGCAATTTAGGCCAATTTCTTTAAAGTAGTTACTGCAATTTGAAATCAATTTACTTGGCGTCTTCTACGTCTAGTATTACATATATTATTTTTCCACATTTAGGCAATAATTGCACCACTGATACAGCTACCATTGTTTATTTCATTTTTTTTGGCGTTAAGACAAATGTCTTATTTGCCAGTTGAATCTATGAAAATAGGTGGTCTCTTGTGGTTCCCAGATCTTACAGCGGCTGACCCAACGTTTGTTCTTCCTGTAGTGTGTGCAGCTACCATGTTACTTACAATTGAGGTAAGTTTTTTTTTGCCAGTGTGTATGTGTTTGTATTGGGTTTGGTATAGAAAAATGAAAAATGGCTAATTATAATTGTTAACAACAAAATTATATTCTATTTTATCAGACTAAACAAACCACTCAGTTGTGTTAAGAATGGTCCTATGTCTTCATCAGTCCATCTAGGCCTTTATCCCTTGGCCTAAATTTATTTTATATTTTTTTTACCATTTTTTTTCTTTTTATTTCTTTAAAATACACTAGCTATATTGGTACATCCTTGTCAGGTTGGTGAATCTACAAAATAAAACTGTGTCAATGCAACTTAAATCTAGACTTTTAGTGTGTACTCTTCGCAGGGGACATGGCTAGTTGAGATGCCGTTTAGGAAAGCGTCTGGTCGTACTTATCTTCATACTGCTCTAGGTTTTCAATTAATTATTTGCGCCTGTATTATTTATTTCTGTTAATCTTTTTTTTAACAGACAGGAGCTGAAGCTGGCATGGCTAATCCTCAAATGAAAATGATGAAAAATGTGTTTCGTGGGATGTGTTTTGTCATGATACCACTCACTTATAAATTCCCCACGGTTAGTTCAATAGTTTACCATGTGTTGTGACTCTTGTTGTCAGTGCAAGGTCGTTCAAAACGGCGATTTCGCGGGGGAGGGAAAGTATGCGCATGCGCGAAAATTATTTTGGTTTTATTCTTTATATCTTATTTAGTTCTATCGTATCAAAGAGTAGGTGGCACACTTTAGTGTTATTTAGAAATTGATAAATAAATTGATTTAAAGGCCGATATACACAGAAGAATATTCACAAAGAATATTCACTTTTTAAATATTCTTTTAATATTCTTCTAATATTTTCTAGGTAAATACACGTAAAAATATTAAAAGAATATTGTAACACCTGCATACTAATTTCATATTCTTTCGTTATTTCTCAAACATATACACGGAAGATTATTTCAGTCAGAGTGCAACTATGGATAACTTCGAGGAAGAAGCTGCTCTTCTCATTACTATCATTGCTACTTGCAATAGCGTTATTAAAATAGGAAAAGAAAAAAGCCTCGTAAAAAGCGCACAGTTTGGGTTAAGGAATGGTTACGAAGAGATAGTGGCGCTTATCATGGCTTAATTGCTGAACTAAGACTCAGAGATTTTGAAAGTTTTCGACGTTATTTAAGAATGAATACTGCAGCCTTTGAGGTAAGCATATTTCAGACGCATAGTACTTTCTTTCTGCAACCTCGAATCCATGTTCTTCTATGTTCCATTATGGGTATGCCTGTCGTTGGGCAACCTTGAACCCAGGGTTGTATGGCTCTTGGAGGACCCTGGGAACGAGGTTACATCGTGTGTTTCAAGGGTGTACATCCCTGCAGGGAGGTAAAATGAGATAAAATTGCTATAACTCTATCGATGCTATAACTAACAGACATTTTCATCCTCTTCTAGAAACTTGTGGAATTGGAGGGCCGAACTTGGTCAAGCAAACAACAATGATGAGAACGTCAATTTCCCCTGCAGAAAAATTAGTTATTACTCTTCGTTTCTTGGCCACTGGCGAGTCGCATGAAAGGCTAATGGATCCGAAATTGATACATAATGTATCAATTTCGGATCCATAAAACAACTATTTCACAGTTCATATTTATTCCACGTAAATAATTTTGAAAAGAATTTGGATTACCATTGCTTGTCATTTTTTTTTAAAAAAGCTGTGTTTACTACGACTTTACTCAACAATAATTGAAGTTTCTTTCACAGCTATTTCATTTCATGTGGGTAATAGCGCAGTTTCGAAAGAAAAAGTGTCAATGACGTCATATTTCAATAGAAGTATGCTAATGCTGTACACAACTCATTGTTTGAATATTCTTTTTTCGCTGAATATAATCAAACTGATTTGATTATATTCAGCTTGTTTTTTATTCGAAGAATAACGAAAATATATTCAAGAATTTTTATTCTTCTACAGAATACACGGGGAAGTAATGGAAGAATATTAATATACTCAAGTTATTCTTCTAATTATTCTTCTGTGTATATCGGCCTTAGAGCAAATTAATTAATATATAAATTGAATTAAGACAATATAAACTGATGCTAGAGCAACTTCGTGAATTTCTGTGTGGTTAGTATTTCAAGTTATTTTTTGCTTCGTTTCATTTTTGATGTAAACACCAGGATCTGCTTTTTTTCTTACTAGGGAATCTTTTTGTATTGGATGACATCAAATGCAATTTCTTTGGTACAAGTTTTTGCAATGAAAGCTCCTGCGGTGAAAAACTATTTCGGAATTCCCGAACCGATTATTCATCCAGTCAACCCGAATGTGAAAACGGGCAGTTTTTTTGAAAACTTAAAAGCCGGTATGTAACGCATGCTAAGCTATCAGGGAACAAGTTATTTGCGGGATTATCAACTTTTTTGGCCCAATTCGCAAAATTAAGTTGACCATTCTCAAAAATATATTACTCAAAATGAAGCTTAAAATATCTGCAAAATTAATTTCCTCAAAAATATCTTTATAAAATAATTTACTTTCGTGAGGTACCTTAGGGAAGAAAAATTTGCGCAAGAAAAGATTGCGAATTCATGGTCAAAAATATCGTAAATTGCGGAACTAAAGATTGCGAATTTTTGTGATACAATCATGAAATTGCGGAACTAAAGATTGCGAATTTTTGTGATACAATCATGAAATTGCGGAACTAAAGATTGCGAATATTTGTGATACAATCATGAAATACTCCTTTTCATAAATTCGCGATGACGTAATCGCGTTAACACGAAAACGAGGTAGCCGTTGTGTACTTTCTTCATAATAAAAATCGCAATGGCGGATGGTGTGTCAAAAAAACGTAAACAAAGAACAAAAAGTCTTGGAAAGCAATGTGCAGCCTGGGGTTGTGACAATACTGGTTTAGTAGAGTTTGAAGGTGAACGTATTTCAACAGCAACAAGTTTTTTCACGTTTCCAAAAGATGTTGGTGAGAGAAAAGTGTGGTGTAGTAGAATCAAACGTGTGGATGGAAAGGACAACTTTCGTGTAACTAACCACACTGTTCTGTGTGAAAAACACTTTTCTAAGACGGACATTATTCGACCTCCCGGCGGTACTTTGAGACGTCTAAAGAAGGGTGCAAGACCTGTACTTTTTGAGACAATGGTAAAAGATGATTCGAGTAGGAGAAAGCCACCAGTTGACCGACCATCTCCACGAAAAAAATTCAGAAATTCGGTGTCAGAAATTGCACAACCTGAACCTGAAATGGATGTATTTGAAGATAATTTTTTTACCGTAGATTCTTCTACTCAAACAGAAAAATCAGCAGATTTACAAAAGCAAATTTCTATGTTAATAGAAGAAAATAAGACCTTGAAAGCAAATACAAGTACAGTTAAATGTAAATTTGTTGAACAAGTGCTGTTATCAGATCAAGGATGCAATCACTACACTGGTTTGCCATCGGTTGATATTTTCCGGGGAATATTAATATTTTTAAATGCTGGTGAGAATGGCGAGAACATTGTATTATATAACAACCAACAAATCAAGGGGGATTCATCAAGAGGTAGACCTCGTACTTTATCACCATTAGAAAGTTTCTTATTGACATTGGTGAGACTAAGACGAAACTTTGATATTTTTCACCTATCATATCTTTTTCAAGCATCAGAAGGTACGATAACTAATACGATATTAACTTGGATAAATTTTATGTATATAAAATTTGGATCTGTTTGCATATGGCCTACAAGGGAACAAGTAAAAGCAGTCATGCCTGTATCAATGAAGGACAAATTCCCTAATGTACGCTGCATCATAGACTGTGTCGAATTCAAAATAGCAGTACCATCCTCACTTGTGATACATAAGCTCATGTATTCTGATTACAAAAGCCACACAACTGTTAAAGTTTTAGTTGGAATTGCACCTGGTGGTGGCTTCACATTTGTATCTTCAGCTTATCCCGGAAGTATTTCAGACAAAAACATTGTTATCAAAAGTGGCTTTTTGTATCCAGAATTATGGGAACCTGGAGATGCAATAATGGCAGACCGTGGATTTTTAATAGCCGATTATGTCCATCCATTGGGTGTGGAACTCATTATACCGTCTTTCCTAAAAGGGCGTGAGCAGTTTACAGAAAGTGAAGTTGTTCGTAGTCAACAAATAGCCGCAGAAAGAATTCATGTCGAACGTATGATCCAAAGACTAAAGTGTTTCCATATTTTTGATAGAGTGATTCCAGTAAATATGCTAGGGTCACTGAATCAAATAATATCAGTTTGTGCAATGTTGACTAACTTTCAAGAGCCTATTTTAAAATAAGATACAAACTTTAATGTATATATATATATAGACTTAGACTGTTAGACCTTGAGTTTGTTTAAAGTGAACAGGATTTGGGTTAATCAGTTTTGTGGCACAAATGTTGGTTTTCGTATTTTGCATGTGCGATAATAGGAACGTCAAATCCTCATCAGCAGTATGTGAAGAAACACGTGACTCATATAAGGACGAAACAATTCCTTTTTTTTCTTTCGGTGTACAGTTAGTATCATTATTTTTCTCTATTTTAATTTTTTTTGCATTAGGCGACTTTATTGTCAATTCCATCACAGGTATTTTCTCAATTTTGTCTCTAGACTGTGGTACATTCCAAACACAAGGTTTCGAGGTACAAGCTTTTGCATCGGGAATCATTGATAGTCTATCTACCACCCATTTAGCTAAAGTTTTCATAAGAGCATAAGCATGGGAGCATGTTCCAACACTACCAGCTGGGCATTGACAATAGGCATATCGAATTTCACTTGTGATTTTGTTTAAAGCTAAAAATACCCATCTGTTTGCTTTCTTTAAACTAGCAGCTGCCACACCTTTCAAAAAAAATAATGAGTCACTGTGTTTCGCATACATGTTGGTCGAATCAAGAAAATTTTCTTCAATAAATTGATCACCACGTATGAAATGTTTTTTTATTGCAGTAGAATTTTTACAATATGTCTCGTTGACTTTTTTATTGTAAATGTTTATATTTTCTACAGTGAAGCTTGGCATTTCTGTCAACGATTTTGACCATCCTGTTAAGTCTAATGGATTTGATATATCTGCCTTCAGTTCAACAGGCACAGCTGGCATAGTTCCTTCTTTCCACAAAGGTTTCAATAATATCCCCATTTTTTCTGCTTTTATCCTAAGCCAAACTTTTTCTGGAGTTGGATCTACAATCCTACTGCTGGTTTTACTTTCGATATAGTGCAAAACTCGTACTTGTGCATCCTTGAGTGTGTCAATCCCATGTAATGTATCGCCACGAAATATTAGCCAGCTTTTCAGGTGTTCGACTTTGTACTTTGGCAGCTTTTCAATATCAATTTTGACATGAGGGTCAGATATATCATCCTCGGTTAGAATAATGCTGGCTGGATCTGAAAATATAAGAAAATATTGTAAAAAAATAATAAAATGTCTGTACTCCTGTGTGTTGTTCATATGCTTATTATAAACAATTTTTTAGCAAATATATAGTGAATAATAATCCTTGTGTTTTCCCTGTCTAACTTGTTGAAGGTCCATGTATCTATCTGCTATCACTTACCTACTGAGATATCATTGAAGAGCTCTTGAAAATCTTCAACCTCCAGTTCAACTTCATGTTGATCTTCCTTGTCCATTTTTGTTGTATAAAATATATATAATAAAGTACTTCGAAGCGTGAGCCTCGCGTGATGTATTGTTGCTATTAAAATAGCAGTTTTGGATGATTTTAGTTTGAAAAAATAGCTGTAATTTGTTTTGTGAATACTAGATAAACCTTCTCAGACACCTTCTTGCCAACGAATGATTATTTTTAATGTTTATCACTGAAACGCAGCAAAAAATAATGGAGATAATTCTTTTTGTAAGGGAACTTGATAATTAATTAGCGAAACTTATTATTGAGAATGATTATCTCTATAATACTGATGATGAGTTGTTATTATAAAATCTTCCGCTCCAAAGCAGAAAATATGTGAGGAAAATTCACAACGAGTGTCTCAGTTTCAAGATGAGGCTGGATATTGCGCAATAATTTATGAAAAGGAGTATTGCGGAATTAAAGATTGCGAATTTTTGTGATACAATCATGAAATTGCGGAACTGAAGATTGCGAATTTTTGTGATACAATCATGAAATTGCGGAATTAAAGATTGCGAATTTTTGTGATACAATCATGAAATTGCGGAATTAAAGATTGCAAATCTGATATTGTGTGAAGTAATTGCGGAATTTAAAATTACAAATTGAAGCGATGATCCATAAATTTTTTTATGGAATAATTTATGAAAAATAATAATAATAAAAGATAAATTTTGATCCCTTTGAAAATTTCTTTCGATGGTTTCCTTCGTATAGCAAAACTACGACAGAAATAACTTGTCTTTTTTTTGGAAATCGACAAAATTAGGTTGCGAATTTTGTCGATTTTCTTGGAATTGCGGAAGAAAAGATTCCGTAATTTTTTTAGGAATTGCGAATTTTGGCTAAATCTGCAATCTTTGATTCCGCAATTTTTTCTTCCGCAATAATTTCTTTAAGGTAATGCATATCGTCTCTTCGGAAAACAATCCATTTATATCTCGCGTTATCTTGATCTTAATTTTTTGTTTGTTTTGCAGGATATAAAAACGCACAAGAAGCTGCTATTGTGAAACACACTGAAAAAATGAAAGAGAGAGAGTACAAATCATCCTTAAAAGATGCTTATCAAGAGACTTTCGAGTATAATCCGCGCACGAAAGAAAACGAGGAACTCTTTAAAGCTGCGAAAGAAAATACGAAACGTAAACCATGAGGTTTGTTGATGTTTTGTTTTCAATTCGCCTAATGTGTTTACCCAGGTAAAGAATAATTAAACTATTTTGTGGGGAGTTAGAGAAACAATGTTTGGAGCAAAGTGCAAAAAATAAATCAGCCCTCGAAATTAGCCCAAAAACCCGTATAGTCGTTTGCAGCGGCGATCCCTCGGCAATAATTTCAATCGTTTCAGGCGTGTGATTAATCGCACGCCTGAAAAATAGAGTTTTAAAAATCAACCTATAAAATCTATTTTGTAGCGTGCGATGGCAGCCCTCGAAATAATTTTTGGAGACTCGTCAAACAAAATTTCCGCCACATTTTGCGGACAAAACGTCCGATAGATTTCCGTCTTCGTCGAAAACTTTTAGTCTCCGAATTATTGAATAGTCCTGGTCCTTTTAATCCACGAGCAAGCCTATTCATAGCCAACCTGACCATCCTAGCTAATTCACCGACTCCTGACTTAGTTAAAAGAACTACGTAGACATAAATCTCTTTTGCCTGGCCCCTTCGTCGTTGGTAACCAGGTCTTACACAAGAAATCCAGCCATGCGGTTCTTAACTAATGCGGAGGTGAACGCCGATGGAGCACGGATGAATCAAGTCTGCAAAATTGCACTTACAGGCGGAACAGACATTTTATCATGGATTTAATTGTAGATAATTTCTTCATTTGACAAAACAATTGGAAACCATAGCAGGTCCGAATTTAATGGATTTTCTTTATGCGGCAAGTGTTATTCAAACAATTTTAAAAACGAAACCCACGTGCGGTATAATTTTTTTTTCGAATGAATTTTGAAGTTTTATTTAAGCCACGTTGATAAAGATTTTTTGTAATTTGAAAACGAAGCATATTTTTGCCTATTTGCTTGTGATGACCTGAAAAATAAACAATAAATTTATAAAAATGACAGTATAGTCATGCATACTATTTCGGACATGTAGAAAAGGAAGTTAAGATTGAGAGAGTCGCTACACGTAGACGCTCGATCATCGTGTTTGGGGTTCACGATTTAAAACGTCCCCCACTTTTCTACCGCAAAATGAATGCGCAACAAAGATTAGCCTCGGCAGTTTTTTGCCGTCGCGAAATGAAACCGCGCAATTGCCGATTGCCGACGCTAATTTCGAGGGCTGTAAAATTGTTTATGAAAAAAGGATCTTGCCTGATTGAGAAAACGACCTACGTTACGTGTGTGAGGCACGATTTGCATCGACTTAACATTTTTAGCAACACCTAAGCAGCATTGTAATCGGTGAAATTTGAAACATCATTGGCACCGAGGTTTAAAAGTGTTCTTGCTTATTGTGTATTGGCTCTTTTTAGACCAGGTTTTAATGTATTTAATCGTTACAGTTGTACTACAAGCGTTTTGTTTCGTCTGTTGTGAGCAAAAAATAATGATCAATAATAATTTTCCGTGCAGCTTTCTTTAAACTTCTTCTTATTTTAGTTCACCTAAGCGTTGTCCCCATTCGTTGCGTTGTATGACCCGATTTTGTACCAGCCATGACATTTTGTTTTTATAGAAATTCAACTTATCGGAAGAACGTGGAAGGTGTACAACACGCAATATATCAAGTTCACTGAATACGCTATCAGATCACGTAGCATGACTTGACGTACAGTTAAATCGTAAATGACCTGCATTTTTAATTTTTATATTGAAGATTATTTTTGTGTTTGAAAAAACAACGCAGATAAATTATTTTTCTTATGTTACTGCAGAAAAGAAAATGAACTATTCAAATAACTTTCTGATTATTTTCATTCAAGATTGCTACCATCTCGAATTTACGCGAGGTCGTCAACAGGGTATTATTGCGAACGCTCTTGCAAAATAGGTAATATTTTCATGGGTGTATGATTTAAAATTTTCATTTTATTACGACTCTCGTTACTGTGAAAAGAAATCCTGAGATCGATGTGGAAGTATCATTCACGATAACGCACCCGACTTTTCTCTAATTTAAGCTTCTGCGTCGGAGAGTGTTATATCCGGCGATGACTCTCCTTTCATTTGTCAAGTTTGTTTACATTTGGATAAATAGATAGCTGTGTTAGTAAAGTATTGAACATCGAAGCATGGTTATTTTCCAACGTGGCAAAAACTATTCTCAAAGTTGTATTTATTATGCCGAAATGTTATGATCTTTCGTCGTTTTGTAGAAATTTTATAACGCATGAAGATTTTTATGAAGACTTCCTGGCTTTATTTGCAGAAGTTGTTTTTATTGGTTGAAGATGTAATTGTGTACATAGACTAACTGGTTTGTTATAGACGTTGTAATTTGTTGAAATGCACGCTTTTTTGTTAAAGAGAGCCTAATTTTTAGTTAAATGCAGGACATGCCTATTTTTAAAACTTTCAGCATTTGCCGTGTCTCTTTCGTTCGGTTGCATCTTGCTTCTTTGGGTTGTCAGTTTGATTGAGCCTCTCTTTTCCCCAACTATGCCAGCTCTAGCTCCTGGTTGATTTGTCCGCGATGAAGAATTTTGTATATTTTATCCTTTCCTTGCTATCTCTCTAAATGTTATATTACCCCCATCTGTTTATTTTCAATATAACTTTTGTTCTAAACGGGGTATAAGGCTAGAACGTTTATGACTTACTTTTTCCCATTTACGAAAAGAATGTGGAAAGTTTTATTCCTAATTTCTAAAACAAATGTTGGATTTATTTTACGTTTTGTCGCAACTGGTTCGAAAATCTTTGGAAATTTTCACTCCTAGCACGCATAATTTTATCGAGAACATTTCTCCTGATCTAAATATACTTGTCCTCTACATATTAAAGTCAAATTAGGAAATATAAATTAAAAAGACGAAAAATTTGAAAAAAAAACGTTTTTTGCGTCCCCAGGATATCTTGTACCTTGCCAAGTTTCATAGTCATAGCGTTTGTCCTTTCTTACATTTAATGGGAGTGTACGACCACCGCCCTAGCCTAGTTAACTAAGCTTTCTTCTTCGAGTTGATAAAATGAGTTTCTCTCAAACTAAACTTTTTCCCACCTTAACTACTCCGATTTCCCGGTGGTAAGAAAAATTACGCTGGGTCTCCTGGCTACCACCGCCCCTAAAATAGTAAATACTTAAGGTACATGGACAAGTTTGAATCAGAGATTGGTTATTTTTCTAGAAATTTAATAAAAATATGTACTCTCTACTGGTGTGTATTTCCGTGTTATTTCACGTATTTGCAGAAGAATATGCTGGATATGATCCCACAGGAGGAGTGTCAGCTCAAAAGAAGTTGAAGGTGTGTATTTCGTGAAAAAAGCTTGGTGCTTGAAAAAGAATTCTAGCAAAGTGCTAGCTCATCCAAGGACGGGGCCTAAACCTCCAACGACGGTTGTAATTAACTGATGATTTATTCAATAAGCCAAACGAATTATTGAATTCATTACATCAACACTGGAGACACGATTATCGATTATCATATCGAGTATTGAGCAAAAGTAAAAACACTTTCAAAGCAACACGTGTTAACTTTATGAAGTGTTAGCCAACGCGCTTTAAATTATGTGCTTTTAATGTTGAATTTACAAGCACCAATTTAAACGCAAATATTTGCAAGAAACGTATTTATTTAAGAAAAACGCAACATGTAAGGAATCACCACAGTCCTAGCATTCAACTACATCCTCAGGGCTTTTTCCTCTAAGAAAGAAAAAGCCCTGTGGACGAGGTTGCCCTATTACTTTGCTAGAATTTTATTTTCAACCACCAATCTAACTTTCTAAAAATGAGAGAAATGGGAACAAACTCGCGTTCGAAAAATTAACTTCAATTACACCGAAAATGATATTAATAGTCCCACTTTAATGCAGAATCTCTATTAAGCGAAAAATGTCGCGGTGGATAGCCTGCAACTCAAGATTCTTGAACATGTCCGCTTGAACATTGTCACTCAGCTGTGAGGATTATAAAGAACGAAATTTGCTGCTACTTTTTATGAACGTTAAACAAACCTCCTTGGTTAAACTGATACTTTTTATAGATGACTTGGCAATTTTTACAAAGACTTGCGGGGATTTTTTGCACATGCGCAAGCATTTCTGTAGGTAGAAAATATAATCAACAGACCACAATAATCAAAGAAATCCATCCAAAAAAAGAAATATTCTCCTAAAATTAGTGAAATTTTATAAGAAGAATTAGAAGAATATAGTTAAAATTTAATTCAAATTCTTCTTGGATCTTATGCTACCCAAAAACTCTTTAATCTTCATCAACAGCCATTTTACCCCGTGTGAGTCACGCTTTTTTTACCAACACAAAAGTGCGCGCATGCCCATTGTTCTCAAAATAAAATTAAAACAACTACGTCACGCGGAAAGTAATCTATATATTCCCGTTTATCGCCATGTGTACAACACATATCTCCTAATAACTCCCTCACTCATTCGTAACATTTTCATTCATAGATCGTCGATACACACAAAGCGGATAGTTGCAGCATGGAAACGCAAGAACACGATAAAATCCATTGGAACTACAAAGGTACACTATTAAACGGCCATGCTTTCGATAGTGGTCAATTCTGGGCGCGACTGGGACATGGTGACGTCATCACTGGTGTTGATAAAGGAATGAGAGGGTTATGCGTGGGTGACAAAAGGCGTATGACAATACACCCCGATTGGGCGTATGGAGATCAGGGTGTACCTGGTACAATTCCGCCCAAATCTGTTCTGATATTTGATGTTGAGCTCTTGAGTATCGAGAGGCCTGGCGTTGGAAAAGTGACTCTTGATGATGTCATAAAAACAAAAGGAGGAGATTCTAAGGACGATAACAAGGACGGTGGAGTGTCAAAAGAAAATAAATTAAAAGTAAAAATATTCTTTTTCATCATAACTTGTTCTTTACTTTACAAAAGGTGCAAAATAAAACTGACTAAAAATTGACTTGCCGTTGTTTTCAAATGTTTACCGTCAAACTGTCGTAGAAGAACACGTCTTTCACGCAACGTCAAAAATAATATATAAGAAGCTAAATTTTTGTTGTTGTTTTTAGTTAGAAGATGTGTACAAGGTAGATGTTGAGAAATGCAGCATGATATCCGAAGAACACGACAAAATCCACTGGAAATATAGAGGTTTGTTACTAGACGGTCATGTCTTCGATAGCGGTGAATTTACCGCAACATTGGGACATGGTGACGTCATCACTGGTGTTGATAAAGGAATGAGAGGTTTATGCGTGGGTGACAAAAGGCGTATGACAATGCATTCAGATTGGGCGTATGGAGATCGGGGTGTACCTGGTACAATTCCGCCCAATGCTACGTTAATATTTGATGTTGAATTGCTGAGTATTCAGAAGCCAGACGGAAGAAAGGCGAATGTGGAAGAAACTATTACTCCGGTCTCTGATCAGGATAAGTTGAAGGTATGGCGAAAATCTCATCCCGCATTATAGCACGTTATTTAAACACCCTTTTTAAAAAATAACTTTGTTTCCAGGGTCGCTTGGTTATTATGGCAAACCCTGGAAATGGAGTTAACATACATTTTGCATTATATCTTTAAATTCCAACATTTTTTTATTTTTTAAAACTATTTATAGTTCTTTATTTTTAAAAATATTTTTCTAAACATAAAATGCATTTAATCACCATTCAAGTGAATCTGTTAGTCTTGATTTCTCTTGTTCGTTCTAAGTCACTGAACTACGTATTCAAAATTTTACCTCGCTCAACTTTAACTTCTTAAAAAGGTTTTTGCTACAAAAATTGTGGCGAGCCAAGCATTTTATCGAGGCTGTACAAATTCACAAAAGAAAATAACTCGAACCTGTGCACTTCTATGTCGTTCCACTACCATATAATTTGTGTACATTTTATAGTTTTATATTTTCGTGTATTCTGTAAACATCACACTGACGCTTTGATACTGAGACTCTTGACGATTCAGGGATAGGTGATAATAAAATATTACAGAGAGTAGACTTACGTTTGGCGTTTCTATTTGTGTGCCACCCCTATAGGTAGGTTGGAGACAAGGTTGTCTAATTCATCGTCCGTTCTCTTTGTAGATTGAGTATTTACATTCCGTGGACTGTGAAATACCTTCACAAGAACGCGACACGATTGAGTGGGAATACAAAGGTACATTTTTGGACGGTACAGAGTTTCACAGCGGCACCTTTCATGCTGTTCTTGGGACGGGCAGTGTCATCTTGGGCGTGGATAAAGGAATGAGAGGAATGTGTGTAGGTGACAAGAGACGATTAATTATACATTCTGATTGGGCGTACGGTGACACAGGGCGTCCAGGTTCCATTCCACCAAAAGCAACGTTAGTTTTTGATGTACATTTGACAAATATTAGACGACCAGATCCTAGGAAAGCAGAATTGTAATTTATTTTTATTTGTAGCTAGTTTTTTATAATCGAAAAAAAAGTAACTGTTTTTTATGTCTTATTGTCACGCAGAACAGACTTCTATGATGACGCGCATTTGCACTACGTAGATATCTACCACACACACTTCAACGACGCAGATTGCAACCGTGTTTGGAACTTAAAAATGATTTCCTATTTTACCAATGATATTGCCACAATGATATTATTGACAAGAAGAAATATAAAATCAAAAAAAAACTTGTAAACAATCCATCTTTACTCTTTATTTATATAAGTCAATAAAATATAAGAAAAAATAAAATAAGTTGAACTAACGACGTGATCTCAACAGAAGTCAAAAATAACAAACCTTGTTTCGTAACATTTCACACAAATCTCCCAACATATTTTTGTTCTTGAACTTTGCAGGTATAAAATGCATTTTTTTTAGCTGATGTAATTATTGCTGCAATAACAATAGAGATCACCATGAAAAACTTTATTCAATGAAAAAATAGAAAAAATTCCTGTCTAACCTAACCTAACACACCTTTCGGAAGTATAAAATGTTTCTTCTGTATCTGATGATGAAAATACAATAGATCTTGAGATGTCAATCATTAAAAACACCAATACGACTACTTCTGTCACTAGTAACGACATATTGCTGCTTATAATGCAGAAACTGATAAATCAAACTCTGTATTGTCAATAGGTCTTTTCCACGCCTTGTGCAGGACCAGACTTCGGATAGTTATGTAGGTCAAGAATTCACGAGATTGACAAAAGGACTTTAAGGGGCTTGAAACGGCTGTTGGTTTTCGACTTTAGTGACTTACACCAAGGAGGTTTAAAGACAGAAGGAGACACATCTTCGCATTGTCCCTTTAAATTTTTTATTCAAATTTCTATTTTTTTCGCGCCCCTTTGAACTTATCCGTTGCGCCGCTTTTGCTATATTTTTGCATACCGACAATGAAACGAGTGTTTTAACGAGAAACGAGTGTTTTAACGAGAAAACAAAATTTTCAAAAATCATATTAGAAGCTGTGCGAACATGAAAGAAAACACGTGGCTAATTTGAAACATGTTATTCGATGCTGCTGTCAGGCACGCTTTCAAAGGGCGAACAGCTGCCCTTTTGAGTGATAAAGTTTTGTAGCTTTTAGATATGGACTTATATGTGGGACAATATTCGTGTATGGTTTTCGTCGCGTCGTAATACTTTTCGTCGTGTCGTAGCTTTCTTCGTGGCGTGGTTTTCTTTGCAGCGTAATGGTTTTCGTCGTGGCGTATTACTGGTGTGATCTCATGGGGTATTTCACTTTGTGGCGAAATAGTTATGCTTTTTTTACACGGAATTACTAATTTCGTGAAGCTTTTACACAATATATTTCACTTTCTTTCTAGTGGCTTTGGTCTTTCTACTGGGTAGAGCTAGCTATTATTTCTGTCATTTTCTTTTAATAAACGATACATTCTTAGCTATAGATTTAGCTAGCTATACATTTTTAGCATGGCTACACTGTATAATCTATTATCTATTTTGTAGTTTAAATGGATTTTGATGAAAATATCAAAAATCAACTCACTACATAAACATAAATTATTACATAAAACTCTTACGCAACACATAATATTTCTTCATAATCACAAATGTAAAACTAACTTGAAAATAGAATATAATTTTTAGCACTTAATTAAAGGTTTTGTTTATTTTACCGCACTTTATTCATGTGACTTGGATTTCTTGTAAGTGTTACACGAATTAAGTAATTTCGTGTTAAAAAAGCATAAAAATTTTTCGCTGCGAAGTAAAGTACACCACGAAGTGAAATACGCCACTAAGTGAAATACGCCACTAAGTGAAATACGCCGCGAAGTAAAATACACCGCAAAGTAAAATATGCCGCGACGAACACAAATACGACACGACGAAACGTAAAACCACCCCACAAAGATAGATACGACGCGACAAAAACCACACCTTGATAAACTCGTCAAAAAAACTCTAGCTACAATTCAATTTAAAAATTTAGTATTTGGGAAATCTTTAAATTATGTTTTAGGCTTTCTAAATAAAACGTTTAACAAATAAATAGTGTATTTTTTCTAGAGGAGGGGTTACATTTTAGTACATATTTTCTCTAATCAAAGTTGCTGAATTTTCGGTAAAAGGAATCGTCGTTCGTTGACTTTTCTTTTTGTGGCAAAACAAAAGAGATTTAATTATGACTTGCATAAAAAACGAAGTTGCATAATTTTTCATGAGTATTTTTAACTGTTTAGCTAGAGTTTTGTGATGTTTTCAAAAATCAGATTACTAGCTACGTTTTTAAAAAAATATATAACATACTTTTTTTGTATAACATTATTTTATACTATTTATTAAAAACCGTGGAAGAATCCACTGAAATTTGTGTGATTCTTATCACAAAAAAGTTTGTTGATAATTTCATTAAAATTAAAAATTAAGGATACGGTAACCCCCTTCAGGGTAATTTTTTTTAAAAAAAATATTTCTTTCAATTTTGATTCTTTGGCATATTTTCCTAATATTTTTAAAAAAGAATCAAAAATATTTATTGTTAAGAGGGATAAAATGAGGAAAAATCTTTTTTTATCTTTTAGTGTTTACAATAGTGTGCTCAAAGTTTAAAATTCCTCAAATATATTTAATCTGTATGATAATTAAAGAGAGTTATGCAGAACGAATAAAAAATTGCATCTCTACATATAACATAGGAAACATTCACACTTTAATAATCTATACAAATATATTATTATTTACCATCTATACCTTTTTAATTTATGTATTTATTTGTTTCGTTTTTATCTTGGTATGTTATGTTATCCTGTTGTCTGTTTAACAATAACTAGACACATAGTTCTACGAAAACACTTTACCTTTAATTTTAAATAAAATATTCATGATCATTAATTATTCATAACGTTTAAGTGGGTGTAACCATGATTCTTGCAGGTAAAAGCAAAGGTCTTTGATTTGCTTTTTCTCGAAATAAAATTTTCAGTCGAAACGGTATATATTTTTGTCGAACACTCCCCTCCATCTTGTCGAAATTGTACGAAAACAAGTTTATTGCGATAATTATATCTTTGGCTACAGAACTTTGTTTTTTCTAACGCAGAAAGTGAGGAAATATCGAGTTATTGATCTATCAAGCCTAAAAACAGATAAATCAGTCAGAAAACAGCTATTGTAACACAAAAGATGCTATATTTTCGGAACCATGTGTTGTTTTGAGTAAAAAAAGTAAAGTTTTTTAGAGCTGAATAAGAGCTTCGTAATCATATTTTTTTCAACGAACAAAAATTTTACTGAGGGGAGTGTTCGACAAAATGAACTGGAAGGGTATATTTTTGTATATAATATTTTTTCTACTTTTTGGATTTTTTTTATGGAAATATTTTATCATCCTTCTAGAGATAATTTATTCGGCTTTCAGAATATATATATTTGTTAGGGTTAATATAGCGAGCAGAGGGGATATTTTAAATATACTGAGTATGTGTCTCAGGGGGTTACCGTATCTTTAAGAACGCTGAAAAAAAACGTTTTAAACGAAATCCCGTGGAGGAATCCACTCAAAAGCATTTAAAATGTTATGCTTATCACAAAATGATTTGTTGTCAATTTCATTTAAAAGACACAAACAATCAATAAAACTTTTGAACGAAATGGACAACAAAAATAACAACGTTAATTGCCTGTGACTTTGCCTGTACAATAAGTTATAACAAAGCACTCGTCACGGTAAATTTAATTTAACATGCAATAAAATTCCCCAACTAATGAAATTACTTTATTTGAACACATGATTTGTTCTAGACAATTAAAATCTTAAACAAAGCGTTTATAAAATTGTAAAAAATATAATCTACTTTGCCTGTTACAGACAGACACTTATTTTGTTAGTTCAGTGAAATAGTGAAATTATGTCTTATTTATCTCGAGTTTGTTTGCAATGGATGTAGAAAAAAACTAGATGATTTAAAAAAACCAAAGCAGTTTGTGGGAAATGCTATGTTATTTTATCCCCATTCTCTTTAAACCTCCTTGGTACAATATTCTGATCAGCTTTTTAAGCTATACGCAATAGAAGCGACGTATCAACAAACTTATAAAAAAAAGTGTCTGTTTACAACATTGGCTGACGTCATCAAACATTTTAAGACTACTAATCCGTTTCATTTGTCTATTTGGTATCAACAATTGATTAAAAAAGCACGTTGATATCATCGAATTCCACATTGGTTATTGCATTATCTACTTATTAACTTCTCAAATACAATTTTGAAAGCAAGATTAAAAAAATTATACGGTAGTTTTTCACTTAAAAAGGAATTAAAAAAAATTAAAAATTAAAAAAAAGTTACATCAGACTTATAATGGTATGTAAAGGCCAGAGATACTTTAAAAATTCTGGAAAGAGCCCTTGAGGTTGCGATGTGGGCACATGTCCCCTATAAGTTCGCTAAAAAATTGGAAATGGAAAATTTATTGAAAAGTTAAAAGAAAATTTCACACCATTAAAAGACATTAAAAAAATGTAGGTGATGTAGGATTTTTCTGCAGAACGCTGCAATGCAACTTGTTCGGTTTATTTTTATTCTGTTTCAGAGAAAAACAACCCTAGACCGTGTTTTAGGGGGTGGTTAGTTAATGACATTACGTCAAAATATTCTGGTTCTCAGTTAGTTACGTCGAAACATAAATATTTAGTATATGTATGCTCGGGAAACTCACAGAACGTCTGGAATTATTTCGGGTAAAGCACGTATATACCGCGTTTTCACAATTTTATACCGCGTTTTGCTATCTGACGTGTTTTTTTTGGCGTAGTATTTTTGTGGATGACTACATCGATGATGAACCAATTCGAGTAATTCATCCACAAAATGATTACGGACAGTATAAAAGCCGTTCAAAGACTGTCGTATTTTTATTTTTTGAGATATTCGCGAAAAGAGAAATGTTCGAAAACCTTCAAATCGAGGCTGTGACGTCATAATATTTCTTTGATTTCCGCCGACCGCTACGCGAGGCGGAATCTTTAAAATCGCCTTGAGGGATACAGAGAGAGACATCGCAGCTAGGCTGGATGCACGGGGTTGTGATATTTAGGCTTTAGGCTAAAATATTTGCGCGGACCCTGTCATTGTTATTACATGAGAAGCCAATAGGAAAGCTTCGTTTCGTTTACAACTAATAAGAGTACAATAATATCAAAAACAAAATCATTAAACAGAAAATAATGTTGCATAACGAAAAACTGAAAGAAATTCGCCAACGCATGACGAATGAGCAACTACGAGCAAATGATTTGGCGACAATGAAAGGTGCTTCAAGTTGGTTGTCAGCACTCCCAATAAAATCTGAGAATTATGCACTCAAGAAAAGAGAGTTTTATGATGCCATACGAATGAGATATCGGTGGGATTTGAAGTTCCTACCAACAATTTGTGTCTGTGGAAAACGCTTCACGATCGACATGCTATGTCATGTGTCAAGGGTGGCTATATTCATCAACGTCACGACGAATTAAGAGATAGTTTGGCAAAAATATCTGAAGAGATTTCCAATGATGTAGAAACAGAACCGCATTTACAACCGCTGACTGGAGAAAAATTAAGCAATTCTGCAAACTCCACAGATGAAGCTAGACTCGACATTAGCGTTAGAGGATTCTGGCAACGAGGTCAACGAGCATTTTTTGACGTAAGGGTATTTAACCCATTCGCTTTGACATACCTCAATCAGAAACTGCCTAATGCATTCAAATCGAATGAAAACATCAAGAAACGTGCAAAGAATGCTAGAAGTAGAACACGGATCGTTTACACCGCTGATTTTCACACCATATGGGGGATCCAGTCGAGAGACAGAACATTTTATCTCCACTCTGTCGCATAAAGTAGCGGAAAAAAGAAATCTGGAACAAAGTACCGTTACAAACTGGTCCCGAGTGGTCAAAATAATAATTAGTAATGATGCTGAAAGGGCGCGCAGAGTTTTTTTGTTCATTCATATTTTTCTAACAATGGGCTTCTTTTTTTTGGAAAGATTCTTGGGTAGCATCCTCTGCTGCATCTAACGCTGTTAGGCTTGGTTCTCACCTGGCACTAAAGAGCACTAAAGAGCACTAAAGAGCACTAATGAGCGATAGAAATTGAGCACTAAAGAGCACTGGAAAATGAGCGTCTGTTTTAAAGTGATTCACACTATAAGAGAAAAATACTTAATATAAGAACTCTGTTGAGCATGGAACGTAGAATAAATTCACAATTCACACTCTATTTCGTCATTTGGAAATCATGTTCTGTACAAAATACTTCTGCACGTTAGTGCTCTTTAGTGCCAGATGAGAACCAAGCTTTAAAGGAATTTCTTTACACAATTTCATAACTGCATGATTTACCAGACATGTCTCAAAAATTTAAAGAAGAACTAAAATGCTATCGGAGCTTGCGTAGTGCAGTACTATATCTTGCGTAGTGCAGTACTATATCTTGCGTAGTGCAGTACTATATCTTGCGTAGTGCAGTACTATATCGTTAAAAATTTCTACGTTACGAGCCATCTTCGTTGTTATTAAAGCCAGAGCGATACGATGGATTTTTTTCATGCGCATGAAATGTACATTATTGCAACACAACAAAAAAATCCCTTCGGGACAAAAAAAATTGCTATAACACAGGAATAAAATCTTTCTATTTTGTTACAGGGACAATTGTTGTTGTAGGGCCAAATTTTCTGGAAACAATTTTGTAAAATGTTAAATTGTGTGGCCACCCTCTACAGGCTGTTGCAACACATTTTTGCAACATATTTCCTATCAACCAATTTAAATCACTCTTATGCCAATGTTTACATTCAGCATGTAATTCTCGATTTCTTTAATGTAAAGAAGCTGATAAAAAGTCGAGCGTTTCACGTCACGTTTTCAGATTCATCTTATTGGTCGACAAAGCCGTTAAGTGATTCTATCTTTTCTTGTTTCATTTGTAAAAAAAATTCGTTGATTTTTGTGGTGGCTACACGCGCAACAATTTCAGGCGCATGCAATGACAAAATAAATACGCACAAGTTTTCACTTGGCTTATTAGGTAAATTATTTTTTAAGCCATTTCTTCTATTTTTCCTGAACACATTATTTTATGAGACGATTTCTCTCCGCAGTTATATCTATCCGCAACGCGTCAAGATGGTCTGTATTTGATATTCCGCAGAAATAATTATTTATTTTTGTCGTTTGAGTTCAAAGAGGAATATTTTTGGCGAGAGATATAGAAAAAATATAGATAGTATTTCAAGAACAAAATTAATAATTTCTTGGCCATTTTTCAAATGTCCCTTGCCGACATATACCATTTTTGTCTCATCTTGAAAACAAACACCGAACTGAGAGAACGTGAAGAATGGGTGCGTACTTTGTTGCGCACCCAAGTTAAATAACCACACCCCATCTCACAGAAAAACCCTGCGGAAAGGAAATGTAGCTTTTACTTTATGAAAAAAAAAAATGAAAAATTAATGATTTTTCTAAATATCGGCGCATTGTATTCCTTTTTTTTTTAGTAGTAGTGTGTATTCTTTTTGTCAAAGAGAGTTACAAGTTCGTTTATATATACAAGTTCGTATCGTTTAAAAGTAAATAGAAAATATATACATACATCAGCTAGTACATTAAAGATCTTAAACCATACGAAAAAAATTAAAAGACTGACTGGAGCTTGCAGAAAGCAATTTTGTCTTATCACCAAGCCCCACCATAAGTTTCGTTAGAGTAGAGAGTTATTATTCCTTGTTGTTTAAAAGAAAGTAACTTCGTTTTCAAATTTTGCGATAAAATTTTTCACACACTGCTTAAAAACACATAATGATGTTAACTTTTTTAAATCTCTGTCTAAAAAGTTATTCCATAGACGTGGTCCTCTTTTAGATATAGCAAAACTAGTTCGCTGCGTAACAATTTTTGGCTGCCTTAGATTATTTTCACGAAATCTAGACGGAAAATTGTGATTTATTAGCTCAAAACTATTGTGGAATGTTTGTGGTGCTAACTTATTTTTAACTTTAAACAAGAAGATTAAGTGTTGATAGATATTTATTTGATAAACGTTAAGCGCCTTTAAATCTTTCATTAAATGCCTTGAGTGAGTGCCATGATCCTGGTGGTAAATTATCCTAGTTGCTTGTTTTTGTTTGCTTAAAATTGGTTTTAATTTGGTCCTGTGTGTACTTGCCCATGCAATGTTTGCATAGTTTATGTACGAGTGAATTAGTGAGAAGTATATGTTTTTTAAACACATCTGGTTCAAAATAGATTTAGCTCTACAAAGAATACCAATATTTTTCGAGATTTTGTTTTCTACCAATTCAATATGTTTATTCCAAGTAATATTTTGATCTAAGATTACTCCAAGGAACTTACTTTCTGTTTCCCTTTCAATTTCTATATTGTTTATTGCTAATTTTGGAAGTTTTAATGGAATGTGATCTCTTCTACTAAATTTGTGATATTTTATATTTCGTTTTTTTTATATTTAAAGACAATTTGTTTGCACGGAACCACTCATTTATATCGATAAGTTCCGTATTTACAGAATCGAACAAATCCTTTATGTTTCTATGAGAGTAAAATAAATTCGTGTCATCTGCAAACATTACTGGATCGAGCAATTTTGTAGCTCGTTTCATATCGTCGTATATTAAAAATATTAAAAATAAAAGTGGGCCTAATATCGAGCCTTGAGGTACTCCACAAAGTATGTGTTCATAGTCAGTTTTACCTTTTTCATAGCTTATAAACTGTTTTCTTTGAGAGAGATAACTACGAAACCAATTGAGTGATATGTTTCTGATACCATAAGATTCGAGTTTTTTTATTAGAATTTCGTGATCTACGGTGTCAAAGGTTTTTGATAAAGATCTATGAATACACCTATGGTATATTTATTTTCATTAAATGACTGGAGTATTTGGTCAAAAAGTTGGACAATTGCATGTTCAGTAGCATGTGCATGTTGAAATCCAAACTGTTTTTCATAGAAAATGTTATGCTCTAAAAGAAATTTATATAATCTATTGTACATGATTCGTTCAAGTAATTTTGAGAAACAGGGCAGTACGGATATTGGTCTAAAGTGTGTTGGTAACGAGTCGTCTCCAGTTTTAAAAATTGGAGATACTCGTGCTATTTTTAGTTGCTGGGGAAAAATACCTTCTTTTAGAGATATCGAAAAAATGTGTTTTAGTGGTTCAAATAGTTGATCTTGACAGTTCTTAACTACATTTGAACTGATATCGTCATATCCTGGACTTTTGTTAATTTTAAGAGAGAGGAAAGCATCAGTTATTTCTTTATCAGTCAATGTTTCTCGCTTCATGTTTTCTTGATTTCTGTTTATATACGCGTCAAATTTTCGCTGAGTGTTTGGAATTGCTGATGCAAGTTTAGGTCCGACATTAACGAAGAATTTATTGAAAATTTCAGCTATTGTTTTAGCGTCTGTTATTTCTTCACCATTTGAAATCAGTCTCTTTGGGAATGAACTTACTGTCTTTTTATTCCCAATAACTTCTTTTATAATTTGCCATGTTTTTTAATGTCAAAACTGATACTGTTTTAGTCGATCTGCATAGTGTTGTTTTTTAGATTTTTGTTTAATAGATTCAAATAAGGTTTTATATGCTTTATAATTATCCTCGTTCAACATAGTTCTCTTTTTAAGGAATTTATCGTATAATTTTTGTTTCCGCTTTGACGACTTTATGAGCCCTCTTGTCATCCACGGACTTATTAAAGATTTAGATTTTGCTTTTATTTCTTTTATTGGAAATGTTTTATCATATAATGAGAGAAATAATTTAAGAAATTCGTTGTAGGCTATGTTTGCATCACTTATGTTTTTGATATATGACCAATCTACGTTACTTAATTTTTCTTTGAAAATTGCAATTGTTTTGTCATTTATATTTCTTTTATATATTATTTGCGAGTCTGATTTACGGTTTACTTGCTGAGATCGCGTGATCACAAAAATTGGAAAATGGTCCGAGATATCAGTCTTTATGATACCTGCACTTGTTTTATCATCTAGATTTATATTAGATAACACGTGGTCAATTAAAGTGGCACTCCTTCTTGTTACTCTAGTTGGCTTGTTAAACAGAGGAAAAAAACTTCTTTCGAAAATAAAATGTATAAATTTTTTAACTTTTGCATTTGTTCCGTGATCTAAGAAGTTTAGGTTCAAGTCACCTACAATATAGGTTGGTTTATTATTCAGAACAGCAGGTCTGAGTAAATCTTTCAAGTAGTTGTGAAATGGTTTATAATCGCCAGCAGGTTTCCTGTATACGGCATTAATAATAATGTTTTTGGTGGCTTTATTGATTATTTCTATAGAAAGTGATTCAACATGCTCATTATTACTATCTCGCCTGCGAGGAGTATTCAAATACAGCTGTCCGTCCCAAAATGGAAATTTTTGGCTCTCTGAGCACCGACACGGGAGTAGTCGTGTGTTCGAATCTCATCTTGGTAACTATTTTTACTTTTTTTTTTTCTTTTTACTATCTCGCCTGCGAGGATAGGTTTCCAACTCGTAACTAACTAAATGTCCCAAATGGTCAATTGCAACGTCACAGATTTAAACTTCGTACCTAAACTCTCTAAGTACTTGGAAGTCATCTAAATGACGTTTCAGGCCAAAATTGGTATTTGTTTTCGACAAAATTTGGCACAGTTAACAAAAAGGTATGCTGAACATAATAGTGACATCATAATTTTGATTTTTGTCACCTAAATGTCATTTTAGGCCAAAATTGGTCCAAAAATTAAAACTACTTTATTTTAGACAAAATTTGGCAAAGTTAACAAAAAAAGTATGCCGAACATGATGGTGACATTAAAATTTTGATTTTTTGTCACCTAAATGTCATTTTAGGCCAAAATTGGTCCGAAATTAAAACTACTTTATTTTCGACAAAATTTGGCACAGATAACAAAAAAAGTATGCTGAACATGATGGTGACATCAAAATTTTGATTTTTTGTCACCTAAATGCCGTTTAAGACCATAAACGTTTCAATCGCGCGACTTTTAACCATGGATGATAGGCTGTATTTTTGTTAGCAGAAATTGTAGAATTGGGTCGCATTGTGGATGTTTCATAGTTGTGCATTTTTAATAGCGAGATAGTTTATGCAGCGCCTGCATCTTGTTAATACTCAACTCAGGACGCACTTTGAACATTAGAGAATTGTGAATAAAAATACTAACTCCTCCCCCAACACTTTTATCTCTAATCTGATGTTTTGAGGAGTAATTTGGCAAACTGTAAAGAGAATTTGCCCAATTATCTTCACGACACCATGTCTCTGTTAAACATATTATTTTAAATTCATGTTCTAAATTTGACAGAAAGTTTTTAAATTTTTCAAAGTTCTTTATTATACTCCTTATATTTAAATGTAAAATAGAAAAAGAAGTTTCATGATGTAGATTTAGTTTTGCTTCATCTACGGTGAAGTACTTTGTATCTGATAAAAAAGTTTTGTTTAGATTTACGTCAGGGTCTGTTGAATTATCTTTGCAAATTAAAAGTTTCAAAAACTAATCTTTCAAAATTTTCTCCTATGGTTTCAGCCATCTTGTGAAAAAGCAAATCTATTATCTTATTGCGTAATGGAAACTTATTTATGTTTTTGGTTTGAAATCCCTAGAAAATACTTTGTCATATTTTAAAATTGCATATTTACCAAGTTCCCTAATGTCTCTGAACTTCAATCCATTTCTCCTTTCTGATAAGCCTTGTTGCCGCAGAGAAATCTTCATAAATATAAATACCAGTATTTTTGAGCTTCTTTTCATTCATCAATATTGCTTCCTTGTCTTCCCAGTTTAACAATTTAGCCACTATAGTTCTGGGACCTTCTTTTTCCGTCATTGGTCGTACTCTGTGTATTCTTTCGATTATTATATTTTCCAGATTCAGTTTCTGTTTCAAAAGATTTTTTACCTTCTGTTTGCAATCTTCCCAACTTTCTTTCTCATGTTCTGCCAAACCATCAATTCGGAGATTATTTCTTTTTCCTTCAAACCTTCAGCTTTTCCTCCCCAGTTTTTATGTGGGTTTTCGACATTTCAAGTTTGTCATCCACCATGTTTTGGTGAACTTGAAGACTATCTGCAATTTCTGTTTTTTCCTTGGAAAGCAGCTTAACTTCTTCCAAGTCTTCCTTTGTCCCGTGGATGTTTGAATCAGTTGTTTAATTTCATGTATATTTTTGGTACGCAAATTCACATTTTGTACATTTATGGAGCTATTTTTTTAATAAACTGAACGACTTTTAAATTTCTTTATTTCCTATTTCGTTGATAAGTTTTGTGTACACAACAGACATAAGCATGTCAGGAATATATTGTCACTTACAAGAGGTATTATAAAAGTAGCTAAATAAATATACCAGCTAGAAAATTAATCGTAGAAGTAAACATCGTTCACCCCTTGAAAGCCAATAAGTCATTAAGTTTATAAGAAATTCCAAAACCCATCATTTATTTTTGAGTGTTCGGCGAGTAAGTAAATAGACCGTGTAAACACAATTGCTTGATGAGTGCAGCAAATCCAAAAGCCATTTTATAGCAATTTGACATTAAGTAAACACTATGGCTTGGTCAACCTCGTCCCCAGGGTCTTGTGGCCCCTGAGCCGTTATTACAGAGTGGCCAACAATGACCCTGGAACAGGCTGGTCACGTGATACAAAAATGCCCAGATATACTGGGCATTTTTGAAATTCCAAAGATAATGAGATGCAAATTTGGCGCTCGCCTTAAAGCAAGATTTAGAAATGGCGGGCGAAAGAAGACAAAATATCAAAAAAACTTTTTTGTCGATGAAAGCAAAATGGTCAGAATATTACTGACTTTACTCTATTGATCTGGCTTAGCTTGATTGTTTAATATCGGTAAAAGCCTTTAATTTAGAAAATGTTTTGAAAGTTTGTTGTTATTAACATTCATGAGCTGTAGCTAGCTAGCTAGCTGCGCTGTGTACTATATATGTACCTAGCTAACGTGACATCCTGAGACAACTTAACCACATATTTATAAACGACATATTAAATGGCTATTATTTTCCAGGTGGGTGATTTTGTCGAGAGGCCGTTAGAAATTGTATGAGAAGAGCTGGGTATTTTAGTTGCACACAAATCTTTCTAATACACTAATAATTCGTCAAAGTTTGTGCTACAACAATTCTTCCTATTTTGGAAATCAAAACTAGAAGGACAGGTTGTAATGGTAAATTTATGGATTATTCTCGGGTCCGGGTTAACATGCTTGACATTCTCTGATCATTTTCAACAAAAATGAACAACATATTTGAATTCAGCACCAAAATTTGCCCCTATTAGTAGCAAAAAATTTAATGTTTTATGATGAAATGACTACACAAATCAACTGTAGTCAATATGGTTCACTACAGTTGAATATTACAGTCAAACTCTTATAAAATTCAAAATATAATAAAGTCTGTTCTTATAATCATATATTATTCAAAATTTTCTAACCATATATAATTTATGTTGATAAATCCAAATTTTTTGTATTCTGTTTTAAAATGATCATAACTAAGAACCAAGAATTAAAACTCTATTCCTACCAGTTTTAAAATACAAACTTTTGCCATGTTGTTCTTAATCGTATATATAAACTGTCACCAAGACAAGAAATCCTTTTTTTGCAAGATCTAATTTCATAAAAGGGACGACATTTGATATCATTTAACGATATAAACAACGGGTTAACTTATAGCTGGTTTATTATATACATGTAGGGTATTCATTCCAGAAATGTTATTTGTACTTGGCCACGATATGTGTAAATATTCCGGTGGAGCGTAATCGATCGCTGGCCTAAAATATAATAATAGGACCTTTTGGTGTTAAATTTTCTCAGTACATTGGCCTTAGAAGAATTAATTTGTTAAAAACCTTACTTGTTTGTTCTTATTTGGTCTAGATTTAGAAGTTTTGTTACACAACCTTTATCGGCCTCATTTAAATTGTTCAAATTCTAAAACCTAGAAAGTATAGCTAATACAAAATCATTCTTTATGTCTATCCTCAAGAATATAGGTAAATAGGAATAAAATTTGTGATATGACAAATTTGTGATATGACAAATTTGTGATATGACAAATTTGTGATATGACAAATTTGTGAGAGTTATCTTCGTTTAAAAGGCAATGCCAAAAAAGCAAAATACAGTTTACATTTAGTACATTGTACATTCCATGGGCCTGGTTAGTAAATAAGCTAGCAAGTTCCATAACGGGTTTAATGTTTACGTTTTTAAGAGATTCTTGCGCATGCTC
Source organism: Hydractinia echinata (assembly GCA_030067915.1). Taxonomy (NCBI): domain Eukaryota; kingdom Metazoa; phylum Cnidaria; class Hydrozoa; order Anthoathecata; family Hydractiniidae; genus Hydractinia; species Hydractinia echinata. The sequence goes on from JASGCC010000031.1 coordinate 2,598,790, forward strand.
GGAAAAAATCTGAAAATTCAACAGGCAAAAAAATGCAGATTATGGTTTAAAACTTTCGAACTGTGGCTACTAGCACCTTTTCAACTGATATGTGTTCTAAATCTTAACCACATATGTGTGGTATACTGTACATCCGTGCGATCCAGGGGCGGATTTAGACTTCGGCCACTTCGGCACTCGCCTAAGGAGAAATTTTGCCAATGAGAAAATCATGTGTATCTAAATGTAGAAATTGATTTAAAGCAACGCATAATTTTTATTATAAGCGTTTAATAAAGATTCCTTTGCGCCCAGGATCCGAGGTAATATTCTTATCTCCACTCAGGAGTGTTTGCCGGGGCTCGACTCTCCTTCGATGTGCTTTGCCGAAGTACTATGGTTCTTACGGTAGTCGAACTACATTTTGCGGGACTTTGTTTCTCTCGATTCCTTTGTTTTCTGCCGTAAAAACAGTCGACTTCGGCGGCCGCCGAGGTGTGGACTTTTGGACTCTCTTAAACAAAAGAAAAACAAAAGAATTATGACGTCGAGAAAAATCTCGCCGAGGTGTGGACTTTTGGACTCTGGTTAAAACAAAAGAATTTGTGACGTAAAAAGAATCTCGCCGAAGTGTGGACTTTTGGACTCTCTTTAACAAGAAGTCGTCGAAATTTACGGTGAAAGAAAGATTGATATTAGGGGATGGGTGCGTAGGAATAATTTACTCTTCCTATTGTTATTGCCTCGCGGTAGCCGGTCTGTTTGATAGGTTCGGCCAACTTCGGCGAGCTGCAATTCCGAAGTTTGCTTCCAATACAACTGAACTGAAAGAAGGCTAAAGGAATTGTTTTGTATTGACTTGCAGCAAGTAAATGGAAGTTTTGAATATATGATCAGGGAATGAAGTTGAGCAATGTTGCTAAGAAGAAACATTACTGGAAAACGTTTATTCTCTGTGTCGCCTGTTATTGCAAAAAAGCTGTTTGACAGAAAAGGAGGCTTTGACTTAACAAAAATAATAGCTTTAACTCACTGACTACGCTTTCAGGTACATCTGTTTACTTTTAATTCCATTAATCTTAGAGTAAGATACACAATTGCTTTCTATTGCTGTGCTAGCAAGTGTGAACATGAAACTGTTTATAGTTTCACTTTCAACAAATTTGAAAAAGCCTTGTGTCATATTCAAAAGAGCTTTGTGTTATCTTGGGTTTCTTTTTTATTTAAGTAACAAGACATTTTATAACAAGACAATAAATCGAATAGCTAGCCAGCTGGTTACTTTTTGTAGCTGGTAAAGGTGTAATGTATAACAATTTGTTGACTTCATAACAACTTTATATGTTTACTTTTGTAGATTCAAAGCTTCTGGCAATAAACACTTTCCAAACGATTTTTTAACATGCGACAAGGCCAAGGAAGAGAACACTAGTTTTGGGAGGAAGACTTTGACAAGACTTGATGATGTTTCGGTTTAAAATCTCTATCCTCTTATCGAAATAATTCCTGGAAATGGTGCTAATTATATATATACAATTCGAATAAGAAAAAGGCATGGTTTTATTTAATGGGTGAAATGACAAAAGTTTTTCACATTTTTACTAAAGAAGTTGTCATGCTGATAGACATGGAAAATGTTTGTGGTTCTACCAACATGGCGAAAATGACTTAGCATATATACTTATTACAACCCTATCCAGATGGACACAAAAATGTGTAATAATGTAGTTAACGATATCTGTTCTTGAATGATTTTGTTTTGTTTTGTTAAAAATTTCAGCTATTTATAGTAATTATCGCATAACAGCTAAAAGGTATTTTCAAGTTTGATTCAACATTTTAAGAGTCTGAGCCAGAAATGGTTACCGAAAAATAAAAACAGTGTTTTTCTTGCTATTAAGCTAATAGGGCTAAATATTTTTTGACTGAATGTTGTGTTGTTGTGTTGTAAGTTTGTTTTTTTAATTAGCTATTGCTGCTTAAAAATCCAAATTTTAAGTAGCTGCCTTTACCTGTACAAAATCTTGATATATTCTTGTCATTTTTATTTTATTGTATTTATCTCTTGTTGTTTATGTTGTTGTTACTATGATCTAATAATACAAATAAAGCCTGTTTACATATGCATTTTTGTGTTGTTGTTTTTTGCTTATTTTTCTTTTAGGCCTCCTTTTTCATGTTATTAAATTTTTGAATAGATTAAACATGAAAAGTTTTTATTAGTAATATATACCGTTTTGCATTACCGAATTATAAGAATAATGTATGTCTTTTTTACTGAACCTAGTTTCCAAAAAATTATTGCCTCAATATTAGCCAAAAGCTATTACATTCATAACTTGCAAAAACAAGCCTGTAAATATTTTTTTCTGGATGTGAAAGAAAGAAGAAGTTTTGCTGGCTAGCTAATTTTAGCCTTAATTCTTCTGAAAACATTATTTGGCTTTCATTTAAGAATTTTATGATTGTTTTTTTTTTCAAATAACATGTAAGAAATGGGCTTGTAAAGGTCCTGTCTGCTGCATTTTGGAGTGCTGAAATAGGTAAATAAGCTAAAGCTTCTGGGGCTTTGCCCCAGAACCCACTTGGGGGGCTTACAGCGCCCCCCAAGACCACCATCTGATTTAACACGCGCAATTTTTGCGTGGCAAAAATTGCGCGTTGGCTTCGCTTCGCTTCGCAAATCCGCCTAAGGAGAAAAAAATCCTGTATCCGCCCCTGCGATCGTTACTGTGTCTGCCATCTCCCGACTTATGTTCACTTTGCATATTATGATTTATGTTGCGTTTGTTCTTGTCGCATGTTAGTTTTCGAGAATATGGCGGAAAAGTAACGAAGGCCTTTTTACTGCTATATATATTTATTCTACATTTACAATACGAAATAAGATACAACAAAATGCAAGTTATATATATTTTTCAATTTCAAGTTCAAAAGATGCCTCTACCTAAAAATAAAGTTTGGAATGGACTGATACACAGTTTACTGGCTATCGCCGCTATCAACTTCATCAACAAGGCAAAATGCCCTGGGAACGAGGTTGTTGCTTGGTGAATATAAAAAAAAATGTAAAAAACATTATGTAGCGATACTAGATAACGGGCACTGGGTGTGATAATGTCTTCTTCCTGGATATCAGAGCAAAAAGGAATAAAATGGATATCATATTTATGACCGGATAAAGTACATTCATGTAGTTATAATAAATGCCTATAAAAGCACCTCCAATTACTCGACCAGATTGGGTAGAAATAACACGAACGCCTTCCATGAATGCCTGATTGCACGAGAAAGTCAGTTTAGCGCATATTACGACAGCGAATGTTTGGTCAGAAAGTAAAAAAAGGATTGAAGAGATTAACGAAGCTATGATCAACACATACCAGGTAATAACATTTCCCAGCTTATGATAAAGCAGAAACAAGAACGACGTTGTTACTATTATCTGCTTATTGGACAATTTCCAGTAAACGAGAAATACAATTACAGCTGTATTGAGTACAGCAAAACCAAACAACGAACCGTTTAAAAAACCATATCCGAAATGTAGGTTGTCAATGATAAGAATTGGCAATACTCGAAATATCAGTTGTTCGAGAATACCAAAGAACACTGACAACACCACAATCAGTAAAGTATCCGTAGTTTTCAGTATTTTTTTAAATGCTCCTAAAGCCGATTCACGACTTGATAGTTCATGTCCTCGCTGTTCCTTTTTTCTCATGATGGCTGCCTTCATGTCGTACTCGCGTGACAAATCATGACAAAAAAATATAATGGTTAAAGTGATGATAACACAAATTCCACAAAGGATTAGCCCAATTACGTTTGCATATGTAATATGAATTAGTCCAATCCAAAAATCAACTTTTATCAAAAATGCTGAAATGCATGGACCAATTCCATAGCCAACCATACGGCTTCCATAAAGCAATGGAAGGCGCTGTTTTACCTCGCTCTTCGTGTATGACCTTGCGACTTCGGATACAATAACAGGAGTCAAGGCTATGCTGGAGCCACTTAAAAATCGTCCAAACAACGGAAAAAGATGGGAAATATGAATCGGATACAAACAGCTTCCAGCTATACATAAAAACATGATAGATACCAAACATACTTTCACTCGTCTTGTTTTGTCTACGAATCTTGACACAATAGGTGGGACAAATAAGGATGGAACGTAAAAAGCAGCATTTATTAAACCATACCACAACTTCTCATTTTTCGGTTTAAGAACAGTTGATACGTATACCCACAATGTTGCGTTAATACAGCCTAGTTCCAAGCCAATGAGAAAGTAGAGACACAAAAAAACCACATATGTTGCCGCGCGTTTTCTTTTCCATATTACCATTTCTCTTTCTGAAAGCATTTTTGTATCTCTGTTAGGGTTGAATACTTTGACGAATAAATTTACTTTTCAGTATAAAAGTAAACTAAAATAGCTTTTATTTTGCGCTGCTTTTATACGGTTCAATAATTTAAACAAATTCTAATCCTACTTCTTCTTCTTGTGATTTGAATAATATACTCGTCACGGTAAATTTAATTTAGCATGCAATGAAATTCTTAACTAATGAAATCATTTTGTTTTATCACATGATTTGTTCCAGACAATTACAATTGTAAACAAAACGTTTATAAAATACGGAACATTTTTTATAGGGGATATATTTAAAGTCGCTTTTAAAGAAAATTGTAAACAATATAATCCACTTTGCCTGTTACAGACAGACAGACACACATACAGTCCCTGTATTATTATAGAGACTAGTTATTCAAACCCGTGGAAAAATCCACTTAGGCAGAAAAACAATAAAGAACTCAGGCGAAAGAACATGGAAAAGATACTTGTTGCTTGGAAACCTGAAGTGCTATTTAAAGTAACATATAACATCGTGTACTTTTGACAAAAATTAATGACGTCAGCAATGCATGTTAAAAAATTGTTTTAGATAATAAAATACTTTACTTTTTTGTTTTTTGTACAGTAATGTAAAATAATGGCATTGTACCTCTGCTGTTCTTTTGAGTTTGACCAGTACCAATAAATCTGTGATGAATATATGTAACATGCTATGTCCTGACTTTTAGTTCATGAATTATCTCGATTAAAAGGAAATGATCCACTTAACAAAGCGCGCCACGGGAAGGCAAATCATGGGGCTTTGCGCTTCAGCCTAAAAAAAAAGTAAAAAGCATACAAGACATTAAATGTATTAACAAAATAATGTCAAAATAAAAATCCATGCGGTTTTAAATAAAAGTATATAACCCAAACACAAAAAGTGTGTTTGTTATAAAATCGTATATTGAAAGGATAGTTGTTAAAGTAAAGTTTTACGCGATATGATAAATTCTAGTAGCTGGCGGGTCCTCATTACTGGTAAAAGGGAAAATAACTGAACTAAATGTATTTTGATGTATTTTATTGTAACATCATAACAAAAAAATAACTTGAAAAGAAACTACTCTGAGGTATCGACGATCAGCAACACTGAAATAACAACACAGAGATGAAATAGATAAAAGTAGAGTGTACAGTGTTATAAATAACATGTTTTGCAAATCCAGTGTTTGTGAACATTTAAATATTAGACAAAAATAAGCTTGTATGATAAAATAAGTAATTGCCATGTGTAGAAATATTGGATACCCCAGGGTAATAACTAACATTAAAATATACTTGGTCAAAAACTGTAAGATATAATAATTAATAATTTAAATAAATAAATAAATAAATAAATAAATAAATAAATAAATAAATAAATAAATAAATAAATAAATAAATAAATAAATAAATAAATAAATAAATAAATAAATAAATAAATAAATAAATAAATAAATAAATAAATAAATAAATAAATAAATAAATAAATAAATAAATAAATAAATAAATAAATAAATAAATAATAAATAAATAAATAAATAAATAAATAAATAAATAAATAAATAAATAAATAAATAAATAAATAATAAATAAATAAATAAATAAATAAATAAATAAATAAATAAATAAATAAATAAATAAATAAATAAATAAATAAATAAATAAATAAATAAATAAATAAATAAATAAATAAATAAATAAATAAATAAATAAATAAATAAATAAATAAATAAATAAATAAATAAATAAATAAATAAATAAATAAATAAATAAATAAATAAATAAATAAATAAATAAATAAATAAATAAATAAATAAATAAATAAATAAATAAATAAATAAATAAATAAATAAATAAATAAATAAATAAATAAATAAATAAATAAATAAATAAATAAATAAATAAATAAATAAATAAATAAATAAATAAATAGAAATATTTTTTTTTGGTTTTATATTATTTATTATAACTAAATGTACAATTATTGTACTGGTTTTGAATGGTATGTGTGCGCCGATGTTTATGCTTTTGTCCACGTTTCTTTAAATTGCTCCAATTAAAATTATTGGGTAAATCCTGACACCCATGTGATTTCCACCACTTGAATGATTTTGTGGATAGGGGGCCTGGATGCTTCTTTCTATATTCCTTATAAGCTGAATACGTCAAAACTAAATAACAAACAAAAACAAAACAGATAAGAAAAAAAAAATTCTTTTATAATAATACCAAAACTGTGTCCAATAATAAAAAATGTTACTCCATCTAAACGCTATTTATTATCTACAAAATACTCACCCTCCATTTTTTTAAACTTTTTTTCTTTACTATCTAGAAGTAAAAATATTTTTGTTATGAAAATATGGAGGGAAAAAGATATTTAAAAGTTGGATGGAGAAGTACTAAAACAGGATATGCCATGCGCAACCTCGACTTTTTCACCTTCTAGATTAAAATATTAAAAGCAATAAAAAATTAGTATTAATCGCAATATTAATACTGATGCTGTAGCTCGGTGTTTGAGAAAATGTTAAAATGTAAAAAAAAGAAGTTTCCTGAACTTGTTCACCTTCTAAAGAAAGTGAAAAAAAATTATCAATAAAAGCTAATTACAAAATTAAAGTATACTCCCTGTTTGTTTATGTGTCCATGAGTGTGAAGTGTATGAAATATTTGTGCTTGTTGTTATTATGTCTAAATAGTAATGACGAAAGTAATATAAGGGCAATAATAAAATAAATTTCAAATAAATAAAGCTATGTCAAATACCTGACATTTCCTTTTCAGGCGTTTGAAGCAGGATTTGTTCTTCTATATCAATTCTTAAATTTATTAGTAACAGCTAAAAGAAAATATTAAAAACAAATTTAATTTTACTGCGGTAATGGTTCAGTAAAAATTGTTATGTCCACGACCAGGAATAACAATAACAAGTATTTTAGAAAGAATAGTCTAAAAATAACATTGTGAATGGTAAAGTAAAATTGAAATTCCATTGTAAAATGTGCCTTGGCTTTTAGTTCATGATTAGCATATGTAACGCAACTACCTCTTTAAAAATATTTTTGTGAGTTTTAGTATCGGCTGAATCGTTGCCAAAAGTTTTTGAATTTAGAATATCTGGTAAAAAAATATTTTATTTTTACATAAGGAAGAAAAACATCGTTGAAAAGTGCAAATAGTTTTTTTCTTTATGAGCATGACGAATTTCAGTTGAATATAAAATTCAGACGGATAATTAATACTTGTCTTGGCCTTATTCAGGTTAGGGTCTGAGTAATCACTGTAACATCTAACCTATATGCAATTAGTATTTTCAAAGTAATTTAGAGCACATCACGACCATCACACAATAAGTAAGATAACAGCCTCCTTTTAATGTTTTGTCGTGTTCAAGAATGTATTAAAAGCCATTATTGGGTCACATTATTTTCAGGGACACAGATTAATTAGACCTTAAAGCTTATTTTTATTTTTCACGATGTTCAAAAATGTATTAAAAGCCATTATTGGGTCACATTATTTTCAGAGACACAGATTAATTAGACCTTAAAGCTTATTTTTATTTTTCACGATGTTCAAAAATGTATTAAAAGCCATTATTTTGGTCACATTATTTTCAGGGACACAGATTAATTAGAACTTAAAGCTTACTTTTATTTTTCACGATGTTCAAAAATGTATTAAAAGCCATTATTGGGTCACATTATTTTCAGAGACACAGATTAATTAGACCTTAAAGCTTATTTTTATTTTTCACGACTTTCTTAAGCTTAAGAAGTCAAAATTAAAAAAAAAATGTTTTAAATTTATTACAGTTGTCCAAAATAAAATTAGGATGAAATAACAGCCATTTCCTTAATATACACATCTAGTAGCTAAACATAAGAATGTACACCATAAAATGTTGAACGTTTTGCATAATTATCAGTTACTCTAACACGTCAACCTCTTTTTACTTTGTACAACATGGCAGATAGATATAAAATGCAAAGTATTGAATTTCTGCTAAGCATTTAACAATAACAATAATAACAATAATAATTTAATAATAACAATATTTTGAGAGTAACATTTCCCATTAAGAAATCCTTGCTTGGATGAAGGGACAATACTTACACTCGGACATCATCAAATGCCCTTGCTCTAGAAAAAGCAACATACAACTGGCCATGAGAAAAACATGGCCTGCGCAACAATATACCAACCTTTTCAAAGGTTTGACCTTGTGCCTTGTTTATTGTCATAGCATAAGAGAGCCTTTGTGGAAGCTGTCTGCGACGTAAAACAAAATGCATACCTGTATCCGAAGGTGCAAGTTGCAACCTTGGAATTAGTACCCGTTCTCCAATGGCATTCCCAGTGAGTACTTCAGCATCGACACAGTTGTCGTGAAGATGTCTTACAATAAGGCGAGTGCCATTACATAAACCTTTATTTATGTTTATGTTTCTTAATAACATAAAAATAGCAGCAGGTTTTAATTTAAGACAATAAGGAGGCATATCTAAGGGTGTGATACTATTTAAAAATTCCACCGGATATTGATTCCGTTCATCCTCATCATCACACAACATCATCTGCACTGAGATAAATTTTTCTTCACCTGGCAACAACGCCAACACCTGATTATTAATGATAAGTGAATCATCATTTGTAGGTGTTTATTACAGATGATGCCATATTTTCTGGGTGAAAATCTCTAAACAAAGCATCAGCAATACATTGATTTTGTTGTAACACACAATTGGGTGGCACCTCAATTGCACCTTGGAATGGTGGTTGTTCCCAAACAGGTAAAACACCTTTCCCAAGTTGCATAAGCCATGCAGCAAATTCTTGTTCTCCTGGCCTCGTTCTGATGTTGCGAGTTAATCTAAATTCTGTTACTAAGTGCCATAGTGGAGAACTCTTTAAGCATGTCAACAATGTCAGTTGGCTTTCCTTTTCTGACAACAGGCAATAATTGTGAAAAATCACCACCTAAAAGAACAACTTTACCTCCAAATGGAAGTTCGTTATTGCAAATGTCTTAAAGAAGACGATCTATTGCATGAAAAGCATGCTTAGGAATCATGGAAGATTGATCGAGTAAAAAGAGATTTTTTGTCGTAGTTCTGCAGCATAAGCAGAATTCTGTACTTAGACACCAAATTGTCTAAGTACAGAATGAATATCTTGAAGCACCTTGTACTCAGCTTGATCCTCATTCATTTGGCGAAGATAATCCCCACACATAGAACCCTTGTACCTTGTCCACAAAGTAAAAGGATCAGAAGGTTCACAGTGGATAAGTATTACTGCAAACAGTTGTCTCAATTGTCGAGGCATCTGAAAGTTAACAGCTTCCTGCAAAGTATTTTTCATTCAGTATCATCTTGCAGGAGTCCACGCAATAAACAGGTTTCACGAAATGTTTCAGCAACATTTTCATCCACAGTTCTTAAATCTTCATAAGATTTTACACAACGCGTATACAATAATAGCATACGTAAATAAAAAAGCTCACCTGCGAGGACTTTCACTATACATTCTGGAGACAATTTTAGGGTTAAAGTTTTGCCTGGGTGTCCAAACTTTCCTGTCGTTATTGAAAACGAAATGAAGAGGAATGTCTGGATACAAAAATTGGTGAGTATTGTGATTCTCTCTATTTAGCACAAACCAAGCTGTTAATTTAGTGGCTTGCTTTGCAGCTCTGTTCCAGCTTCTTCAATCTGGCCTTGCTAAAAATAAACAATGTGATTATTACGCAAGTCTATGGACAACATGAGATTGCTGATGCATTTTAAATTCAAAAATACGCCATACTGCTTCTGGCGCACTGACATACCTAGCGTCTAAAAACGTCTGTACCTCATCGTTACCAATACGTTCATTGATCTCAATGTTGGCACAATCATGACCCTTATATATATATTTATAAAGGTATTTAACAGATTTAACAGACAAGTTTATATGTGCGTTGTATTTCTTGGATAGCCATGGATTATAGGAAACAACCCAGCGATTATCAACAACGTTATTGATGTTGATACAGATTCCATTATCACGACGTCCATACATTGGATATCCATCAACGCCAGCAACGGTAGACGCTAAAAAAATTTTTGTTAGTTTTTTTGTGCAAACACTATCCTCCATACACCTGGAATTAGGATTCAGATGGCCACATGGTCTATGAATCATACATGACCGAATAATTTCAAACAGCTCAGGTTGTTCCTGTTGATTAGGAATTTTGGCTGAAATAACACTGTCTATGTCATCTGCATCCCAAAGTTTAGAAGATCTAAATGAAGTAACAAATGACAATGAGGTAAACCCCTCTTTTGAAATTCTATAACATAAACATATGATACAGTTTTACCTAAAACACCCCTTTCAGTAACATCTTTTAGAAGTTCATATAGTTTCAATTTAAAAACTTGAGAAACTAAATCAGGCCGATCGTGTGCACGTTGGCCTGCAAAGAAATTTTCTGTAATCTCACGCCATTTGGGATTGCAGGTAAAAGTCAGAAAAAAATCTGGTTTTCCAAATTTACCAATGACAGCCATAGCATCTTAATAGTTTTGAGCCATAGCACGTGGACTTCCTTAAAAACTTGAAGGGAGGACAACAATACGTCCTGGTATAGAGAATAAAACCATCGGCTCTATATTTGCAGATAACGTAGAAATATTTTACAAATTGCCTCCACGTGGGTAGGTAACAATATCCCTGTTTCCAGGAGGAGGTCCATCTTGGCCAACAAAAACTGCGCCTACTTCGTCATGATGTGGCAAGTTATATCGCCTTCGATCACTGCCAACTCTCATGCACATGCGCACTTCTGATAGGACACGGTTTTCAGCTGCTGTCCGAGCTATTTCATCAGCTTCCACTTCGGCCATATACCTGTATGCGGCAGCAAAAGGGCTAACCATGTTCATTACATCTTAAACAGTTTGCATCACGTCTTCTCTACAGCCATTATTTTCGGGACGTGCCATTCTCTCATTGAGTGCTCTACCTGCTTCATAAATATAAAGTTGGTTAAAAACAGGAGTATGTCCCTCAGCAGGGTAAAGATCCCCAACACGATGCCATATTTGACCACAGATTCGAAAGCATGGTGGTCCACGGCCAGGTGGGGGGCGAAGATTTGCTCCAAATGAAGCAAACGAAACTGCACTATGATACTTACGTATATTTGCTTGAAAGTTCCTTGCCTGAACAGTATCTGTATTTGTTGACAGTTGCCTTAACTGCTCAGAGTAAGGAGACAAATTATTGAGTGCGACTTTGCCGTTATGACAGCATTTAAAACAGTCTTCATTTTCAAACTTTACAGCTTGACAATATTCACATATTTTGTCCATAACACCTAAATAAAAAACATTAGGCAATGCATGTTGACGTGCTACATTATAATATGGGGCATTTCTGCGAACACGTACATCAAGATGTCGTTGTGCATTTATCTGTCTTCTATTTGCAACCTGCTCAACGTTCTGCCTTTGTCGAGCAACAGCTTGCCTTTCAGCATTTCGAGCACGCCTATTGCCAGCGCGATCAGGATTTTCTAATCGACGTGTAGCAGCTTGCCTTTCGGCATCTTTAACACGTCCATTAGCAGTGTGATCAGGATTTTCTGAACGACGTGTCGCGGCTTCCCTTTTAGCATCTTTAACACGTCTATTAGCAGCGTGATCAGGATTTTCTGAACGACGTGCAGCAGCTTGCCTTTCGGCATTTTGAACACGTCTATTAGCAGCGTGATCAGGATTTTCTGAACGACGTGTAGCAGCTTCCCTTTTAACATCTTTAACACGTCTATTAGCAGCGTGGTCAGGATTTTCTGAACGACATGCAGCAGCTTGCCTTTCAGCATTTCGAGCACGCCTATTGACAGCGTTCTCATTACTTTCAGCATTACGAACTGGTGCCTGCCTTAAAGCATCACTATGACGCCTGCTGTTAACTTGGTCAACAGTTTCAGGTACAACGCAAAGATGCAACACGTTGTGCAAGTCTACGTCTAGCTAAAGACACATCATCATTATTTGATGCACGTGGTATTACATTTACCCGCACTTCATGTGGCAATTACACATGTTGAGGATTATCAGGCATTTGGCCCATAATGAGACCTACTAACCTCTGATTATTTCCAGGGCGTTGCAAGACAAACCTACCAGCATTATTGAAAAGCCTAAAACCACGTACCGGGTTGTTATTGTTATTACTTCTCTCTAGTGGGTTTGACATTGGAGGAAAATACACAACCTAGTAGCTAGTTACCATAAATTCTAAAAAATAAAATAAGAAAACAGTTAAACTTTGCTGGGCAGCTATTACCGAATTTTCTACTGCGAATTGGGAAACAAATGAATGCAGGCGTAAATGTTTTCACAGATTCAGATGTTTACTTATTTTCTGAATTAAAAAAGGAAGTAAACAGAGTGAATTTATTCAAATTAATGAAGCTAAATTTTGAATTAGAAATTCAACGTATCGTAAAATGCAACGGCTTTATGTCAAAGAATTGTATAAATTTTCTTTTCACCAAAAAAATGCTTCACTTTTCATTATTCATCACGAATCGGTTAAAATGCTCACATTCCCTATATCCCGCGCACATATTAAACATATTAAAAATCCGGCAAACGCCCTTTGCGCAATGAACAGACCAGCGCACTTTGCTCGCTGGTTCAATATTTTTTTTCGAAAAGTATATTACAAAGATATATTTCAGCGAGACTCATTCTGGCTGAAAACATGACCAAGGCTTGAGAAGATAAAAATTCTAGATATATCTATATGTTCGAGTCTGTAAATTACATACATGCCGGAAAAATAGCCAGTTTGTTTTTCATCAGCTCGACTTTCGTGTAAGTCACTAAAGTCGAAAACCAACAGACGTCCCGTAGCCCCTTTAATTCATAACAGTTTACCTCCTTTTCAAATTCTCAATAATAGCTTTGTAATAAAAGAAACAAAGCTGTGAACTCGTGTATTCTCCAAAAAAACGAAGCATTGAGCAACATTTTATTTATTAAGGTTTGACTTGCTTATTGTTTCCTTGATAATAAAATTCTGCAATAAAGTCAAAGCCAGCCTACGTTTTCTCCTCCTCTGATCTTAAATCAGTTTTTTGTTCAAACGTAAACATTATGGAAAAAATAGTTTTGTTTCGCAATTTCTTGCGCGTATCATTGTAATTAAAAAGTTTAAAGATATATTTTAAATTTCTTACTTTTTATACCGTACTACGGTCCTAGCTGATCTTGTAGCTCACTGACCTTAGATCGTTCGTCTATCCTTCACAAAGAAAGAGAAAGAAAAGGATAAATTGGTTGGCTAGCCAAATATTGAAAAATTATAGTAAATCTACTTGTAGTAAAAAAATGGGTTACTTACTATAAACTGCTTTAAAAATGTGTAGCTTTAGCTGCTATACCTTACTTGTATTAATATTAGTGCTGTATTAGAATTCGCGCATACCTTGGGTGCGCGAAATTAAGATTGAGCGAAAAATAATACGCGCGAATAGCTTTCGGGTTGGAAATTTTTGGTTCATGTAAAAGTCTCAAAATTAAAGTCTTAAAATATTTTATAGAGGGTCAGAACATAAATAGACTTATGTTTTATAGGTATTTTAGATCACTTCTTAGATCAGTTCTTCTTCTCAAAAATAAACATAAGGGGTTACAAAAAGTCGTCGTCTTCTTCTTCTTCTTCTTCTTCTTCAACTTTGATATGCAATGGAATTTTTTCCGGCTCCAGGTAATTCTCAAGCACAAAGCCTTTCATCTTTCAAAATATTTATCGGCTTGCTTTCCCTAGTTTAATAGGTATTCCTAAGCCACCTTGAGGTAAAGGACTTCTACGAAGCTTTGTCATTCGAGCTGTTGCATCAAGCAAGCCGTCGTATTCTAAGAAGAATTTACAAAATCTAGATATTTCTCGATATTTTTCGAACCTTTAAGAAGATTTTTAAGAATTTGGGATAATTCCCGGGAACAAATTTTATTTTCGCGGATCAAGAGCTTTTTGATTTTTCGAGAAAATAGGCATAATAATTTCGCCCTCTCAATTTCGTATCGCTTTTAATGGAATTATTGAATAATATTGTTCTACGAAGATAAATGAATTTACATCAAAGGTTTCTAACAACGCTGAAGGAGAAAATTGTTGAGTAACTGAGTAAATGCGTAATTTTGGGGTGCGCGAATTTAAAACTGAGCGAATATCTCCACCTTGGGGTGCGCGAATTTAAATCGCGCGAATTTAAAACAGAGCGAAAAATAGTACGACTCCAATTCAAATACAAGTAAAGTAATTTAGTTTTGTAACTCCCTCTGCCTCTGCATCATACAACTTCAAACTTTGAGATTTAGAAAAAACTTCTACTTTAATTTCAAAATTTGTTCACGCTTAAACTAAAATAAAGAACGTGTTATAACATTTAAATTATGTTTTTTTTATGTTTTTTTAGCTAAATGTATATAACAAGCAACCTACTTCCTTCGTTTGCCTTCATGAATTTCAAAAACTTGCAGGTGCTTTGGTCGTCAAGGGAACTTGGATTTTCTGACAATTATCCGATTACACGAAAAACTTGCCTTTTGCACAAAATAGGCAAAGAAAAAAATCCATTAAAACCGATTATATTGATTAATGCTAAATTGTTTCTTTACAAATAAGCGTGTTACGTTCGCGAAAGGATGTTAAAATCATCACCTCATGCTAAAGAAGCACGAAACAACAATTCCACAAGTGATATGTAGTAAGATCTAAGATTAAGAGAGTTATGGTGTTGCTCCTACAAGATCTTTGTCTCACTAACATTACAACGATTGGAAAGAACTGTATTAGATTCTGTAATGTAGTGCAGCCCTTCGTTGAAATCATATATTTTTTTGACTGGCGTTGTAAAAATGTCGCGCTAACACAATCCATTCTGAAAATAAAGTGTGCTTTCTTTGCCCTCCCTCAGTAACTTTTCATAGGCTTGTTCAAATTGAATGAAACTTGGCACACTTATAGTACGTCACAAAAGGAACAAAATGGCAGCAATAAATTTTTGCTTATTTCAGCATTTTTCTATGACGTCATCAAAAGTTGGAAATTTGTTCCAATATCTGTAATTTTCACTATCGGTAAATTTCAAGTTCTAAGGATAATCCTAACAAGAGTTATTACATTTTCCCAATTATAACGATTTCATAGAGATTTTTAGGGGTAGGTTCAAGTAATAGCTAATCTCAAAGCCTCTGAGAGGTATGGGGCCTAAAGATTTGGCATGTGGGTGTCTAATAGATATTGAAACTCAGTAAGTATCATAGCCATCCAACATAACATAAAAATGTTATTAAAAAAACCGTCATCCCCCGCCCCGGACCGAATAGGGTTAAAACTCCAACCTCCTAACTTTTCCGTCTATATGCACATGCTATCCAACATTTTTAATACTTTTGTTCAAGAGCAGACACATCAAAACATAAAATATTTATATTTTACTGTTTCAATAAAAGCAATAATTTGCAGTATCTCGTATAAGATAACTTTTAATGAATCGTAAAGGGTAACTTATTATAACGGAGATAACGCATTTTTGGAAAGACTTTCTCCACCGCAAGGTGTTTAGTAAACGTGTAATTTTTCTCTCTTCTCTACAATTCAGGTTTCACCTTACCATTTTACCGGGTCAACTGCGTTCAAGTTAAATGGTATGAACGGTAAAATACTTTACATGTTCCACTCAAAACCAGACGAAAAACAGGCGAAAAAAAAAACACAGCCAGGGGACCAATCACTTCTTTGTTTCCAATATCGAAAAAATGCTTAACACGGCTTTATTGTGAAAAAAAAATGAACTAAAAAAATCAAACGCGGATTTAAATTGAGTATCATCGAGTTGTCCTTACACGAAGCATGTAGTACAGAGATCCCCAATTAAATTATGCTATGTTATCGGAAATACTTGCGGAGAAGTTAGTGCGGATAGGAAAAACAGGGAGGGCGGGGTATTAAATCCACAAAAGATTTCTTTTATCTCTTTAGCCTACGACGATAGCATTAGTTTTTAGGCCTATCCTAAATAAGCAAATCTTCAAGCCAGCAAGTATACATCCCTAACCAAATCGTTTTATTCCTTCTTGTTCTTGCTACTTCAGAAAACAAACATAAATACGCAAAAAACGTGGCCATGCAAGAAGACGAATTATTCTTTATCAAAAAAGATCAAAACTGTAGAATGCATTAAATGTTTGCTTATAATATCTGCTTAAAGAGAAATTATAAGCATATTCCGTAATTCTTGTTTTAATTATACGATATTCAAATATGGTAGGGAGCGCTACTATGTTTGATGGCGCATATAATAATGGTTCAAATAAAGTTGAAAAGTTACAGTTAACACCGACCAATGAATAAGAATGGTCTATTTGTAATAACCCGATTTGACGATTGATATTTTTAGGAAGCTTCAATTTTCAGAACGAAGAAAGCGCTAGTAAATTTTTTGGTTATGTCTCCAGCATTTTATTAATGTTATTACTAGTGCTTTTCTATATTTTATTGATAGTTATGTGTACATCAGTACACACGGCCTTGGTTCCTCCAAGATACGACAAAACGCTTAAATAATCTTAGGACGTGTGTTTAATTTTTTTTCGTTTTGGATCACAAAGATAACGTGAACTGTTCACTCTGCCGTCTGTAATATGTCCAATACACGCTTTTCCTTTTACAAGAACATGCTTTATAAGAATATCAGGCTGGGATTTCAGGTCAAAAACACTAGGACTATTTTTTAGAACAATAGGGAAATAAGAATAATGACCAGCCTGGTTAGAACTTTGATATTCTTATAAAAAAGCGCGTATAGAAAAAGAACCTAAAAATAAAAAACAACAACTTAAAAATCAGTTTCCGTTGAGTTCTTAGTTCCCAATTTTTTTAATGACGTCATCAATAAATTCAAAAGTGAAATCTCGTCCATCTGATATCAAAGAACGACATCTACACCTAAAAATTTGCCAGAGAATTTAGATAATAGATTTTAAATTTAAGAATATTCTAGAGCAGGCCCAACCATTGTAGCGCCCACTTCGCCACTATGTTGGTCTCAAACAAATTCGTCAATTCTGTCCAAAATTATTTTTCGAAAGAATCAATAAAAATAATGCAGACAAGAAGATTATGTTTTTTCCTTAAGCATTGTCAGTGGTTACTTAAGAATTTTGCACAATTGTCGTGAAGACGACGACGGATATTGTGGACTCTCCATAACTTGAACTTTCACGGGGAATCAGAAATCGTTCAAAATATGGAGCGGTTCGAGCAATGGAGAGTTTGGAAATTTTGCTAAGTTTATCCTTTATACATAAGCCACTTGAAAGAAAACGATGTATTTGAGTAATTATCTACCTTACGGGTGAGAAGTAAGTCGTAAACAGTTTACTTCAGTTGACTAAATCTATTCTGTAATGAAAAAATCCGTAATTACAGTTTGTTTACTGGTCAATTGATATGATGTTTATTCCAAATTCGGAGAAAAGGCTGAAATCTTCAAGAATACTAACAGCTTTCAAGACTTCTTCTGTCGTTGGTTTAGTAATCTTGCTCTCGTCGCGTTCGAATCACTTCGTTCGAATGATCTAAGGGGCCGAACACACGTAAAAAATATTCGAATCAGAAAAAAACTCTGAAATTCTTCAATTTTCAGATTGTTCGAGTTATGAAGAGCGAAAATAGCCTAATATGCTTTCAAGGGACAAAAAATATTGTTCGACTTAAGGAGATTTTCGAGTTATGGAGATTCGAGTAGTAGAGAGTTGATTATGAGAGTTTATTAGGAAATTTTCACGATGTCTACGAATTCGTTCGAGTTAAGGAGTGGTTCGAGTTAAAGGGTTCCATCAACCTCGACCCCAGGGCCTGTAGCGTTTTTTGATATGAGGATGAAACGCGTACGAGGTGGTAGTGTGTATGCTGTCTAACTGGCTAGATGCTGTTGGCTTAAAGATGCACAAACACAACAATGACAACCAATTTTTCTTAAAATGCCACATGTGTCAAGAGATATCTTTTAACAAACTTTTAGGACAAAATACTAGCTAAAGTATTGAAAAATAAATGGAAATAAATTAGGGAATAAAGTATAGCTAGCTGTATATATAAATAAAAATAAATATATATATATATACAAGAAATCACAACTATATAACATATTGTTTTTAGGCAATGAGAAAGAAAATATCACAACACATAAAGTTTATGGTGGGTGTGTTGAAGTACGTAGGCTGCATGCTGAAACAAACTTAAAACGGTTTAGTGAAATTTTCGGAAGTATTGAAACCTCGAATATCGCAATTATGCAAACTAATACTGTCGTAAATGTGAAAGACAATTAAAGATTTTCTGCCAGATTGCTCAAATAAGCTTTCAGAAAAATTACATTGTAAAGAGCGTTATATCATCACCAAAAACTCATTAATGTCATTTTGTTTTAAACACCTAGTGCTGATATTATGTCCAGTATAATATAATCTTGCCAATGCTTCTTGCCCTCATCGACCAGACCGTCCAAATTGCTGCATATATATATATATACATTCAATGGTCTTCAAAGGTAATTTATATGATAGATTTGTTTGATAATGGTGCATAAACTCCTATGCCAAGAGCAGAGGTTGCTATAATAACCCAAACGTCAGATCTTCTTTTGCAACTTCAAGAAGAATTTGGTTTTACATCGTCTTTGTTTGTGGTGTGTGAAATTGCACAATTAAACAATTGCTAGATGTTGTTATGTTTTTAATGTATATACTTGTTTGTTTAATATGTTATTTTTTATAACCTTAATCTGCAATATTTCTTCCTTACCAGCTTTTCTCTTTTTTCTGCGGTATACATTTTTTCTGTTTGGATTGAGAGATTTCTGTTAAGGTTCTTATTCCAAATATAATGTTTCATTCTACTCACTGTTTTTCCTGTTATCCGGTTGTTATAGATATTCTTAAGTATAAGTAAGTATAAGTAATTGGTCATATAGCTATATATATATATAAAGTACAAAACAGGTGTTGAAGCAGTAAGCCTCGTAACACAATAACACAAGCTTTGACATTTTTTGATAAATTTCTAATTTCATTAAATTTCTTTCTCTTTCACTCAAAATTACCCCAATAATGATCAGCCAATACAAATGATGACAACACATCTTCTATTTTATTGTTAAGACAGAGATCCTCAAACAACATCTGTACAGCATTCTTCTTAAAAATTAAACCACGTAAAATGTGTCAAGTCATTCCTACATCTTCAAGAAAATTCACTTGATCTACTCATTGATCTTTAATAATTGCATTTGGTAGCTAGCTAACAGTTGAAAAATTAAAAGTTTTCCATATGCTTTTGATAAAAGTCCAATGACGTCCTTGTCCTCATACTATTGACTCTAAACATTTGACTTGTTATGGTCAGGAAAATTTCGGCCCTCTAAAGATCTCTTAATTTTCTCCAACATTGCTAGTGGTGTCCATCCTTTCATCTGTTATTTTTGCAGCTGGTGTAAATTATTCTATAATATTTATAAGTGCTGTAGTTTTTACTACATGTATGATACACCACAAAATGACTAGAAAGTCACTAAGGGTTGTATCTATTCTGGAATTGTACGGTGTATAGCTGGCTAACTATATCCTTCGAAATTTTGCATAGGAAAATACAAGTTTATTGCACATAAAGCCAGTCGAAGCAACAACAATCATTTAAAATCTTTTTAGAGGTATTAAGTACCTTCTTAAAGCAAGTAACATAGCATTTTTTTAACAAATACAGGTGTTGTCTCTGTTCCCTCGTCAAAACAAACTTTCGGTTAACTAATATTTGATACATTTTACAGACCGTAGGTTATTTTACCGCCAAAAAGAATACTGAAGGAAATTTTTTCTTTCTTTAGTGTATATTTCAGGCGTTTTGTACAAAATTATAATTTGCTGTAAATTATCAAAATATAAATATAAATATATCATTATTAACATCCAAAAATTGTGCATATATTAAAAAGTTCGATGTACCTGTCCTTACCCTTCCGCAGGTCATTAGAAACAGATCATAGGAAGTATGGTCTGTCTTAACATGGTATAATACATTCTCACGACTAATCCGCGGTTCTAGTGATCCCAAACACATTTTATTTCATGCGATGGAGGTGCCTTTAAACATTTCCCAAGAACTTCACACCCAGGAGGAGACCAGTTCTACAAAAATAAAATAAAGTAAAAAAATAAATAAATAAATACATAAAAAAAAGTAAATAAATAAAACTTTAGCACCAATTGTTTGAGACACCACTAACGGATATTACAAACGTAGGGAATTAGTATTTAAGCTGACTTACCATAACAGCCGGATCGCAGTAATTTAAAGCTGGCTCGCCTTTCACAAGTTTCATTTTGTGATCACTTACTATTTTCTGGATAGTATTCCAAGCAGTGACGTATTCACTACTGCCAAATCTGAAAACAAATTAATAACGATTGATTTTTTTGCGATAGTTTTGAGATGCGATGTGCAACATTTCTGGTCCTCAAAAAAATTAAACTTCCAACTATCGATGGCACGTTGTTGTTTTTGCAAACGTTAACTTTCTGAACATTTCTGGTTAGAATATCATCGGAAATTAGCAATTGATAGATCATGTGAACAGGAAATAAAAAACCGTACCGAAACACTATTTCCTAGTGTCATGTAACAAAGGAATATCTTTAACAAAGTAAACCAACAAGTTTTTTGTTGAACTTACTTTAATGGAAACTTCTCCTCAGGATCACGCCCTAAGTGAAAGATGACAGGATCTGTGGTACGGTTGACAAGTTGATGGGTGGTGACATTATCCACGTCTTCACCAGGACAGAAATTGACACCCTAAAAAATTTTGCTCAAATGATTGGATGACAATACTATTTAAAGTGCTGTTTTGATGACATTGTTTTAACGGTCAAAGCCTTCTAACTTTTCTTAATTATCGTTAATTTTTGACTCGCACTAATAAGACTCGGTTTCAAGCAGAGGTCGATTAGAACAAAATTAAAAAACCTGTTTTAACAAGTTGTTTGTTTGCTGTATGAATCTAAGAATTTAACATAATATCAAGTTTAAAGTGAGGACTTCAGATAGAAAGGTTACTTAGTTAAAAAGTTTGAATTATTTTACAAATTTTCTGACTCTGTAATACATATTTATTGGTTGATTGATTGATGGCTACTTACAGTTATCTTTACGTTTAGGTTGATTTTACCTCATGAAATAATTCTAGTGAGTTTGTCCACGTCCACAGATGAGCCTTATAAAATACATCACGTACGGCCATAAGTTCATCGCCACGATAGTGGAATAACGGCCTAAAGATAAAAATATTCCAGTTAAATTTGAAGATCTAGGAATATATTTATTGAATAAAAAACATATCATTTGACTATCACAGGTAAAATCATGCAAATAATAAACCTCACCGGCCCAAACTTTGTTGCTCCTAAGTGATAAAATTAGGGCTGACAAAAAGTGTGGGACAGTTTATGTCAAAAATTCTATTTTCTCAAAAGCGATTTCACCTTTATATCGATAACAAAAATTGCAAGAATTAATTTTCGCAATATTTATATTTTGACATGCATTTTCCCCTTAAAAATAAGCATTTTCCCCTTAAAAATAAGCGAGAAGCTTATATAGGATTGATTAGATATATTAGATTGGGGCAATATTTTAGTTGTGGCTAAATAACTTGGAAACGGGTGGTGGCGTCAGTCATTCCAACACCGCTAGGTAACTAGGGACTACCTAAGACCAAAATTATTCAAAAGTTAGGCCTATTTAACCGATTCGGGATTGATGGGTTGATAACGTCATAAAACCTTTAAAAATTGTATATGGGCAACGCATTGCTGACGTCATCAAAATTTATTTCTTTGATCAAGTGAATTAACTATTATTAAAATAAATATATAAATAAATAGTTCTCTTTAATTTTATATGAAAAAATTATGACGTCACACCATATTTTTTTGGCATTTTTTTGGTTAATAAGGTATAGGTTTCTGGTAATTTTAAAAGTAATTTTTACTAGATGAAAAGGGTCACGAGGGTGACAGAAATCAGGTCCAACAAAATTTGGATCAATAAAGTGTCCTCTTTTGATAAAAAACGGCGTGGAGAAAATTCACTTAATTAATCCCAATTGACAGTTTTTGACCTCAATAAAATTGTTACGATGGTAAGAATCATATTAGTAGGAAATCATGGCTAACTTGATCACTCACAAGAACCCATCCAATATAATCAAGAACACGACTCACCACATTACACCCGCACTAAGAAGCTTATCGCAGCCAATTGAAAAATTAAATACGCTTTGAATTTGGTCAGAAATAAAATAATCACGCTATATGTGCGTATCTCACTAAATTTCAGCCTTAACGTTTCTTAAATGTTCTTATCAGAGAGAATAGCTTGGGGATTACAGCAAGTTCCTGTACACATATGCACCTAACAAGCCTGAAAAAAGTGTCTAAATAATTGGAGAGCATCAATACTGATTTTAATAGTTTACAAAACGAGTACCAATATTCCTACATCGACAACATTCTGTGTAAGTTTTCAGTTACCTGTTTATTTTTATGTCACGTGTCATGGTACCAAGTAAGCTGATTCCATCAATCACACGATCTGATGGCGCATCTACTTGTGCCAGCTCCAAAGCAGTGGTGAACAAGTCCATTAGTGAACTTGGTTGGTTGGTGTTCTAAAAAATGGTCCACTAATAATAAAACCAAGGAAAGAGTTAGGTTTTCTGCAACTTTTTATTATTAAAAAGAAAAACAACAAAATTAAGTCTATATCTCTTGCAATTTTTTTACTTTTGCAAAATTATCTTTTCTTGCAGCATAGCAGTACTAACCACGCCCCGAAGTTATATTGTCCTGAGCAATACAACATAAATAGCAAAAGATCGATAGCCATCTTTGCAGGAAATGAATTTGATTTTTCTCAGGGTGCTAATGTTTGAATGTAACACAAATATGTCGCGAGTTGATTACTACTCAAATACCAGGAAAGGGTGCACTTTTATAAAGAACTAAGCAACTGGTTTAGTCAGCACAAAAAGTTGCAAACAGTTTGGTCAATGCAATTGGCGGCTAAGGAAAAGTCCTGGATTGTTATGTTTGGTATCGTTGGGTAACCTAATTCATCCTCAAAACATGGGGAACACGTTTCATAACAACCTTTTGCCTTTGAGAGTTATAACGCTCCAACTATTGGGTCGTTTCTTTCCGATTATCGACCGTGGATCTACGCGAGATAGATAGGAAAACAAATCTACATAATTTAAAAAATTTATTAAAATATTAAAATAGATGACTTGTTACATAACATAACACCTAATCATCACATTTATAGGAGTTAGCCATGGTGGCTTATGGTCGGTATCGAACAAAAAGCGGGGGTCTATTCCCCTTTTCGCTTTATACTAGGCCAAGTAGGCTAGAAATAAAGTGTTGCTAGGGTGAAAAAGGTCGTCGACTCTCAGTTTCTTACCACACAGATCAGTTCACTCAAGCTGCGCTACATATGAGGTGAGTTAGCAGCGACCGGGGTCGAACTTGGAATGTTTACTCTACCCAACTGAGCTATCTAATCCTACCACTTGAAATATGTTTTATAGTAAATCCTAAATATATTTGCACGAAGATATGTGCGCATACCTGTCCTGGTTTAATCTGAGTTGGCCACCATGCTATGCCTGGCACTCTCACACCACCTTCGAATGTTGTTTCTTTACCACATAAAAAGGGAGAATTCTTTCCTATAATAAATTAAAAATAAAAATGGCATATACAACAACATATGTGGCAACATATACCAAAGCATATGTGGCAAAATATACCAAAGCATATGTAACAAAATATACCAAAGCATATGTAGGAAAATACACCACACTATACATCGCAACATATACAACAGCATCATCATCATCATTCTCGGCTTAACGTCCGTTTCCCATGCTAGCATGGGTTGGACGGGGTATATTAATGACCCTCTTCCAATCTGATCTAGACTGTGTTAGATCTAAACTCAACTTCCTCTGTATCAAGTCTGTCCTTATAACCTCCTGCCAAGTCTTTCTCGGTCTGCCTCTGGGCTTTGCCCCAGGAACTATAAGTCTCTACACTTTCTTACCCAATTATCCTCCTCCATTCTTTTCAAGTGTCCCAGCCAATTCAATCTTCTTATCTGGATAACATCTTTAATTCTACGGATACTTAGCTTGCTTCTTAGCTCATCTGAACTCTTTCTGTCTCTCAGACTGGCGTTACACATCCACCTAACCATTCTCATATCATTCCTTTCTAAACGGTCAAGATCTTCCTGCTTCACTGCCCATGTCTCACTACCGTACAACATAACACTTCTTACACAGGCCTCATACAACCTACCTTTTACCTCAATTGACAAGACTCTGCTAGTCAACAAAGGCAGTAACTCTCTGAACTTTTTCCAAGCAGAACCTATCCTGCAAGTAACACTTCTTCCAACACCCCCTTCACTGCCCAACATATCACCTAAGTAACAGAAGTTCTCAACTATCTCTAACGAGCCACTGTTGTACATCATTAAAGCTGGAAATACTTCATTCTCTATAATCTCACCTTTGCAACGCTTGCATACGAACTGAATGTCAGCTCTTAACCTTCCACCAATACTACTGCACTTCTTATGTACCCAATGCTTGCAAGTCTGACAAAAAATTGAGTTACTACCAACCCCTTTCCTGCAAACTCCACAAGGCCACTTTCCAACTACAAGGTCACACTTGGCTGCAATGCTACTAATCATGACTTTAGACTGTGTTCACCCTTAGCCCTTTCTCTTCTAGTCCTTTCTTCCACTTCTCAAACTTTTCAACTAATTCTTCATCGACTCTGCTATGAGAACCAAATCATCTGCATACAATAACTCCCATGGACAACCTGTTCTGAACTCCATCGACAGCGCTTCTAAGACTAGAACAAACAACAAAGGACTAAGTACAGAACCCTGATGTACACCAACATTTACACTAAATTCATCACTAAGTGAATCTTTAATCTTTAATCTTTAAGCATATGTCACAAAATATACCACAGCATATATTGCAACATATAACAAGGCCATACGTATACCACATACACCACATATTTTGTAATATTTCACTGCCTCAAGCACTCCGTAAACAACAAAACGCATATTGATAGATAAAAGTTTGTATAGTTTTAGTATTTCAAATCCCTTATAAAAATTTGATAACAAATCAGGTCAAAAACGAATGACTTCAACTACTCCTACGTGAAAAAGAATCAGAAATTAACCAATCACCAATTTTATTTTAGAAACCTCTTTTCATCAGTATTTCACTCGTCAAAATTATGGTGCAGGGGCCAACTGGTTATGGAGTTCGTTTCGTAATCACGAGGTCCGTGGCTCAGTTCACAGTACGATTGGGGAATGGGAACGCAAGACCGGTATATATCTGATGTATACATTCAGCACACATGAAGCACATCGATAACAGTGTTTTGAATACTGAGGAAGCTCTTCTGTATAAACATTCAAAAATAAATAAATAAATAAACCAACCTTGATTAGGCCGGAATAATTCTCCGCCATTATCAGACGAAAAGACGACGAGTGTATTGTTAGCAATTTGTTGATCATGCAAGAAATTTAAAATGGTAGCAACACTGTCATCTATCTCACGAAGTGCGTCACCATATCTACAAAAACAACAACAAAAGAACTAAACATCAAAACAACAACATGAACAACAAGGATTAACATAAAGACGAAGAAAGTGAAAGTACGAAGACAACAACAACAACAACTAACAAACATGAACAATGACAACAGCAACGACAACAACGACAATAACAACGACAACAACGACAACAACAACGCCAACAACAACAACGACAACAACGACAACAACAACAACGACAACAATAACGACAACAACAACAACGACAACAACGACAACCACAACAACGACAACAACAACAACAACAACAACGACAACAACAACGCCAACAACAACAACGACAACAACGACACAACAACAACACAACAACAACGACTACAACCGCGACCGCGACAACGACAATGACAACAGCAACGACAACGACAACGAAAATAACAACAACGATGACACAACAAAGCGAAAAGCTTACACACATTACCTGCCACGTTGACTAGTTCCATAAAACTTCTTCGAAGCATACACAGGAAAATGTGTCGCATCAATTGCCCAATACAAAAAAAAAGGATTTTTATTTTCAATTTCGGTTTTCATGAAGTCCATTGCTGCCTACATATAAAGAATTCCCTGTTCATTATTTTCAGTAAAAATAGCTTCATAAAGAACGTCGATGTAAAAGATAATGAAAAGAGTTGTTACTTGTGTGTAATGTTGTGTCATATTCGATAATCCATTTTTGATTTCAAATTCTTCGTAATATCTAAAAAATAAGCTGCAGTAGAAACACAACGCGAGTTAGAAAGCAAACTAAAGTAATTCAATCTGTATACCTTCCTACCATATGATTATTCTTGTATACTGGAATATTTGGTGTTTTTTGGTCATCATATGGGCCAAAATGACAATTAGGTGAACCAAAGAATTCATCGAAGCCGTGGTTTAAGGGTAGAAATTGCTTCTGGTGGCCAAGATGCCTGTTGAAAACAAACTTATGCCTTTGAGCTGAAAAAACTCCACAGTTTTCTTAACATGAAAGGAAAAAATCAGCTTGTATGTAAAATAGGTTCATTATTTTAACCAATTCTGAATAAATTTCTACAACGAAGAGGTTTTATCCTTTTATCCTTAAAAAAAAGTTCCTGTTAAAAAAATATTTTCATGTCATACCATTTTCCAATAATTTTACTTTTGTAGCCTGCTTTACTTAGAAGTTTTGGAAGAAGAATTTCTCCATCTGATATACCACCAACTATCTGTTGGGGTGTGTATGCTAAAAAAAATGTGTTTCTGTTATTCCAAATTAAAATAAAATCAGTTGACACCCCACACCCTTTATAAATATTTTTTGTCAGATTGTCAGTGAGGCCACGTTTACATGAGAGTTTCACTTCATTTCCCTTCATGTGACGTGAACTGAAATCTTTAACCGAAGTAACATGTTTACCATTCCTACACATGCACAGTTGAAATTTAATTGAAATTCACTGTTTATGTGAGTTTGAGTGAAATTTCACTTCTGTCAAAAATACCAAGTAAAATTCTGAGCAAACGAGTTTTACTTCAGAGGTGCAAAATGTAAACAATTTAAAGCTTCTTGTTGGAGATAGAAGGGATTTAACTTTAATTCAGGCAATTGAATCTCATGTAAATGTGGTCTAAGTAAAACCATTAACTTAAAAAAAATACAGCAGAAACCTGATGTTTATAATATTCGGTATTGACAAAACTTTAGAGTTTCAGAATTATGTGTAATCAAGGTTGATTGTATATAAAATATTTGTTCATTTTTTCCCCTCATCAGTATCAACTCCTTCCACCTCCTTGATGTCCCCTTAAAAAAAGGGAAAGTGATACGATAAAAAATATTGTAGTTACACCCTTGCACACATTATACCATTTCGAGCTTGTGCATTTGTTGTGTAGAATCCGTTTCGAATTGGTAATCTTCCAGTTAGCAACGCTGCTCTAGCTGAAATGGACAGAAAAAAAAGGAAATTACTGAATATAAATCACTTATAACCAGGGTGGTCAACCAATGAAATTCAGCGATTTTTCAATATCTCGTTCTCTTTCTGACTTTGGGTGCAAATTGAAGACATTTAATAATGTCATTTTAATATAAATCCTAGCCTAGCAGAAATTTAATTTTTCCAGACTTTTGTCGAAAAACATTTCATGGATTTTTCAAGCATACACTTGTCAGGCTTTTTTTCTAATTTCTAGTTAACTTAAAAGCTTACATGGTGAGCATAACGGGTTTGCGGAGTAAAAATCTGTAAACAAGATTCCATCTCTGGCCATCTTATCAATGTTAGGAGTGTCTTTCGCAGGATTCCCAAAACAACCTAAATCACCCCAACCAACCTGAACGAGAAATATCATTCTATCTACAGTAACAGCTATTCCCTGGAAGATAACAGCATAAAAGAAGTCTTAAAGTTGCCAGTTATATTCATTTATGTTTCCAAATCAAATAGCAGATAATTTTTTAAAATTTAAATTTTAAATATAATCTTTTAGGACAAGAAATGAAATCTGCTGGTTATAAAATTGCTGCTGAAAAGAAACCGATAACAACAAATCAACAACAACAACAACAACAACAGAGAAAACAAAAACAAAAACAAAATTTGTAATCAAAACACTTACGTCATCCATCAACATGTAAATAATATTTGTCTTATCTCCATTTATACATTCCACCAAAATAAGAAGAATTATTTGACGGAGCGGAAACATAATCCCGAAACAGCAAGTATGATTTACAATGTTTATTTGTTTGTGCTAAAATTTTAAAATTAAAATGAGTATATTAGAACAGCAAACTAACCAGAATGCTTCATATGTGTGCTTTTAAAATAGAGATAATATTTTAGTAAGACGAGCTGTATACATTATCCTTCTAAAAACTGTATAACAACCGCTGTAAGAATAACAAGCCAAAATACAATTTAAAATAAAAAACAAAAACAATTACAAAAAATTTAGAACGAGAATAAACAATTATTCCACATACGTCCCTACCTTACTATGTAAGGAGCAGTATTTTCAAAACATATTGGGATCCATCCCTTTAATGATCCTTTCAAGGATTCTCCCCACCCTGCCAGTTTTTTTTTAAAAAAACTCCTTTTTGCTATGCTGCATGGTTATGATACTTACTGAGTTTTTATAGTTATCTATTATATGTAGTTATCGATTAGACACAGGTGTGACAATTTTTTAGGTCCTATACCTCTCAAAGCCTTTATCACTCAAAACTACCCCTTCATTTTCTATGAGTCCTTATAATCGGGAAGATATAATAACTTTTGTTAGTTTTGTTGTTTTGTTAGGTTGTTATTCTTAGAATTTGAAAAGTATAAAACAAGTTTATTTCGTCAAGGGGAATCGTTCTGTAAATTTAATCCCGTTGATTGATCCAATTTCACAATTTTTTTGGATTTTCGGGCAATTGTTGTTATTTTTCTAAGAAAATTAGGTAAATAAACAGAAAATAAGTTCAAAACTTTTATTTGGCTGTCAGAATGTCAAAAAAATTTTTAGAACTAAAGGAATTGAATTTTAAGCAGATGTTGTATTTTAGACAAATTTCAAGCTTCTGATGACGTCATAGAAAAAGCCTTGACATAAGCAAAAATTTATTGCTGGCTTTTTTTTTCCTTTCATGACATACAATAAGTTTGATTAAATTTGGAGAAGTCTATTAAATGTTATAGAGGGGAGGAACAGCATATGTTTCGACTAAAATATTTTGTTGTACAAAACATTATTGAAACTATACTTTTTTTCTCTAAATATCAATCTGAATTTGTAATATACATATTTAGTAAAATATTACACAATCCCATTATTTTGATCAAACAAAATTATTTCTATAGATACAAATATATTATAAACTCAATTTTCAAAAGAAAACATCAAAATATCAGGAACATAAAGGCTCAATCTTAAAACTTTGTATACAAAAAATAAATATATTTACAGTTCCATAAATAATTAAATCAAACGCATAAATAGTTGAATGTATTTAGAAGAGGGGAGAATACTAATGCTATTAGGCTTGATAACTCCCACAAGGTGAATTAACTGGCATAACTTTCTTTCTTTCTCATTGTACCTAAGAAAAGCCTTCCAACTTACTTCTTGTTCTCTATCTTAGATTTGTTTCACATAATGCAAAGAGTGCTCGAACATTTTTGAGGAAACAGAGTAGCGTGAAATTTATCTGAAACTCAAAGGGATATAGGTTCAAAACTTTATTTATGCAGTTTGTCTTTCCAAAACTCTTGTTTATCTTTATATATTACTCTTCTCATAGACATCATTTATTTTCACGCTCTTGTGAAACGCAGGAAACAGATATTCGTTGAAAAATAAATTTAACTTTAAAGACCATGTATCAAAATCATCATCTTCTTGTTGAATAGAAGGTTCCTCAGAAAGTTGTTTCTGTTCCACATTAGAAGTTGCATTGCTTGTGCTTGAATCAACTGGCAAGTCCTGTGGAGTTTTTTCTTCATCTAAAATCATACAATATATGATTGTGTCAAGTCCCTTAAGAAAAGTACCTTAATAAGAAATAATTTACGAAAGGATAAGGCAAAATGAAACACATTTTGCGTTTGATTTTGCTTGATTTCATTTCAGTAAAAAATAAGGAAATTTAATTTATTGTTAAGGCTACCTTAATTTAAACCAAGGTAATTACACTTTTTCCACCTATCTCATCACAGCAGAGAGAAAAAATGCAATCCTGAAGTGTTTTCTACAGCATAACATACCTTTTTCAGACTGAAGTGAGTTTGCAATAGATAAACTATTCGTTTTAACACCAGATTGATTTTCTTGAATGGCACGAGATGATGCGATCTTCAATGTAGAATCACCTAGAAATTATTAAGAATTTTATTTTATTGTCAACTGCTATACACCATGGGTAGTATTCTGTTCTTAAGGAGCAAGGTTCTTAAAGAGCAAGGTTAAAATAAGTGGATTTAAAATTTTAAGAATATTTTTGTTTCTATGACCTGCTGCATAGCTGTGACTGAGACAATAAAAGGGTGGAATTACAATGGTTCCTTTTTGGAATATAAGGAAGTAAAACCAACCAAATTGCGGTATTTGTGTGGTGAAAATCCTTAATTAGATGATTTAAAGCACAGCTTATATTTTATTGTAAAAATATGTGTACTCTTTTATACAGTTCTCAGAATTTACCACATGTCAAGATAGAGTTATCATAGCATTATCTAAAGGTGTTTACTACTAATTTTAAAGCATTACTTCCCAATGCGTAGTTCACAAACTACATCAGACGAATAGCCATACAAATATAAAAACAATACGAAACTTACAAGAACAGAGAATATATTAAGCAATATGATGTCATCAATAAAAATATTTTAAAATAAAAATAAATAGGTGTTACCATGTTTAGCTCCAACTGAAGAAGATTTACTTTTTAACTCATCAAGTTTGCTTGCTTTCTTTTCGACTTTTAATTTCTCCTCTTTTCTCTCTTTACTTCTTGATGTTAAATTCAATGAAGACTCTTTATCGACCTTCTTGCTATCACTTTTTAACTTTTTGCTACCTTTATGTGAGACTTTCTGACTTGTTTGTCCAGACGATCTTGATGGAACAACATCAATAGTCTCAGAATGGTGACTGTTGTCAGTAGCAACTGCTAAATTACAAGAAAATGACAGGACTATTTTAGGTAAAATTAAGGATAAATTAAATTTACTAGTCGGTTGCCTGTGGAAAAATCCACTGGTGAACCCGTCCTTTTTTTACCGCATTACGTGCGTCTCGCTACTTGCGCAGCTAAGCTACCATTTTGCGTGACAGACAGACAGACAGACAGACAGACAGACAGACAGAAGACAGACAACAGACAGACAGACAGACAGACAGACAGACAGACAGACAGACAGACAGACAGACAGACAGACAGACAGACAGACAGACAGACAGACAGACAGACAGACAGACAGACAGAAAGACAGACAGACAGACAGACAGACAGACAGACAGACAACAAGACAGACAGACAGACAGACAGACAGACAGACAGACAGACAGACAGACAGACAGACAGACAGACAGACAGACAGACAGACAGACAGACAGACAGACAGACAGACAGACAGACAGACAGACAGACAGACAGACAGACAGACAGACAGACAGACAGACAGACAGACAGACAGACAGACAGACAGCAGACAGACGACAGACAGACAGACAGACAGACAGACAGACAGACAGACAGACAGACAGACAGACAGACAGACAGACAGACAGACAGACAGACAGACAGACAGACAGACAGACAGACAGACAGACAGACAGACAGACAGACAGACAGACAGACAGACAGACAGACAGACAGACAGACAGACAGACAGACAGACAGACAGACAGACAGACAGACAGACAGACAGACAGACAGACAGACAGACAGACAGACAGACAGACAGACAGACAGACAGACAGACAGACAAATTGGAATAGATCAGTAATTTGAATTTTGATGTTAGCAATGGTTTGTTGGTGCACATAAATTTTTTTTTAGAAATTGATCCCAGGTGGTTTCCCATTATCCAAGTGGGGGGTTTATGTCAGTTATTTTCATCCGTTTCTAAGTTATATATTAGGCCTCAAACTTAAAGTCAAATGCAATAGCTTCACTAATATTATCAGTCTAAAAGGCATTCACATTTGTGATGTAACACCAATTAAGTTAACAAATTAGACTTTAAAGAAAAAAAAACACATAGACTTCAGTTACACATTTATCATATTAATATAAGAAATATAACATAACTGTCTACTAGCCCGTCTTGTCCAATCATAACCACAATACACAAAAAGTTTTTTTGCTAAATTAAATCGAGTTTTAAAATCTATATGCTAAAAATGTGTTGGATTCATACTTTTTATGCCATTTAAGAGGGGTTATAAATACACTGTGTATAAACACTGTATTAATGGAAAGCATTGAGTATGTAAGAAAACAATCTGATAATATTGTTACAATTGAAAAAAATCTCTATAAACGACACTACATTACTTAACCTTTTGTTACTCAACCTATCACTTTTGGTATGGTTTGTAGAAAATTTTCGCAAATATGTTTTAATAGGTTTACACACAAAAATTATTTCAAAACTCTCACCTTCCATCTTCTCGCTTTTGTTCTCTCCATTGTCGGTTTCATCTGTTGTCGTTTCCACACTTGGTATTGTGGGCAATTCAAATACTGGTAACACATCAGAGAGCTCTGTCGTGTTATGCTTAGCAATTATTTCAGCTGTGACAAACACTGAGGCTGATTCAACCAAAACCTCCAAAAATTCCAAGGGTGTTATTTCTACATCTAATAGCATAAATATTCGGGTCTAAACTCTTAAACTCTCAGGCAAATAAAAATAAACAAACATAAATATAAAAGAAACAAACCTAAGTTATAGCATGTTGCATCCAATACTTCTTTTGTCAAAATTTTAACTAGTGATTTTGCAGTAAGCTGTTGATTCATTAATTTTAGGTCTTTGTAAACAAACAACGCATCCCTCATAGACAAACAGACATCATTTTTCCTTTGTGCATAGTGAAAATACATTTTAAGGCATTCGTTTATATAGATCATTATTTCCTGAGTTTGCTCAATTGATTTGTATACTATCCCATTCACATCAGTCTTTCTATTAGATGTAAATATCGCAACAAAGTCAGAAAAACATTTAGACACTTCATTGCTATCATCTGTGTATTTTCCCTTGAATATCAAACAAGAAATCTTCACCAGGCTTTCTAGAAAATCCCGAGTAAATATTTTCTTAAAACAATCATCGACACATTTTGCCTGATCATCAAAGGATCTCTCGATATCTACCAACGAAAGATCATACGTGTGAATTTTATAATCTTTCAAGAAGCGACAATATTGTAACTTGGACATGACATAGGTATTGTCAATAGAATGGTTGACACCAAGACAGCTGTAGAACTTGTACATTTGCTTCATCTGTGAAGTAAAACGTAGAATGATACAAACAATTTTGTTGATCTCATCTTGACGTTGCTCAAGATCATACTTGTAATCAGATAAGACATCGTCGATATCAATATCGAGAAAAGCATCTGCAGCAGCTCCTGACATTCCTACAACGGAGGTAGATCTGAGAGACATAGGTGATTTTACTGGAAGTCCACTTTGGAAAATATCGGGTGTCGTCATTCCTGACAATATCAATTCTGGAAATTCAAGCATGTGATCATCTGAAAACTTACCTACAAAAAATAACAATAAACATAATAACAAAAATAAATATAAAATATATATAAAAATATATATATATATAAAAGTTGTATTGTTGACATTTTTAGGAACATTATGTATTGCATCTAGAAGACATTATGAAGTTGATATAAACTGAGTAAGAAGTTGCTGAAGGGAGTAGAAATTTATAAGTTACCACTAAAAACACATCCATTTTTGAATATGAATTTTCCATCGCCATGCTTCATATTATTTTTCCACTGGCCATCGTAAATGGCACCACTAGCATAATAAAAAATTCCATTGCCCTGTCGTTCTCCATTTAAAAATTCTCCAATGTAATGATTACGTAGTGGATATTGAGAGTTGCTCACTCTTTTCAGAAACCAAATGTTTTCACCATATCCAGTTTGCACCCCATCAACCCAATCTCCTGAATATTCCTGGCCAAGGTTATACCAATACATGGTACCTTTACCATTCCTCTTGTTATTTTCCCAATTTCCCTCATACATGTTGCCATTTTTAAATCTAAAAAGGGAAAAAAACACCAAAATACTATAAAAAAAGGTGGGCATAAAAATTACATTAATCAACAATTTTACAAACCTTCGAATTCCAAACCCCGCTTTTGTATTTTCACACCAATTTCCATCATAGTAAGATTCTCCATTTTGATCATAATAAATAATACCCTTGCCATGACGCGTTCCTAAATTACAAATAACAATAGCTATCAAATCAAGCAAATCAAATTTTATGTTCCGGCATCTCCATGACCCAACCAACCCTAAACATTGCCAAGTCTAAAAATTTCACTTTAGAAAATTAACAA
This sequence comes from Hydractinia echinata, assembly GCA_030067915.1. Taxonomy (NCBI): domain Eukaryota; kingdom Metazoa; phylum Cnidaria; class Hydrozoa; order Anthoathecata; family Hydractiniidae; genus Hydractinia; species Hydractinia echinata. Next base: position 2,634,068 of record JASGCC010000031.1, read on the forward strand.
AAACAGGGAGGATTTTTTTTTTCTGATGACTGAACATCTAAGTAAAAAATATCAGTTATCAATATAAATAAAAATATCAGTAAATATATAGCTTTCCTTTTTACAATTTTACAGCTACAATTTGTTTTTTGAAATACACACATCCTCTACAAACAATAAAGATGTTGTAGTCAATTTTCATTATGACGCTGACATAACACATTTCTTGCTGCCTCAGTGACATCAAATATACCTCAGAAAACTGACATTTCTAGTGACACTCTTGCATAAACATGGTTGAAAATAGTATGAAGCAATAGTGTAAAGTTGGTAATAAAGAGAAAGCAAATGGTGTGCAGGGTGCACAGGATGCAGGGGTAGGACAGCAGCAAAGTGCAGCGTGTAAGTTAGATAATGACAGGAAAAATTGAACAGTTTAAGATGCTCTCAGATAAAAAAGTGATAGTACAGTGTTTCGGATTGCAGAACGGATGAAAGCAAAAACTCAAAAATAAAACGGTGAAATATGCATAAGAAAAAATAAGCAGTTTCTTGTGGAGATAAACAACAAGAATAGAAAGAAAGTTGCCGAATGGTTTTAAGAAAAGTTCACATTGGATAAAGAGGGGTCAAAAAGTAGTGAATATTAATGCATTATTGTTTGAGTCCAGCTATTGGTTGCAACCCTTGAAAAATATTATTTGCAAAAATAAGAAAAATCTGCACTTTTCCTTTGTAGATCTATAAAAGGCATTTTATAGGATCTTGAGGGACATTGAAGATTGGCTGTTGAATCTCATGTTATTTATCATTGTTCTGGAGTGTGCTGACAATCCTGATAAAATACTAGCTGTATTTTATCTCAATAGGAATTAATATTAATAAATACTTAGTACTGATATATCATTCACAAGAAAAGGGAGAATAACATATACCTTTTCTCCACTCTCCTGCGTAAGATTTTAATTCTTTACATTTAAATGTTCCAAAACCATGCCTCAATCCATTACATACTTCTCCATCATATGTGTTTCCATCTGGCCAAGAGTAAACACCTGCATAGGTCATTTCAAAAGTATAGATTATTTTTTTGGGAAAAGTGCTGCATCCAATCTTTCATTCGTTTTCACTGGAAAAATTGCCATCCTTACCGTTATTAAAGTTGTTCCTAACGTTAGTGTCACTTTAGTATTGCGTTAATTTTGTTAAAAACTGACCTTCTGTGAAAAATAAGTTCTTCTTATATAAAAAAACTTGGAAAGTTGTCTAGGAATTTGTATATCTTTTTAAAAAACCTTAACCAGTTTATCAGATTTTGAAATTCAAAATTCAACTTAGTTATGCATGAAATCATCAAGAACTAAAGTGTTTTATAGTTTTACTTAGGCATACATATTATAGATTTTTGGCCATTCAGTTTGGTCATTTTAAAATCTATATCTAGTTATTATAATTATGATATATCAATGATGTTATAATTTTGCATAATATATAAAAAAATTTTAGTCTTATATTTCAAAAAATAACAAAGATTTTTCCAAAAACTTCCTAGGCAACTCTTCACACTCTTGTATACGAAATTAACTTGCTTTTATGCATATGAGATAGCTTAACAGCTTTAGTTGTGTCTTTAATAGTTTACTCAAAACAATAACCAATTAAAATTTAAAACAAAAAACAAATTAAAGTCATCATCATCATTCTCGGCTTAACGTCCGTTTTCCATGCTAGCATGGGTTGGACGGGGTATATTAATGACCCTCTTCCAATCTGATCTAGACTGTGTTAGATCTAAACTCAACTTCCTCTGTATCAAGTCTGTCCTTATAACCTCCTGCCAAGTCTTTCTCGGTCTGCCTCTGGGCTTTGCCCCAGGAACTATCAAGTCTCTACACTTTCTTACCCAATTATCCTCCTCCATTCTTTCCAAGTGCCCCAGCCAATTCAATCTTCTTATCTGGATAACATCTTTAATTCTACGGAGACTTAGCCTGCTTCTTAGCTCATCTGAACTCTTTCTGTCTTTCAGACTGGCGTTACACATCCACCTAACCATTCTCATATCATTCCTTTCTAAACGGTCAAGATCTTCCTGCTTCACTGCCCATGTCTCACTACCGTACAACATAACACTTCTTACACAGGCCTCATACAACCTACCTTTTACCTCAATTGACAGGACTCTGCTAGTCAACAAAGGAAGTAACTCTCTGAACTTTTTCCAAGCAGAACCTATCCTGCAAGTAACACTTCTTCCAACACCCCCTTCACTGCCCAACATATCACCTAAGTAACAGAAGTTCTCAACTATCTCTAACGAGCCACTGTTGTACATCATTAAAGCTGGAAATACTTCATTCTCTATAATCTCACCTTTGCAACGCTTGCATACAAACTGAATGTCAGCTCTTAACCTTCCACTAATACTACTGCACTTCTTATGTACCCAATGCTTGCAAGTCTGACAAAAAATTGAGTTACTACCAACCCCTTTCCTGCAAACTCCACAAGGCCACTTTCCAACTACAAGGTCACACTTGGCTGCAATGCTACTAATCATGACTTTAGACTTTGCTGTGTTTACCTTTAGCCCTTTCTCTTCTAGTCCTTTCTTCCACTTCTCAAACTTTTCAACTAATTCTTCCATCGACTCTGCTATGAGAACCAAATCATCTGCATACAATAACTCCCATGGACAACCTGTTCTGAACTCCATCGACAGCGCTTCTAAGACTAGAACAAACAACAAAGGACTAAGTACAGAACCCTGATGTACACCAACATTTACACTAAATTCATCACTAAGTGAATCGTTAATCCTGACACGACTTCTAGCATTGCTGTACATAGACTGTACCATCGTAACTAGCCACTCATCCACACCTAATTTTCTCATAGCCCACCAAATAACTTTACGTGGCACTCTATCAAAAGCTTTCTCTAAATCTACAAAGGCAAAATAGAGATTCTTTTCAATATACTTCAATATATGAAGCTGTCTGAGTAAAAATATTGCATCTGTAGTGCCACGCCCTGGAACAAAACCAAATTGCATCTTATCTATATCAATCCTTTCTCTAAGTAACTTATCAATCACTCTTTCAATAACTTTCATTACTTGATCAACCAACTTCAAACCTCTATAGTTACCCCTTTCTAATGCATCACCCTTGCCCTTGAAACAATTCACTATTACACTCGACTGCCACTCACTCGGAATAGCACCATCCTTTATAATCTGGTTAGCAAGACTTGTAATAAGCTCAACTCCAATATATCCAGATGCTTTTACCATCTCCGCAACAATACCTGATACTCCTGCAGCCTTGCCAATCTTCAATTTCCTAATAGCCTCCACTACCCATTCTGTCTTGATCTGCATAGCTGGCCCTTCTACAACATCATCATCAGACAAATTATCCTCATCCCAATCAAACTCAGTGTTAAGCAACCTCTGATAATAATTCTTCCAAGCTACCCTTTTCTCCTCCTCTGTGCTAGCCAAAACACCTTCATCATTACGTATACACTTCTCACCTACAACATCTTGATTAGTCTTCTTCATTTGCCTTGCTATCTTGAATACCTCATTGCGCTGGTCTTCCCTTCTTAACACATCTGCAAATCTGTTTCTCTCTGCTTCTGATTTTGCCTTATACACTGCTGTACGAGCACGACGCTTAGCTTCTAAGTAAATATTTTTACTACCACCTGACTTCCACTCTTTCCAAAGTTTCCTCTTTTCCTTTATACACTGGTCAACCTCATTATTCCACCACCAGGTCTGTCTATGTCTAGCTGGTCCTTTCGTCCACCCACAGGTATCATCAGAAGCTTCTAGAAGACAATTCTTCAAAGTAGTCCAAGTACTTTCAACATTGTCACTATCACATTGACCATTGTGGGCTAACTGCTGAACTTTTGCACTAAATTGTCTTGCTACAATCTCTTCCTTCAGCTTCCAGACTTTTCGACGGGGCCTGTACTTTCCCTTGGCTTCTTTAACACTCTTCAAGATAATATCACAAACCAGCAACCTATGCTGGGAAACACACTCTTCCCCCGATATAACTTTCACGTCCTTCACCACTTTCTTGTCTGACTTTCTAACCAGGAAGTAATCTATCTGTGTCTTACAACCACCTGACTCATATGTTATCAGCCTACTCTGTCTCTTACTGAATGATGTGTTGCAAACCACCATGTCCGTTGCCATTCCAAACTCAAGCAATCTCTCCCCTTCCTTATTTCTGCTCCCAAATCCATAGCCTCCATGCACACCTCTATAACCTTCAGATGACTTCCCAACATGACCATTAAAGTCGCCGCCCACCATGACAAGTTCAGTGTCTCCAAACTTTGATGTGACTGCTATTAACTCATCATAAAACTTATCTTTATCTTCCTCACTGAGTCCACACTGTGGAGCATAAACTGACAGAAAAGTGACAATCCTATTACCTATCAAAAACTTTATCACTATAATACGACTATTAACACGCATAACATCTATTACTTTTTCTACCCACTTCTCTGCAACGAATATGCCAACTCCTCCGTATCCATCACTATTACCAATCCAAAAAAGCTTATACCTTGCCCTCCTACCTTCCACAAATCTCACTGAAGCTCCTCTCCACCTGACTTCCTGAACACAACACATATCAACAGATCTACGTTCTAACATTTCAACTACTTCACCTGCTCTACCTCTCAGAGTACCAACATTTACACTAGCCATCCTCAACCTAGTGTTATCTACCTTGTGATGTGATAGCTGGGTAACGGTCTGACGATGCTCACACCTGACATCTGTCCTACCGTGCACGACACCTTCACTCCTTAGAGTTCCAGCCCCGTTTACGCAGTTTGTCTGATCAACTATTCTTACGGCCATTAATAAAGAGTTTTGGCATTGTTTTACAGCTGGATGCCCTTCCTAGCGCCAACCGTTCACAGACCGGACTGGGTGTTTTTTAAAGTGACACCATCACTATGTGGCATTTCATGGGACTTCCACAATCGCCCCTTTAAACTAAGGTATGGTGGAGGACGTTCAACTCCTCTCTTGTCTCTTAAAGAGACCCTTCACCAAAGACAATTAATTTCTATACATTGTATAATTCTTACCTCTACCTGTTATAACATTTTCAACAAAATCACCAACAAAAACTGTTCCATTTGACCAAGAGCAAGTTCCTTGGCCATGCATTTTCCCATTTTTAAACGATCCTTTATAAACAATCCCTCCTTTTAAATATGTACACCCTTCGCCATGATAAAAGCCATTTTCGTCAAACTCTCCTTCGTATCTTTCAACTATTATTGGCACTAAAACAGGTTCATTTTTCATCATATCATTTAAAGGTGTTTGGACATTCTCCTTTATTTCCGGCTCCAATGAATCAGATCTTTGGTTTGAATCCTCCATTATTACTGATTCAGTTATTGTAGCATCTTGCTCGTTAGAACATTTCTGATTATTTTCAGGTTGCTGTACTGAGGATTGATGTTTTTTTGGTTCAGGCATTATTTCTAAAAACTAGCAAAGTAATTAGGTGAAAATACTTTACATTATTAAATTGCATAAGATTATTCTTAATTTCTGCCTAGGGTTTTAAGAAAAAAATACCAATAGCATGTTGTAAAGAGAACAAAATATTACAGTTAATTAATTTGAATCTATATGCAAAAATTCAAATTCAAATATGATATTTGAATTATAGAATGCCGAATTTTTAACAAATATTTTGGTCAAACTGAATGTTTTTAGACTTAGATTAATTTATTTGTTGGATGGCGGCTTGATATTCAGCACTTAAAATAAAAAATTCCACCCCGAGAACTTAAAATGGCTGGTCAAGTCAAATTTTTGAAAGCCAAAAAAAGCAAATTGTGGAGAAGTATCATAAACACTAGGGTTTTATTTCCCCTATCATCCTAAATTCGAGATAAACTTGTTAAAGTAATGTTTGCAGAGATTTCCATTTAACATATCTAATGTCTAATTTTCTATATGAAATAAGGTTCTTATGCTTTGGCTCCCGTCCCGTCATTTTAAAACAAAATCAGGACAGCTTGTTTTTTTTGTTCGTTTAAAATAATTAATTTTACAGAGCTATAGATATATGTATAAACAAAGTTTCTGTTCTTCCTGACTACAAAAAGTGCAATGGACAAAGAATTGTATATAAATAATGCAGATTGTGTCTGTCTGTAACAGGTGAATTGGATGTGCTCATTTTCCTTTGATATAGCCAAAAAAATTGTCTTAAATGTTAAATTTTCTGCTGTATGGCAAAACGTTTAATATGCATGTAACGTCAATAGCTTAATTTAAAATAACGAAGCCATTACAATGCACTTAAAACTTTGAGGCCAAATAACTTCAAAACAGGGTGGTGGAGTCATTCATTTTTCACTGCATGGGTAAGTTTTTTTAAACCTGTGTCCCAGAATCCGTTTCAGTATGAATGGGTTGATGATGTCATCAGAAGACCTTTAAACCCCAATATCTCTGTAACTGTTCATCAAAAGTACATCATCCTTTTCTTAATCAGTGTTACAAGATATTTACTATATATTAAATATAAATTTCTAAAAGCACACAATCTTATACATTTTCTTCATCAGCGTTTCACGCTCTACATAATAACGGAAACGTGTAAACAAATTTCTAAAATTCTTTTTCATATATGTTGTTGTTGTTCGTAACTTGAAGAAAGTTTATAAGTTTTGGCATGCTTTTCTCTTAACTTGTCAACATATACACTTTTTGTTCATTTCTTGGATAGGGCTTCGCAGCCATGGGAATCTAAAAATTAGGGTGACTGCAATCTTGATTTAACTTTTGCCGAAGTACACATTTTTCTTTTTATAAGCAACCCCACTTTTTGGTTCAGGGCTGGGGTTGCTATGGAATTTTAGAAATTCAGGGCTAAAGTTGCTTAGGTTGCTAAGGAAAAATCGACCTGGTAGTTGTTGAAGAAAAAAAATACATATCCAAGGGAAAATGCATGCCAACTTTACTGTGTCAGTTACTGAAATTTCTGCTTTTTGAGTTTTGCCGAACATCTGGCTAATTTTATAAAATATTTTGCTGGGGAAAAAAGTTGCTTGGCTAAGTTCAGGGCTGGGTGTTGCTAAGTAGTTGCTTAGTTTTTTGGCAATTTCAGGGCTGAGCCCTTAGCAATCGAGTTGCTTATAAAAAGAAAAATGTGTAGGACGGCTGTTTTTAGGTGACTATAAATATTCCTTCTAAACAAAGTCCCATGATGAAAATACATATTGAACATTCAATAAAAGTATCAACGGACCCGTTGATACTTTTATTGAATGGCTCCAATTAAAATTGGGTAAATCCTGACCCCCATGCGCTTTCCACTAGTTGAATGATTTTGTAAGGATCACTGAAGTTTTCTAGCAACTTATTTTACGTCTTACGTATGTTATGAATTATTGCTGCATAATATTGTATCTTTTGATCTTTCAGAACATTTAATTTGCTTTCACTTTCGAAGAAGCCAGGTGTTCAATATTTTCCGATATTGATTTGGAAAATTTCAGAAAACAATTAATATTTTGACTTTAATATTTTAGACAACTCTTGGTCTTTAACTCAACATGTAAGTATTCTTATACAATTTATAGAGTGGGCTGAGCGTTTTCCGTGTCACGATAATGGCTTGTCAGAAGCAAATAATGTTGCATAAATATACCAACTTGGCTTTTTGCAAACGTGAAATAATTTAAACGAACGTAAGTCAAAAAAGATGGTAAAAGAATAATACTTTTACTTGTTCACTCATTCATTGGAAAAAACTACAAAAAGTCACGACAGCATTTACATTGGCATTGCAGAATGCCACTATCGATTCCAATGGCTGCTTCGTGAATAACACCACACACACAAAAAAATTATGTGCACCACTTTAAGGTAACATGCAGGTTTGTCCACAACAATTTTTGTTTACACAAACTTGTCATTGTTCACCACAATAGTGCACATATTTTTCAACTCTTTCAGGTCAATTGATGCTTACATATAGCTAGCTAGCTATACACCAAATGACTTCCATTACTTTTAACTCCAAAATCCAAAATCCCTTCTGTACATTTCCTTTGAACACTCCTACCTTAGATCTTTTAGATTATAATCTGCTATTTTTAAAGGATTTTAAGATTTAAAGGATTTAGCAATATATAACAGAGGAATTGATATAGTTTTGTAGCTATAGCTAGCTAAAGCTATATTATTAAAACGGTTGCATTTGCCAATATCATGCCAGGAGACTTGATGCTATTTTTGATTCTTATATTTCCGTTTCTTTAAAAAAAATTAAGAATGTTGATTACAAATATCAGAATAAAAATGCGAGTCCTTAGCAGCATAGCTAGCTAGCTAGCTAAAAAAGAGAGTTTATTTCGCTTGCAGAACTGTATTATCACAGCTAAACTACCATTTTTATTAATTTTTTAAGCATAGCCTGGATGCTGCCAATGGATACTGGCCGCTGCTAATGATACTTACCAACCTCGTCCCCAGTTTTTTTCACTCATAATAAAAAAGTGAAAAGAGCCCCGGTGTGGACGAGGGGGGTAGAGTTAGCCAGTGTTATTTTTTATGCTACCAGTGTACACACAAGGAAAACCTATTTATGCATAATAATATACAGTGTTATTTTTCTAGGGAGATACCGTTGTTATTATGGAAGTAACAGATTGTTATCTCTGGGCGCACATCATATTTCTTTTTGAAACGCGACATAAATTTTGTAGGCTCGAGATTTGTTGTTTTCAAACAAATTATTACTCTTTGTGTTGTCTCCCTCCTAGGATTCACATTGTTTGAACAAAACAGAATAGGTTCCGGCGACAGATTAAAGTTCTTTTAGCCTCGTGGTTGGAAAGAATCGTAATTTGAATAGACGCGGGCAGGAGTTATCTGAAAAAGCAACTTAGAGTACGCGGCCAATTTTATGACTGTGGGCGTATTTCTTGCTGTGCTGTTTTCTTACTTAAATCTGCTGATTTAATCATACCAAAGACGTGCGTGTTTGTGAAATCCTCACATTTCTACCAAAGAAGGGTTTTTCGTTGCCCTTCCCCAACACACACGTCCTGCAAATATGGGACAAGTTGCTTGATAGATTACAGTTTTGTTTTGTAATATGAAACAAAGAAGACACATTTGTTGATGAAACTTGTATTTTTAATTGGACATCGCCCAGAACGACTGTGTATCCCATATTTTATATAATTATCTGCATGGTTACACTTTGGCCTAAAACTTTAGAGTTTTCAGAGCGTCGTCTCTAGAACGTCAAAAAAAGTGTGTGTCAAGGGTAAAACCAGCTTGTTTTTAAGTTTTCATACTTCAACAGACCTGGCGAGAGAAACTTATGTGTCACCACGTGGAGTACCTTCGCGACCCTATAACTAAACTGAGGTTTATCTCAAAGAGCTCTGGGGTGTTGAGAATGATTTTATTTAAGATGATAACAATGGTGATGCCCCCAGGGTATCTTTATTCTGTTCAAACATAAGCAATGACATTCGAGAATTCTCTTTCTTTTGCCGTAGGCACATCCTTGTCCCCAGGGTCTCTTAGCTCTAATCGGTATATCGGCGGAACGGTATAAAATAAATTAACCAAAAAGCCCTGGGAGGTTGCAATAGGCAGTCAACTTCGTCCTCAGGGCTCTTTTTCCTCTTTTTGATATTGGTATGTCGTTCTAGAAAGAAGCCTTTGCGCATTTACTCTCACCAAATTCTATTTTTAATTTTCGATCCATCAGATAGTATAAATCCTTTTTTCATCGATAAACTATTAATCTCAAAGTTTTATGAACTCATGTTTTTGTACTCTTTTCTCCCTGACTATAGGTAATCGAGCCTGCTATTTCGTTTAACAGCAAACCGTGCAAAGGAAGTATGCGGAAAAAAGCCCTAAATAAATAAAAAATTTCCACAAAAAATCAACAAAGTCGTTTTTTAAAGGCAAGATTAAAAACGTTTGTTGTGATTTTTTTGTGAAGAGATTAAGATAACGAAGCCTATTATGATGGGCGTACAATGATTCATAAAATAGTCTGAACACAGTAAAAAGTTTTCATTTAAATGGCAAGCATCAGAGGAAAGGCAGTTTAAATCTTTTTTTTTTACATCGTGTTACACTCAATCTATTATAAATTGCTGTGGTTGGTTGCTATTTGCGCAAAAAAAAAACCAGGATAAAAGAGGTAACAGTTTTATCAAGTCGTAGTGTAATTCTCACACGGGAAAAAAACGGCGATGTTTTTGTCGCCGATAATTCTTGACAATTGATAGGTCTGACGAAACAGATATTCCTCTCGCCGTCTGATATGCAAAAAGAGAGAACAGGTCCTGGGATCGAGGTTGCTGTTAACTAAAACTGCGAGTAACTCAACCTCGTCCTCAGAACCCCTTTTCCCTGTTTTTTATATGTTTATATTATATTTTATTATATTTTATATCGTCCTCAATATAAAAAATCAAAAAGGGGTCCTGGGGACGAGGTTGCGAGTAACTCTAAAGCAATCTTGTCTTGATATCTCCTTTTTCGCTTCGGAAAGCAGCTGTCGATGAGGTCAGTCTTAAGGATTTAAAACCATATTCTTATCTCCTTCAGCTAACTTCTTTGACAAATTCTAATTTTTCTGAAAATAAATGAATTGATAACAGGCTAAAGAGTATTATTTGATGTATTACGTGTTTCTTAGATGCATTTTTTTTCTAATAATTGATTTATTGCGTCTATTTACCGATGTATTTTGTGAATAGATCATGCATTACTTGCATTAACCCTATTCGGCCCGGGGGGGCGCCCCCCTGACAGTTTTTTTTAATAACTCCTTAACGCTATGTTGCATGGCTATGATACTTACTGAGTTTCAATATTTATCTATTAGACACCGGCATGCCAAATTTTTAGGTCCCATACCTTTCAGAGGCCTTATAATGGGGAAAATATAATAACTCTTGTTAGGATGATCCTCAGAACTTCAAACTTAAAACACATCTTTGTTTCATCAAGAAGAATCATTTTTTGATCACGTGGTTAATCCGATTTCCCGATTTTTTACCCGAAAGTCGGAACATACCGGATTTTCGGGCAATTTTTGGCACTTTTTAAAGCGATCTATCTAAAAAACGGAAAGTATGTTAAATAACTTTTATTTAGCTTTCAGAAAATTCAAACAGAATGTAAAAATTCGCTCTAGAACTAAAGTAATTGAGTTTTAAGCAGATAGTGGCATTTTGAACAAATTTTAAGGTTTTGATGACGTCACAGAAAATGTGCTGACGCATGCAAAAATTTATTGACACCATTTTGTTCCTTTTGTGATGTACTATATGTGTGCCAAGTTTGATTCAATTTGAACAAGCCTATGACAAGTTATTGAGGGGGGGCGGTCATAATATGTTCGAAAAACCCCGGACCGAATAGGGTTAACTCGCAAAGCGATGTGTTACGTGTATCGATCATGCAATACGTGTATTACCTCGAAAATCGATGTATCACGTGTATCGACCATGCATTACTTGAATTACCTCGCAAATCGATGTATTACGTGTATAGATCATGCTGTACTTGTATTACCTCACAAATCAATGTGTTAAGCGCATCGACCATTCATTACGTGTATCACCTCGCAAATCGATGTGTTACGTGTATCAATCATGCAGTACTTTCATTACCTCGCAAATCGATGTGTTATGTCTATCGATCATGCAATACGTGTATTACCTCGAAAGGTATTGCCCCACGACCTACCGTGAAGCGCACGCTCTATTATTAGTTGTTCTATAAACTGGACAAGTGACTCCTTGACACTCTTTTAAATTAACTGCATTGTTAGTAATAAGTATTTTTTTCTTTTAGAACTCAACATGATATTCGAAATTTTTGTTGCCATTCTCGCTCCGCCCTTACTTTACGTGTTGTCCACATATCTTTATCATCTATGGGAACTTCGCAAGTATCCAGCTGGTCCGTTTCCTTTACCTGTCATAGGTAACCTGCATCAACTTGGTAAGAAGCCTTATGAATCACTTGCTGAACTGTCAAATATCTATGGAGACGTGTTTGGTATCAGCTTTGGTATGACGCGGGCGGTGATTGTGAATACTATTGAACCAACCAGAGAAGCACTTATCACAAAAGGTAGGATTTGCTTAACATTTTGGGATGGTTTTTACCCCGCACAGTTTTCAAAATGGCGGCCTCTAAAATAAAACCTAAACATTGCACACTATAAGTGGTGACAATTAAAATAGTCACTCAAGCTAAAATGATCACTCCAGCTAAAATGATCACTCCAGCCAAAATGGTCACTCCAGCCAAAATGGTCACTCCAGCTAAAATGATCACTCCAGCCAAAATGGTCACTCCGGTCAATATGGTCACTCCAGCTAAAATGGTCACTGCAGCTAAAATGGTCACTCCAGCTAAAATGATCACTCCAGCTAAAATGGTCACGCCAGTCAATATGGTCACTTCAGCTAAAATGGTCACTCCAGCTAAAATGATCACTCCATCCAAAATGGTCACGCCAGTCAATATGGTCACTCCAGCTAAAACGGTCACTCCAGCTAAAATGGTCACTCCAGCTAAAATGGTCACTCCAGCTAAAATGGTCACGCCAGTCAATATGGTCACTTCAGCTAAAATGGTCACTCCAGCTAAAATGATCACTCCATCCAAAATGGTCAAGCCAGTCAATATGGTCACTCCAGCTAAACGTCACCAGCTAAATGGTCACTCCAGCTAAAATGGTCACTCCAGCTAAAATGGTCACGCCAGTCAATATGGTCACTCCAGCTAAACGGTCACTCCAGCTAAAATGGTCACTCCAGCTAAAATGGTCACTCCAGCTAAAATGGTCACTCCAGCTAAAATGATCACTCCAGCTAAAATGGTCACGCCAGTCAATATGGTCACTTCAGCTAAAATGGTCACTCCAGCTAAAATGATCACTCCATCCAAAATGGTCACGCCAGCCAATATGGTCACTCCAGCTAAAATGGTCACTCCAGCTAAAATGGTCACTCCAGCTAAAATGGTCACTCCAGCTAAAATGGTCACTCCAGCTAAAATGGTCACTCCAGCTAAAATGGTCACTCCAGCTAAAAATGATGACTCCAGCTAAAATGGTCACGCCAGTCAATATGGTCACTTCAGCTAAAATGGTCACTCCAGCTAAAATGATCACTCCATCCAAAATGGGCACGCCAGTCAATATGGTCACTCCAGCTAAAACGGTCACTCCAGCTAAAATGGTCACTCCAGCTAAAATGGTCACTCCAGCTAAAATGGTCACGCCAGTCAATATGGTCACTTCAGCTAAAATGGTCACTCCAGCTAAAATGATCACTCCATCCAAAATGGTCACGCCAGTCAAAATGGTCACTCCAGCTAAAACGGTCACTCCAGCTAAAATGGTCACTCCAGCTAAAATGGTCACTCCAGCTAAAATGGTCACGCCAGTCAATATGGTCACTCCAGCTAAAACGGTCACTCCAGCTAAAATGGTCACTCCAGCTAAAATGGTCACTCCAGCTAAAATGGTCACTCCAGCTAAAATGATCACTCCATCCAAAATGGTCACGCCAGTCAATATGGTCACTCCAGCTAAAACGGTCACTCCAGCTAAAATGGTCACTCCAGCTAAAATGGTCACTCCAGCTAAAATGGTCACTCCAGCTAAAATGGTCACTCCAGCTAAAATGGTCACTCCAGCTAAAATGATCACTCCAGCTAAAATGGTCACGCCAGTCAATATGGTCACTTCAGCTAAAATGGTCACTCCAGCTAAAATGATCACTCCATCCAAAATGGGCACGCCAGTCAATATGGTCACTCCAGCTAAAACGGTCACTCCAGCTAAAATGATCACTCCATCCAAAATGGGCACGCCAGTCAATATGGTCACTCCAGCTAAAACGGTCACTCCAGCTAAAATGATCACTCCATCCAAAATGGTCACGCCAGTCAATATGGTCACTCCAGCTAAAACGGTCACTCCAGCTAAAATGGTCACTCCAGCTAAAATGGTCACTCCAGCTAAAATGGTCACTCCAGCTAAAATGGTCACTCCAGCTAAAATGGTCACTCCAGCTAAAATGATCACTCCAGCTAAAATGGTCACGCCAGTCAATATGGTCACTTCAGCTAAAATGGTCACTCCAGCTAAAATGATCACTCCATCCAAAATGGTCACGCCAGTCAATATGGTCACTCCAGCTAAAACGGTCACTCCAGCTAAAATGGTCACTCCAGCTAAAATGGTCACTCCAGCTAAAATGGTCACGCCAGTCAATATGGTCACTCCAGCTAAAACGGTCACTCCAGCTAAAATGGTCACTCCAGCTAAAATGGTCACTCCAGCTAAAATGGTCACTCCAGCTAAAATGATCACTCCAGCTAAAATGGTCACGCCAGTCAATATGGTCACTTCAGCTAAAATGGTCACTCCAGCTAAAATGATCACTCCATCCAAAATGGTCACGCCAGTCAATATGGTCACTCCAGCTAAAACGGTCACTCCAGCTAAAATGGTCACTCCAGCTAAAATGGTCACTCCAGCTAAAATGGTCACTCCAGCTAAAATGGTCACTCCAGCTAAAAATGGTCACTCCAGCTAAAATGATGACTCCAGCTAAAATGGTCACGCCAGTCAATATGGTCACTTCAGCTAAAATGGTCACTCCAGCTAAAATGATCACTCCAGCCAAAATGGGCACGCCAGTCAATATGGTCACTCCGCTAAAACGGTCACTCCAGCTAAAATGGTCACTCCAGCTAAAATGGTCACTCCAGCTAAAATGGTCACGCCAGTCAATATGGTCACTTCAGCTAAAATGGTCACTCCAGCTAAAATGATCACTCCATCCAAAATGGTCACGCCAGTCAAAATGGTCACTCCAGCTAAAACGGTCACTCCAGCTAAAATGGTCACTCCAGCTAAAATGGTCACGCCAGTCAATATGGTCACTCCAGCTAAAACGGTCACTCCAGCTAAAATGGTCACTCCAGCTAAAATGGTCACTCCAGCTAAAATGGTCACTCCAGCTAAAATGATCACTCCATCCAAAATGGTCACGCCAGTCAATATGGTCACTCCAGCTAAAACGGTCACTCCAGCTAAAATGGTCACTCCAGCTAAAATGGTCACTCCAGCTAAAATGGTCACTCCAGCTAAAATGGTCACTCCAGCTAAAATGGTCACTCCAGCTAAAATGATCACTCCAGCTAAAATGGTCACGCCAGTCAATATGGTCACTTCAGCTAAAATGGTCACTCCAGCTAAAATGATCACTCCATCCAAAATGAGCACGCCAGTCAATATGGTCACTCCAGCTAAAACGGTCACTCCAGCTAAAATGATCACTCCATCCAAAATGGGCACGCCAGTCAATATGGTCACTCCAGCTAAAACGGTCACTCCAGCTAAAATGATCACTCCATCCGAAATGGTCACGCCAGTCAATATGGTCACTCCAGCTAAAACGTTCACTCCAGCTAAAATGGTCACTCCAGCTAAAATGGTCACTCCAGCTAAAATGGTCACTCCAGCTAAAATGGTCACTCCAGCTAAAATGGTCACTCCAGCTAAAATGGTCACACCAGCTAAAACAGTCACTCCCACTAAAATGGTCACTCCAGCTAAAATGGTCAGCAATACACTTAGAATGGCCAGGACAGTTGGAATGTCCTGGCGACTACACTGCAGATAAAATGGTCACTACAACACTAAGGCTCAGTCATTTGCTCGAAATAATTTTTCTCATAATGCTCCTATAAAACCCATCCGTTCCACCAACTTTATTTTCTTAAATTTTATGTATTTCTCAAACCCCTTCCCCGGCTAAACCTAGTTCTCCATCGCGGAGATACTAAATTAAAGCCCTTTCCCCAAATTTCATTCCCACAGCATTGTGTGGTAACTCATTTTTTTTGTTGGGGAAACCAAACTTTAATATAACATAACGTAGTGACATTGTATTATATTTTTTTAACAGGAGCGCAATTTGCTGGAAAACCACAAACAATCTACACACTCGAATTTCTCTCTAGAGGATACTTAAGCATAGCTTTTGCAAAACTATGGTCCTGTGTGGTCAACCTTACGAAGATTTAGTCACACTTCTTTTAAAATGTATGGTGACAACGTCGATCAGTTGATGAACATAACAATCAAGGAAAATGAGGACCTTCACAAGAGATTGAAGACTTTGAAAGGGAAACCAATTGAGGTCAAGAACGACCTTGGTAAATGATGGCTATTTGTTGTCTTATAATAAATGATTTTACTCCACAGAATTTTACTTTTTTTTCCTGGATCTATAACACAAAAGTCTATAATAGTTTGAAAGCTATCTATCTCCAAAATTACGAGGAAAGGTTAATGGGAAAATTTTTTTTGAAAGGTTGTGTTTCAGAAAAAGAATATAATTACAATTTTTCTTTGTTTTTAGGTTATCGATATTGAATATCGTTTGCGGTGCCGTGTTTGGACGACGTTACGCACGGGAGGATTCCGAATTTAAAGACATTGTTGATTATGTGTTATCGGTAGATAAAGGTTTAGCTAGCAGCTTTATATTTCTATCATTTCCATGGTTAAGGTTTTTTCCAAATCCAGCTTTTAATAAAATTAAAAGGGGGATGGAAATCAGAGATCCTTTATTAAAAAGTAAGTTAGCAGAACACAGAAGTTCGTTTGACGGAGAAAATGTGCGAGATTTAACCGACGCATTATTAAAAGTTACGTCAGCCGAAGAAAAATCCTCCTTCACGGAGGATCATCTTGAAATAATTATGCACGATGTGTTTGCAACTTGGTACGCAGCAGTGTTGACAACAATGGAGTGGCTCATTCTCTATATGCTTCATTGGCCTCAATATCAGGAGGAAATATATCAAGAAATCATTCAACATGTTGGAACTGGCCGCTACCCAGACTTAAATGACTGTCCCTCACTCCCTATGATACAAGCCTGTATCCATGAGACTTGGAGGTTCTCTTCGCTGCATCCATTAGGCCTACCACATACATCTACTCAGCAAAGCAGCATTGGAGGGAAAGACATTCCGAAGGATACTGTAATAGTCTTTAACGTTTGGAAAATAAACCAAGACGGAAACCATTGGAAGAATCCGGAAAAATTTGATCCCACTCGATGGCTAGATGAAGAAGGAAATTCAATGCCGGTCAGCATACCAGCTTCATAACATTCTCTGCTGGAAGAAGAAAATGTTTGGGAGAATCATTCGCCAAGAATCAATTGTTTGTTTTTTGCAGTCGCTTGTTTAGAAATTTCAAACTGGAGAAGGTTCCTGATGTTCCACTGCCTAGTTTGGAAGGGGAATTAAACGTTACGTTGACCCCAGTGCCATATAAGGTTATGTTTACACCAAGGGAAAACAATCTTATCTAATCTTTATTTGTTTTGAAATGACTCTGTACCTTTAACCTCCATGCTTGTACGTTTAATCAGAATTTAAATACATCATTTATAAGAATGCTTTATAATAATATAAGACTGGTATTTGCTCAAATTATTTTGGGTAAGCGAGTCTAAGTCTTCGTAATAGGTATACCATTGCCAACAGTAAGGTTCCATTGACGTAAACAGAGTTCTAAGTATTTTTCTGTGATTTTCTACACCGTTTCTTGAATAAAATTTTGGCGAATAGAACTTTAAATAGGTCAAGATTTTTATTCATTGATCACGGAATAGTCAAGAAATTGTATTTTTCATTTTTTATTAGAAAAAAAAATAGATTTATTATTATTATTATTATTATTATTATTAATCGACATATATTTCAAGCATCCATAAATTACAATGGTTCTTAATGTTGAAATGTGTAAATACTAAATGTATGTGCAAAAACAACAGTCACAAAACTGTGCCTCTTTTTCTTTAAATTGATCAAGAATATATCAAAAAATGTTTATTATGGAAATTCAACCTCGTCTTCATGTTTTTTTTTTCTCACCTTTTGATATTGGGATGGCGATCTTTTTTAAACGCCATCCCAATACTAAAAGGTGAAAAGAGACCTGGAAACAAGGTTGATGGAAATTAAAAATACCAGACATTGTGATTGGTTGGTTTCATAATGTATTTCCTTCAGTGAAGGAAAACTCTCTAGCCTAATCAGAAAATGCAAAAATCTTATTATTATTTTCAAGGCATTTCATTGCATTACTAATTTTGTTAATTAGCTTACAATATCCAATCCTCTTAGCAATATCTTAACCCTTTGACTCCGAACCAAGTATATTTTGGAAACACTGGACATACCATATGTCGGCCAAAACTTTTGACTCAACTTCAAGATATCGCTGTTCGAACCGTATACAAGGGATTTAAATTGTCATCATAGTGATATAGCACAGCTTATGCGTTGAAATGATGAGTAGCCAGAAATCATGTTGACCGATAAAGGATTGACGGCAAAAAACGAAAGATATCTTGAATTATTTCAGAAAAAACCGAGGGCAAACAGTATGTTGTTAAACCTAGCTGAAATGTTTTGCGTGGAGGTTAGATCACAATCTTCTTCTACTCATCAAAGAACAGAGACTCCGTGCGGAAACTATAAAGTGTCTAAATACTTTTTGCGTCTCCAAACCAGGGTGAGAGGACATATATAGTTTCGTTAATTTCATCTCTTTTCATTTTAAGGCCCTGTTTTAAAACAAGTGGTCCACAATTAGTGTATGGACAGTCGACACAACCGGCATACAAAGTTATTATATAACAGATTTTTAAGTTTCCAATTAACTAGATACGTGCAAAGTCGTCCCCAGGGCTTTTAGGTTTTTATATTGGTACATCAATATAAAAACTTAGAAAGCCCTGGGGACGAGGTTGCAGATATGTGATGAGTGAATATATATTTTTGCAGACTTTTTTTACGAGATAGATAGACAAACGACGATAATGTTAGATCGTCAGAGAGAATAAAAGCTTGTGGTTATAAACCATGTTAATTTGTACTATTATTTTTACTCAATGTTTTTACGCATTCACATGTATTTACCGATTACATCGACAAAAACAATTTATTCCAATAAGTCTGACGCTGACGCAAATTTTGCACACGGAAATTTTGATAGGTCAGATCTTTACACATAAATCAACCTTATTCCCAGGGCCTTTTTCGCTTCTTTAATATCGAAGCTAAAGAAGACACTGGGAATGAAGTTGCACGTAAACCTGCCATGATTTGTACTAAATTATGCTTGTAGCCAACCTCGTCACCAAGGCTAATTCTAAGGTAAGTATATTAATGGCTAAGCCCTAGCGACGAGGTTGGCTAACAACATAATTTTAAACGAACTTTTCTAATAATCTTAATAGTTATTTTTTCTTTTTATGTGGTTAGCCTCACTAATTTTAAGGGATACACCCTGTATATTGTTTCCAGGAGGGACCACAAAGGCCACTTTAGAGTGTGAAGCTCCAATTTGAACAACAGAAACCTTTGAAATTTCTTCTCAGCTGGACATGGATCTCATGTGGTGAACTAAACACTCTAATGACTGAGCTACCGATTCGTGAAACTTAACAAAAAAAGATGCTTAGTAGTTCTTTCGGTAAAAAACCTTTGATCTGTCTGATCTGATAGCGTGACAATGTTTCAGTAAGTTATCCTAATGTTTCCGTTTTACTGCTTGACGTGCCGTTCTATTTTATGTCATTCTACATGTGATCATCGTAGTGTGTGTCAACTTGTTAATTACACACGCGACGATGATACACTTTTTTATCGGCAATTATGTTATTGAATAGGTTAAAGAGGTACTAAATATCAAAGTTTTAACTTCCAACGTCGACTGCACCAAACAAAAGGCTTCTCTTTTGAGTGATACAGCCTCATTTCCAGAAGAATTGGTCTTAGCATTCAGACGGAACCGTCCTATTTCAAAAACCTAATAAGTCCTGGAAACGAAGTTGTAACGATTATTATTACAGCTGATAAAAAAATTGAGGACAAGAAGTTGAACGTTTTTGGGTAGTGTTCGTCCTTTATACGTTTACTATCTTAATCAATATATAAATGATATACAATCTCGTCACCAGTACTTGAAAAGCTATCGCAAAATGTTAAGGAGGTCTTGGAACTAGGTTGGGATTGCAGTTATTAAGCTTTTTTAGTTGTAACAGTATTATAAAGTTTTTACCTTCCGTTTTTTTATACGAACACGATTTACAACAACGTTAAAAACAGACCACCCAATAAGAAGGAAACTCATGGAGTCAAAAAGCAGTTGGTGACAAGGGCAAGAAAGAGAAGCGGGAAAGCGGGGGCTCCTTAATTAATAACTGCAACCTCGTCTCCAGTGTTTCGTTGTCTAAATTGTACTTCATTGAAACTATTGTAACTAAAGTTGTAGTTGAGCTTAAGAAATATTTGGAAGTGGACTCTTCTCTAGGCTCTTTAAAAAAAAGTGTAATCTGGTTATGTAAATAAATAAAGGCCATAGAAACTACTGAAGGTTACTATTAATGTGTAAGCAAGACAAGAATCTTTCTTAGTCACCAGCTCTCTGTTCTTCATCATCGTCCCCAGTCTTACTTCGGACGTTTATGTTGTCATTATCCTAAGTTTAAAACTGCGAACAAAGCCAACATTCCAAAAAATCACAAGTAATTTGAAAATTGGTCAGTTGAATTGGTAGAAATTCCATGAGCCGTCTTTACATGATATGACCCTGGCAATAAAACTCTGTTATCAAATCGTAACACAAAGGAACTTTTCGTTGAAAATTCCATTAAAATGGTTCAATTATCCTTTTAGTCCACGTTGTTTCCAGGGCCTCTTGTTCGTCTCGCTATGTAGATATAAAACGAGCACTGGAGACGAGGTTGCTTTTAGCCTTATTTTAATAAAAACTAAAAAAACAATATTTACTCCGCTTTATTTATGTCGAGTCAGCATGATTTTTATTGTTTACAATTTTTAATAAACATGGCTGACAGGAACAGTAAGAGAGATTTACATGGACATGGCAATAGTCAACCTCGTTCCCAGGGCATTTTGCCTTGTTGATGAAGTTGAGCCACACCGTAATAACGCCTCAGGGGCCACAAGACCCTGGGGATGAGGTTGGGCAATAGTGTTCTTTCTGAAGCACATAAAGGCTATTAAAAAATATGAAAGTTGGATGATGTCCATAAGTTCTTTCAATCACTTTATAATTAAAAAATCGTCATTTGTCATCAAACACAATTACATTAGAAACAGCTTTTAAACAATATAAGGAAGGCACTTTTAAAACATTACTTACAACAACACAGAAAACAAGACTTTGGGCAAAGGCAGAGGCAATCTACATAACATTATTTTCAATTTAAAATTATCCAATGGTGTTATAAACTTAGAAAATGACGGAAATCTTTTTCTTTTCGACGATTATGAGAATTATTCCGGATTAGCTATATTGGATGATTATAATTGCGAATCTTGATAGGTGGTCAATATTGTTAGGCAAGGTTGAGATCAAGACGTATTGTTACTTTACATCTTTAGTTACTAGGATTAGCTCAAGTTTTATTTACAAGTAGTCTGGGAACGAGGTGTGGTTGTTATTAATTTTTGTGTGTACTGAAAACTTTGCCTAAGCCGTCTTACATTGAGGGATTAGAGATGTCAGTTGGGTAATTAATTCAACTTGAATATAAAGTAAAAAGGACCGTGCATTGACGCAACCTCTTACCTTACAAAGAATCATCTGGTGAGATATTTTCTACGTTTATTATTTATTTATATAACAAACATTTATTTACATAAATATTATTATAATTATGTATCGCAACTTCGTATAAATGGAATATTAAAACTAATTATTAAAAGTTTTGATGGATGGTGATATAAATCTCTGCTTTGCGAATAGCTCGATTAACCAGTATTCATTAATATTAGTCTTGCTTACCCAAGACTCCAACCTTGTTCTAATATATAGAAAATCCATTCAAGAAGATGTTATTACATGTTGATACAATTATTACGTAACTTTAACTTAAATTTACTCACAATAACTTTGTTACGCGCTTCTTTTGTAAGCAATAGCTACAAAATTTGGCTAAATGTTCTGTAGTTTCTGTATTTTACAGACCAAAATCCACGTATTCTCTTGCTTAGTTAGGTTTGTACCAACCTCTTCCCCAGGACTTTTTGTCTCTAATCGGCGCTGCGCTTATTGGTCGCAGTCCGATATGCAAAAAAGACAGCAGGTCCTGGGATCGAGGTTAAAGTTTGTACGACAATCGAAATCAATCTTCCGTTTTAATCACTTTTGTCGTCGTATGTATCTGACATGACTTTGGGAACAAGGAAATGTCGGGAGCTATTGCAGTTGTTCTCTCTCTTTTTTTATATATATATAAACTCACTTCCGTGTGACTGTTGCTTACAAGCTATCTCGTTCCCAGGGCTTTTTTTCCGCCTCTTGATATGTGTTTAGCGCCAGCACACATATCAGAAAGTAAAATTGGTCTACTAGTTGATTTGTTTTAGGAAAGATTGTAGCCTCATGTTGCTTGTACAAAAAGCGCACTCCCAAACCACAACCTCGTCTCCAGGGTCTTGTGGCCCCTGAGCCGTTATTAAGGAGTTGCCGCCGTCGCCGCCGCCGCTATCAACCTCCATCAACAAGGCAAAATGCCCTGAGAACGAGGTTGGCCAAACCAGTCTATTAGCAAATGTACTCAAAACTTCAAAACAAATTCGAGACAACGTTTGTATAATAATGCTTTGATAAAAGTAACAATTTATTTTTTGAGTTATTAAAACAATACATGGTCAGCCTTACTTTAATCTTGACATTGCTCAGATACTTTTCGTTCCCTGGGATAATCGTTTATATTCATAATAGCTCTTTTTCCCGATTTTAAACTAAAAAAAATAATTCGATTTAGGTATTAGGGAAGAATTTGGCAGGAAAGCTAAGAAACCTGGACGAACACGGGTAATTCGTGGCAGGGATTGTGATAAACTGTGAGAATTTTTCGACTTTGTGCTGTATAACCTTCAAGCACCTTTTCAATAAGTTTAAACCATTTTTATCAACTGAGGCAGTTGAATTTCAAGTTCGTGTAGGCAACATGAAAAGATTTTGTTTGACATTCTCGAACAGACGTCTGATCAAGAGCACGTTTTTATATAGTGTGTCTGATGACGATGCCTGAATTTTAATAATTCCAAAAATATAAAAAAATTTAAAAAGTTGTTAATTGTGTACAGTGGAACCTCCTTAAAGCGGGCATTTTCTAATGCGGATCCCTTCCAAAGACGGACAGAAAAATTTGTCCTGGACGATTTCCTAATAATGAAACCTCTCTAAAGCGGACAAATCCTTAAAGTGGACAAATCCTTAAAGTGAACAAATCCTTAAAGCTGACACTTTATGCAAGTTCTGCACGGCTATTTCTTCCATATTATAGCTGTATAACTTTGCAATCATTTCTTACCAGGTTTTTATATTTTCCACCCTACTACCTAAAATGTCCAAAAACGTCTCTTTTTAGCAAATTTTTTCTCCTCAGGCCAAATTGTCCTTGTTTCTTTGCCTAACTGGAGAGGGGAAAAGGGTAATATGGGCATGCCCAATGGATTTCCAAATTTGGAGTAAAATTTTTTCCACGTTTCTTGGCAAAAAAAGGAAAACCCCTCGAAGGAAGACAGCGGACAAAATCTCTTGTCTCTTAAGTGACCTAACTTAGGCGTGAATAAATGTTTCAGAGAAATTCCGAATTTAAATCAACCAATAAACACAAAGTAATTTCACAAAGTAAACCACAAATTCACTTGACCAGTGTGGACAAAGCCCGAGGCAACAACCTAGTTTTGTCACCTCATTTTGCGCTATAGTGAAAAATGCAGTCAAATGGAGACAAGCCTTAACGTAAGTAAGTCAACAAGCAACAAGTAAGCCACAATCTAGCCTGTAAAATAAAAGAACTTAACACAACCTCGTCCCCAGGGTCTTGTGCCCCTGAGCCGTTAATACGGAGTGGCCAACAATTTTTGCCGCTATCAACTTCATCAACAAGGCAAAATGCCATGGGAACGAGGTTGAACTTAACATTGAGCCTTAACAAAAACTTTTGTCTTGTTTTTAAACGGTCTACTGCTGTTAAAAAAATTGTAGTAACTTTTTTCCGCATGTGTCAGTTCTCGATTGATTGATTTTTGGATTTATTCTCAAAGCCATCAAAACCCTTTACTTAAAAAGCTGTGCCTATACCCCTGGCAACATAAATATATTGTATACGTCAGTTTTTAATTAAAAGTATTACCATGTCTTTTGGGATAATTGGAATATATTAAGAGGAATTTATTTAGTACCAAAACAATTAGGTAATACTAATAACAGAGGTGGATTTCCATAGAAACAAATATTTAAACAACCTCTGATATTTGCCGAAAATCGTCAGCACTCTTGACTTGAAATGTGATAAAAATTAATAATATATCTTATAAGAAGTAAGTTGAATTCTACGGGATTTCTCTCGCAGGGAAAATTCTTGGGATTTCTCCCGCTGCTACTTGCAGACGATTTTTGACTCACAACTGACATATAGACTAGTCAGTAGTCTGTGGAAAAATCCATGGGGTTGCTTGTACTTTATATATCGAATTTCGTGCTTCCGTAGCACAACGTGGACAGACAGACAAAATACGGTGATTATTAATATAGATACTAGTAGTTAACCCGTGGAAAAAAACAGTGGAATTCACTCGTTGGAACAAGGTCGATAAAATATTTCGTATTTGCCCTTTTTGTCTGTCCGTTGTACGGCATTTTTTCTTGCTGACATACAGAATACGGGTATTGTTAATACAGAGATAAAAATAAAAACAAGTGAAAAAGCGCTTGTAAGCTTTTCATATCAATAGAGAAGACCCCGTCCTCAGCGATTTTTTGTTATTTAGTCTGATACACTAGTATACTCCCTTTCTTCAACTGAAACCTGAGTGAAATATTGCTTTTATCGCAAGACCTGAGTCAAGGAGGGAGATAGTTGCTATGCTAGGTATCTAAAAATATCAATGATATGCTAATCAAAATAGTCTGAACCACTTATGCAAAAAAATATTTTTCGTTGAAAAGTGGACACTTGCGTTTCATCATGTACGCCAAAGAATTATAAATATGAAATATAGAACTGAAAAAAAAAACGGTCCAGCATTCTAGATAGGACTGACGTTAGAAATGAGTAAAATAGAAGAACATAAAAAAAATTAAATAAACATGAACATAAAAATCTCGCAGAGAGATTATAAGATACGAAAAAAACAAAACAATAAAAAACTTCGCTATCTAATTAACTATAAACTATAACTGCACCCCAAACCGGATACTGTGATGATGACGTCATAACGTGGGCAAGTATTTCAATGAGGTACTTAAGTTTTTTAAATACAAACACAGCATTAATATTGAAATTCTGTGTTTGTGGAAGAGAGAGAGAGAAAGAGAGAGAACGCTAGAAAGACTTAAAAGAATGAAAAAGAGATCGTAAAATTGGTGAGCATTTTTTTCATTTTTTTGCAAGCTATATTTCTTATCTTGTACGTCAGAGTCTCGCATGTGAATCATGTAAATTGGCACAAGCTACTTTCGACAATTATATTTCAAGATTGAAAAAGGAATTCAGTTGTGATGAGATTGCAAGTGTGTGCAAAGCGCTCTGCTGAAAAGAAAAAAACAAAAACAAACAACAACAACAACAACAAACAACAGGCTAATCATTATTCTTATTTCTCTATTGTTCTAAACTAGAGACCTCCTTGTGTCTCTTTTTTTTTATTAGAACAAGTTTTTTTTTCCGGCGTTGTCATTCGATTTAATCGTTCGGTTAGAGCAATTACGCAGTCATGATTGGTATGTTGTTAACACGTTAATTGCATGTAATCCCAGGTGAAACAAAAAAATACCAAAACATAAATTTAAACTCATTGTTAAAGGGGTCATGTTTATGATGCAAAATATCGCAGCCTCGTTCTCAGGCCTATTTGTCTCTTTTATTCGAACAAAATTTTTCCCGCAAGTACCAACACGTGAATTCAAAACTTATGTTATTTCTTCTTTTTTTTGATATGCAGAAAGTTTATTTTCTTACCGCTTATATGAGCTATATTCCTTTTTTACATATATCCCAGGCAACGTAAATACTCGATTAAGCTCGATTAAGAACAAATAAGACTAATTTGCAACCTTCTCCCCAAGGCTCTTTTACGCCTAAAAGAACCCTAGGGACGAGGTTGACTAATTTCGGACTGAACATGTTAAAAAGACAAGAACACTTCAGACTAAAATCAAATGACATGGTTCGTATAAAAAACTGTCTGTAATAAAATTATTTAACTTCGTTAATGCCAGTAAGTAAAAACTCTTGATTTTTATTTTAGAATTCAACATGATATTCGAAATCTTTGTTGCCATTCTCACTCCACCTTTACTTTACGTGTTGTCCACATATCTTTATCATCTATGGGAGCTTCGCAAGTATCCAGCTGGTCCGTTTCCTTTACCTGTCATAGGTAACCTGCATCAACTTGGTAAGAAGCCTTATGAATCACTTGCTGAAACTGTCGAAAATCTATGGAGACGTGTTTGGTATCAGCTTTGGTATGACGCGGGGCGGTGATTGTGAATACTATTGAACCAACCAGAGAAGCACTTATCACGAAAGGTAGGAATGAAGGAATTTTACGTGAGAGTACATTATTACTTAATGAGGTCAAAATGGTATAAAAAGGTGTGTAATATAGATCACGTGTGCTTGAAATTTAAATACACAAAAAGAACAGAAAATGTTGCGTGTTTTAATTAAATAAAGCAGAAATATAACATTCGAATTAACCCTATTCATGTCGGACTTTTTGGGCTTCGCATAGCGGGCTGAGTGTGTCTAGGGGGGAGAGGGGTTAGAGGGGGGAGGGAGAGAAGGGGGAGGCAGAGCGAGAAGAAAGTGATGACCCTCCGAAAACGACGAAGGAAACATCTTATTGCCACAAAACTTGACTGGAATGTTTGTTAAACTCAGTTTTTATTCTTTTATATGTTACTTTATTCACCCATAACAGTCTGCTCAGTTCCTAAGGCTTGCGAAGAAGACTCTAAGGCCCTGCGAAGAAGACTACGTGTATTTAAATTCCCCATTTAGCTATGGATTCCATATAAATACCGCAATCATCGCTTAACTAGACAACCGCTAAATATCGATTCTATTCCCGTGTAGAACGCTAAGCAGAAAGGGAAGATTCACAGTTTTATAGTCTCTTGCATCGTCTAGAGTTCAAGCCCACGAACTTCCGCAAACGCTCTACCACATGTCTTTTTTCATAGGTGTTCACTTCGCTGGAAGACCAAGCAACATGTACACTGCAGAGCTAGTCTCCAGAGGATACATAAACATAGGCTTTGCAGACTATGGTGCAGTGTGGAGAATGGTTCGAAAGTTTGGCCATTCCTCTCTAAAGATGTATGGAGAAAATATGAAACATTTGATGGAAACTGTTTCTGCAGAAAATGAAGATTTTCATAAAAGATTGAAGGCTTTAAACGGCAAACCAACAGAAGTTAAATATGAACTCGGTATGCTAGCTATATATTTATGATTATCTTATTCCAGGAAATTAACGAATTCCCCGAATTCACGGTAACCTAAATACTAAGGACGTTAATAAGATAAAATAAATTTTAAAATTCGTAATGCTTTAGAATCACTGTATTAACCATACCCGTACTGTCCGTGCGGAAGAAAAAGTCGTGCTACGGACACCTAAAATAGCAAACGCGATATTTTTTATCCACTTTGTTTTGACGGGCGAATTTCCGTAAAATTTTAAGATGGGTGAATTCGTGCATTTTTCCACGGACTAACGACTATTTTATAACCCAATGCTCGCCGTACCTCTGCCTGCCTCTCTATGAGCTGATTAGTAGCTGCGAGTAGAAATGGAAGATTTCCTGTGATTTCACGGGTTCAGGGGTTCAGGGGTTCACGACTAGTATGCGCGATAATCCGAATATGAACACACGTATAGTTCGTTCTTCTTCTTGATGTGATTCACCATAGAAGTTTTAAAGAAAACAAAAGAAACTGGTTGTACATCAATGAACCCGTTTTCATTGTTGTAGTACTCTTCTATAAAATAAACATGTCCATCCAAATTTTTGCTTTTAACTTCTTAATTCGCGTTATTTTAATACTCTTTGTAAGCCAGTTGAACTGAATCGCGTTGATTAAATTCTCTTTTATAACTTGTTGAAGGCATTCTCATTAATTTTCTTCGTGCTAATTTCGTGATCGTTAATTTTGTGCCTCGTTAATTTCCTGGAATAAAGTATCTAGATTTTATATTTAAAGCAGTGCTAGGGAGAAAATATAATTGTTTTTCCATTTATAGGCTTATCAATATTGAACATAATTTCTGGCATGGTGTTTGGAGATCGCTATGAACGAGATGATCCTGAGTTTAGGCAGTTAATAGATTTTGCTACTGACATTTTTGCTGGGTTAGGTAATAGTGACGCTGTTTCCTTTCTACCATGGCTGAAGTACTTTCCTTTGCCAGGTTTAAAAATGCTTAAACGTGCAATAAAAATCCGAGACGCGTTGTTAAAAAAGAAGTTATTGGAACACAAAAAATCGTTTGATGGAGAGAATGTGCAAAATATAACCGACGCGTTATTAAAAGTTACGGCAGACGAAAAGATTATTAAAGAATGTGGTCAAACCTTTACAGACGGTCACCTAGAAATGATTCTCAACGATGTCTTTGTAGGAGGGTACGAAACAACTTTAACGACTGTACGGTGGAGTGTACTTTATTTGATTCACTGGCCTCAATACCAGGAGAAGATTTATGAAGAAATTATTAAAATTTCTGGAGCTGACCGCTATCCAGATTTAAATGACCGCTCTTCGCTTCATTTCACGCATGCGTGTATCAACGAAACTTTGAGACTGTGTTCGTTGGCACCATTAAGTGTTCCACACAAAGCCATTCAGGAAAGTAGCATTGCAGGAAAAGGTGTACCAAAAGATGCTTTAGTTTTGTTTAACATTTGGAATATACACAATAATAAAAAATATTGGAAAGACCCTGAAACCTTTGATCCTGCTCGGTGGTTGGATGAAAATGGGGAATTTGTTGTCGGGAGGCATATAAGTTATTTGCCTTTTTCAGCTGGAAGAAGGGTTTGTCTAGGTGAAAGTTTAGCTAAGCTGGAGTTATTCACTTTCTACACACGAATGGTAAGAAATTTTAAAATTAATAATGTTCCAGATGCGCCATTACCTACTTTGGATGGAAACATTGGTATCACATTATCACCCAAAACGTTTAAAGTTGTGTTTACACCACGCGAGAATAACCTAATACAGAGTTAGAGAACTGTTCTATAGGATGCTGTGTAACTTGTTGTAAAATAAAACTTTTGTTGTTGTTGACTAAATGTGCATAATATATAATACTGTCAGCATTAAAAATAACATTATATACATCACCGTCAATATTAAAAAATCGCGCCAGTCAAAGGCCTGTGTAAATAGAGCTTATTATCTAATGTTTTTTGGGGGTGGAACACTGCTATTTGTGTCAAAAACGGTGTTTATAAAATACATTATCTCCTTATCAAAAACTTTTAAAATAATGGAAATTTGTAAACGTTAACTTGCACAGTGAGCCGATACAGCTGGCGTATAGTGATATGTTCAGGTGTATCATGAATCCAAGTGGCAATGATTTCCGTCATAATCAGACTGTTTAAATAGACACAAAAACGCCGCTAACTAAATACATCTCCGTCCACAGGGTTTATTGCCTAATGTCAAAGCCGCCAACGCTTACTTGACGGCTAACAAGTCTCTTCACCGCCAGCCCTAATGTCAAAAGACAAGAGTCACTGTGGACGAGATTACAACTAAACTATCATGTTCTGGAAATTATAAACCTTATAATAATAATACAGATATCTATATAAGTCATCCGTAAGATGTTGAATAGACACGCAAATATTTATGACAAGACTCGAAACACATGTAATTGACACCTATTTGCGGACGCAAATGTAACAAATTTGATGTCATTTTTTGCGCGAAGAAAAAGATTTTGTAACAAATTATAAGCATCTCTGGGACGTGCAATGTCATATATCCTGGGTGAAATCTAGTATTTCGAGGTCGATTTGACCACAAAAACGTTCTGGGTAGAAGTTAGTATTTCGAAGTGGATTTGACCACGAAAATGTTCTGGGTGAAAGCTACTATTTTGAGGTGGATTTGAAAAGTTCTAAATCTCCCTCTATGTCCATGATCTGTGTGCTAATAGAATAATGTACTGAAAAAATTCAAATTCAATGCACCATTTTAATCATAAAAGAAAGCAGACGCAGGATTCCGAATCTATGCGGGAGAATTAGTGCGGATAGGAAAAACAGGGAGGCGCGGGGTCGTTAAGTCACAATAGATTTCTTATTCTCTTTAGCCTACGACGATAGCAATTAGTTTTAGGCCTCACCTCCCTAATAGCATCGAGAGAGCATTCACCTAACCAATCGGTTTTATTC